>CAWUFW010004118.1:1200000-1623219 GCA_963921515.1 Calotriton arnoldi | reverse complement strand
TTGGACTCCACGGGTCATGTGGGGTCCACACGTGACATGTGGGAGTCCACACGTGACATGTGTGACTCCACGTGGGACATGTGGGAGTCCAAGCGGGCATGATGGGCAGCCTGCTGCTGTTTGATGTCTCTGAGGAGCCCCACTACCTGGCTGGGCTCTCCGATTGCTGGACTGGTACGCATCAGCTATGCGGCCTGGGTTGTGGGTCTTCATGCACACCAGCGCAACGTCTGCAAGCAGCGACCTCTGTCTCCCACCCCTCACCACCCCCTGCTGACATGTGCAGTGTGTGCAGTTGCACGCACAGATAACCCTGGTCCACCTTGAGGCTTGGTGGTGGTGGTGGTGTCCATGGCCCCAGGTTGGTCCAGGGTCACTGCGCTGGTGTTGTTCCTTATTCTGTCCATGTCGGCAGGGATGGTATTCGTGGTGACAGTCGTTGGAGGGGGGGGGGTGGTGCAGGGGTGCAGCTGGTGGACCTGCTGGTGCTGCAGCTGGTGGTCCTGCTGGTGCAGCATGTTGACTTGCAGTGTGCCAGGTTGTTCTTCATCGTCGAGGAGGACAGAGGCTGTACGAGCCAGTGAGCTCGGCATCCTCTTGAGCCTGGGACTGGGACTCCTCAGCGTCTGCTGCTGTGTCCCTATCATCACCTGTTTTAGGAGACACAAACAATGTATGTCATGTTTCTGCAGGCATCAGTGGTTGACACACCTGACAGTTGTGACTGTGCCTCGGGGTGCGGGCCTGTACATTGTATTGTCCTAAGTCGTCACAGTCGGGAGGTTGATATTGGTGTGGCACATTGTCCTGCATTATTTGGGCATTTCTATGTATTCTCTGGGGTGTGAACATGGTCTGCATTGATTGTGTTTGGTTGACAGCCAGACCTCCTTCCCACCCACCCACCCACCCAGTCAGTTATCCCACCATGGAACGTGCTTGCATTGCAGGGAGTGTAAGTTGTCTCTCAGGATGTCAGTCAGTGGTGTCCTGCTGTTTGTTGGTGCACAGTTGGCAGCAGGGCCTTGTGCTCCCCACAGCAGTGCACAGTGTCAGCCATCTTGTCAGTTGTTTTCCACTCCCTGTGATGTGCGCATGGTTCAGGGTGGTGTTGATGGGACAGTTGTGGGGGTGAGCTATGTCTGTGACTGTGACTCCCATCATGCTATTGCCTCCACCCCACTTCCCAGCATTCCCATACTTACTTGCTTTTGTGGGGAGTTCAGTGTGTGTGGGTGTGAGGGCAATGGCAAGATGGCTGACAGTGGTGTCCTGCTGTTGGTTGGTGTGCAGTTCCCAGCATGCCCTTGTGCTCCCCACAGCAGTAGCCAGTGTCAGCCATCTTGTGAGTCCTTCTCCACTCCCTGTGATGTGAGCATGGTTCAGGGTGGTGTTGATGGGACAGTTGTGAGGCTGAGCAATGTCTGTGACTACGACTCCCATCATGCTATTGCCTCCACCCCCTTCCCAGCATGCCCATGCTTCCTTCCTTTTGACTCTGCTTCCCTGTGGGGTGGGCTGGCTGTGCTGACAGGATGGCTGGGAGTGTTGTCCTGGCAGTTGTTTGGCTAAGAGTCCCAAGAGTGTCCCTGTGCTTCACACAACATAACCCAGGGTGGTGGTGCTTTGTGGGATCTTGTGTTAGGATGGAGGGCATTGCATTCTACCAGGTGGGTACTGTGGAGTTTGTGTTGGGGGGGTGTGAGGGGAGGTGCTGGTGACTATGGTCAGTGCTGCAAGTCCCCCTTCCCACCCAGCCAGCCAGATATCCCACCATGGAACGTGCTTGCATTGCAGGGAGTGTAAGTTGTCTCTCAGGATGTCAGTCAGTGGTGTCCTGCTGTTTGTTGGTGCACAGTTGGCAGCAGGGCCTTGTGCTCCCCACAGCAGTAGCCAGTGTCAGCCATCTTGTGAGTCCTTCTCCACTCCCTGTGATGTGAGCATGGTTCAGGGTGGTGTTGATGGGACAGTTGTGGGGGTGAGCTATGTCTGTGACTGTGACTCCCATCATGCTATTGCCTCCACCCCACTTCCCAGCATTCCCATACTTACTTGCTTTTGTGGGGAGTTCAGTGTGTGTGGGTGTGAGGGCAATGGCAAGATGGCTGACAGTGGTGTCCTGCTGTTGGTTGGTGTGCAGTTCCCAGCATGCCCTTGTGCTCCCCACAGCAGTAGCCAGTGTCAGCCATCTTGTGAGTCCTTCTCCACTCCCTGTGATGTGAGCATGGTTCAGGGTGGTGTTGATGGGCCAGTTGTGAGGCTGAGCAATGTCTGTGACTACGACTCCCATCATGCTATTGCCTCCACCCTCCTTCACAGCATGCCCATGCTTCCTTCCTTTTGACTCTGCTTCCCTGTGGGGTGGGCTGGCTGTGCTGACAGGATGGCTGGGAGTGTTGTCCTGGCAGTTGTTTGGCTAAGAGTCCCAAGAGTGTCCCTGTGCTTCACACAACATAACCCAGGGTGGTGGTGCTTTGTGGGATCTTGTGTTAGGATGGAGGGCATTGCATTCTACCAGGTGGGTACTGTGGAGTTTGTGTTGGGGGGGTGTGAGGGGAGGTGCTGGTGACTATGGTCAGTGCTGCAAGTCCCCCTTCCCACCCAGCCAGCCAGATATCCCACCATGGAACGTGCTTGCATTGCAGGGAGTGTAAGTTGTCTCTCAGGATGTCAGTCAGTGGTGTCCTGCTGTTTGTTGGTGCACAGTTGGCAGCATGCCCTTGTGCTCCCCACAGCAGTAGCCAGTGTCAGCCATCTTGTGAGTCCTTCTCCACTCCCTGTGATGTGCGCATGGTTCATGGTGGTGTTGATGGGACAGTTGGGGGGGCAATATGTGTGACTGCGACTCCCATGATGCTATTGGCTACACTGACTTGGCCAGCATACACAGAATTCCTTCCTTTGAGTGGTCTTCACTGTGTGTTGGTGTTGTTGTGGTGGCTACATGTGTGTATGTGTGTGTTAGTTCTATTTGTGCCACTGCCTAGCTGTAGTTGTGGTTGTGTTTGTACATGTGTTGGCACAGTTGGATGTGACTTTTTGATGGCATGTGTTGTGTTTATCTGACTGACATACACATTTTGGGATGATTCTGTTCTAGTTGCTGTGTAATTGCTATGAGTGCATGGTTTGACTCTCCCCTTGACAGTGATGTGTGTGTTTTGTGGCAGTTTATTGTGTACATTTGTTGTGTACTCACCAGGCTCTGGGATGTTCTCTAGTCCATATACGCTCACTGGCGGAAGGATGGCCCGCACCTTCTCCTCCCAGGGCCTGAGGTATATTGGCTTGGCAGGAGGGCCACTGCCGGTGTGTTGGCTGTTGATGTAGTCTATCTTCAGCAGGTCCCGTACCCTCCTGCGCACGTCATACCACCTGTTCTGGATGTCCGTCTTTGTGCGCCGACATGGTGATTGGGCGTTCACCCTGTTGATGATCCTCTCCCACATCTTGGTTTTCTGCGACATGGGGGTCTGTTGGACCAATGTGCCAAACAGCTGTGGCTCCACCCTGAGGATCTCGTCTACCAGGACTTCCAATTCACAATCTAGGAACTTGGGATTCTTCTTGGGGGGCATGGTGATGGTTGGTGATGGTGGGTGATGTGTGTGTTGGTGTGCAGGTGAGGGTGTGTGGGTGTGTGTTGTGCTGGGTGTATGTGAGGTAGGTATTTGTTGGTGTGCTGCTGGTGTGTGGCTTGTGTGAGGGATGAGCTGTGGGTGTGTGGTTGCTTTCTCTTGGGTGCTGGTAGTGGAATGGCATTTGCAAAGGCTCATGGTAGTGATTTGTGTCCTTTATATAGGTGGAGTTGTGGGTGTGTCTTTGTTCTCTGTCCCCACCCCCAGTATTTATTGGCTTGGTAATTGCTTGTTTGGCCTTTTTTGGTTGATTTTTCCTTTGTGCTGTTTGTGTATGTTGGAAACGTTCTTGTGACCGAGTCGGACCGTGCATTGGTCTCGTACGGTGTTTTCCGTTTCGTTCACGCTGTGTTTGTGCAGTTTTGTATGCTGCATACGCGTCGGTCGCGGTGTATTGTGTTGCTTCGGCTCGGTTTTGTATGCGTGTCGGTCGTACGGCTTGTCCTCCGTCCGACTCGGTCGTGTTTTCGCGCCTTGCATCGTACTTTGCGGGTTGGAGTTGGCGGGTACGATTCGGTCGGATTTGTTCCGGGTGCGTGTCGGTCGGTTGGATTCGCGTGTTTTTCCGGCCGGATTGCTATTTTCCGAGCGGCTCGGTCGGTCGGCTTGGTTTCCTGACGTGTCGGTCGGATTTATCGCGGCTTGCATCGTACTTGGCGTGTCGGGCGCCACTGGTACGTGTCGGTCGGTATTTTTACCGGATCCGAGTCGGTCGGTGCTTTTTCCGGCCCGAATCGGAATCGGCCCCAAAGTGAGAGACTGATACAGATATTTTCATATTTAAACATTACTCACTAACCCATGTATTCACTAAGATACACTTAATCAGTCAGTTATACAATCAATTTTACAAAAAAAAATCATCCATTTAGACACTTATATACCCACTTATTCTTCCATCGACCTTGAGATATACATATATAAAACATATTTAATTTTCAGAAAAACACACATTCACTGGATGATGTCATCAGTGATGTCATCAGTGATGTCATTTGAGATGTCATCAGTGATGTCATGAGTGATGTCACTGACCATGTCATGAGTGATGTAATATGTGACGTCATCAGCAGTGCATTGCGGGCGCGCGAGTTATAGTTAGCTGAACTAACTATAACGGGGGAATTTCTATGGTTTTGTACGAGTGAAATGTCCAACTAACTATAACGCCCCTGAAACCTATGGTTTTTTCAGTGAATTTCTAAGGTTTTTTAAATGCTAATTTCTAACTATAACGTGCCTGAAACCTATGGTTTTTTCAGTGAATATATATATATATATATTTATTTATATATATATTTCATTGGATGCTGTCAGCATGAAAGTGAATAAAATTAGGTAGTGCGTTGAATGCCTTAGCAAGAAGTCCTATTATTGGCTGTTGTTTGTTTTAAAAAAGAAATGTAATACAGACATGGATATGCTTTTGAATTTGTGGAGTAAACCACACCTGCTATATCTCATTTGGAAGTAGCATGTTCCTTCTAGAATGTTCTGTGAACATGTGATCTACGGTTTCCAATGGGTTGCTATGTACACTGAGCTAAGAGTGTATAGGGAGAGGGTGTTAAAGAGACGGAACATTTTTTTTTAAAGGTTGAGGAGTTATGACACAATTTAAGTAATGATAAACTTTAATTTCCAACTCAGGACAATAAACTGTTGTTCAGAATTTAAATTTAAAAAAACTGAAGCTAAATATCGGTTTGGCCTCCCGTTTTTTTTCACGATTATTCCGCGATCATCACGAAAACAAATGCAGTGCTTCTCAAAATTAAAATCTGACACATCTAAGTAGAAAAGTATTGAAACACTAAATCTACCAGTGACTCAGTGGTAGAGAGGCACAGAAATATCTCTTATGTTGTGTTTTCGGATTCACAGGATTGAGACACTGTATGTACTTTTACACGCCCACAGGTTTCCCCGTGGTCAGGTTACCCTCGATGAACGCCTTCCATAATCCAGTAGGAGACGCTCATCCTCATCCATGTATTTAAGTCACCCTAAATAGGTTCTATGATTGCTTCCCGTGATCACTGTATCACCTGGCTACACTTCCTTGCTGACAGCACTGCTTCGTGCCCTCCGGCCTGACACGAGTAATTACAGGCAATTGTTTTTAGGCATCATATCTATAATGTCCTGATGATGATCCTATATCTTTCTGTAAAGGATCGAAACGCTGTCGACAAGTTGTCAACCTTATACACAGTGATTTTTATGTTATATTATGTGTAAAGGTGACCTTTCTGCAAATGTTGTTTGTTTTATTATGATTACCCGATACAGACAACTTCTTGCTGCCTGAGCCTTTTCTGTTTTCCCTTGTTATGTGAGTTCATGGATACAAGCTTGTGTCCCACTGTAATCAATTCACATGTTTCGCTTATTTCATTTATTTGCATATTAAATTGCCCTTATCCGGCTGGATAACGGCTAAAATATAGTACCGATTGGGGCTATATTGATTTCTTTTCTACTCTTTGCTTACTCAGGGACCACTGTCTCTCAAAATGATTTATCCATGCAGCAAGTTATATGTAAGTAGTGTTACAATAAATTAGAAGATAATAAAATGAACAACACATAGATATTAGATACCCATTTGATAGGATAATATAATGCCTGCGAATGTAGAAAAACTATGAAGGGCCAAAAATAAAACAAAATCAACATTTATGATTCTTTGCACTATTGTGAAGGGCTCTTATGGACTGCTCTCCAGCACTCACTACAACTCCACAATCCATTCAGTATGATGCCATCTGGGACAACTGTGGAGCTAAATCTGGAAGTTGAGATTGGACCTCTGAAGGGACTCTCTGTCCCAGTGTTGTTGTGGCTCGTATTAAATTTCAGGGTCCTTCAGCCTTGCATTGCCTTCTTGCTGCTTTTACACTATTGCTTTGGTATGTCTTTAGATGGTAAAGCATGGACGTAGTCCCGGAAAAATATTTTTTATTTGTATCCCTTGACAATCTCTTGTGACATATTGTGCAGTGTGCAAATCTGCTCACTATGAACTTCTTTTAAAGAATGTTCAAGAGAGATAGATATGGTCTTGTTTTAGTTGAAAAGTGTATTATCCAATGATATTCCTTTATTTCCCAGTGACATGATTTTCTGTTTTGTTTTACAATTTTTTTTTTTTGTGGTTTTGTAAAGTTGTTAAATGTTGTTGGTTTTATGGTTGGAGACATTTTCTATGTTAGGTTTTAAGATGATAGAACATGGTTTTCATCCCACATGAATATTTCTTGTTTGTCCCTCTAGAGTGGGTCTTTTCACAGAGTGTGCATTGCACTACTTTTGGAGCAGTTTTTCATTCCTGTTGAGTTTAGGTGAGAATGGGTAGTTTGATGGGTGTTTTGTAGTTACGTTCTATTCGTGAGTTCAAATGTGGAAAGTTATTTTTGAAATTGTTGTTTTTGTTAAATGTGTTGTTAAAATAAAGTTAAACAATTATGTTAATAAACAACTAAACTCAAACTTTGTGTAAAATATGTTTATATATCTATTTTACATTTTGTCATTTGTATTTGTGACTACTGATGCCATTGCGACCACCGGTGTTGCTGTGAAGAAGGAAAATGCATTTTTAATGTATTTATTTCAAAAAATGAATACAAAGGGGAAAGTTCAATTAGTATCTTATGAAATAGCTACACTGAAACTTTATGTAAAATGTGTCTATATATGTGTTTTACACTTTGTCAAAAACACCCGGTATTCACAGTGTGTCTTTGGCAAAGGCACTATCTGTGCAATCATAAAGGACGTCCTTTCTCCACCACTCTGCAAACGCGCCTCCTGGCTTACTACTAGTTGGGGGATGAAGTCCCCTTGGCTATTGAGGGTTGTTGGGGGCCAACTACCCTTCCTGTTGCCCCCAGCAAGTCCCACACAGTGAGTTTCTTAAGAGGTCTTCAGAGGCCATGCCCCCTCTCTCCACCACTCTCAAATGCGTCTCCTGGCACACTACTTGTTGGGAATGAAGTTCTATTGGATGCTAAGGGACCTTGGGGACCAAGAAGCCCTCCTTGTACTTTCTGTAAGTCTTACACAGCGGGATTCCTGAGAGCTGGTCAGAGGCCCTGCCCCCTTTCCCCACAATTCAGCAAACACCATTGCTACTTAAAAAACCATAGACATTCACTGAAAAAAAACAAAGGTTACAGGGACGTTATAGTTAGGAATTAGCATTTAAAAAACCTTAGAATTTCACTGAATAAACCAAAGGTTACAGGGATGTTATAGTTAGGAATTAGCATTTAAAAAACCTTAGAAATTCACAAAAAAAATCAAAGGTTACTGGGACGTTATAGTTAGGCTGACATTTCACTCTTACAAAACCAGAGAAGTTCAGCAGAGCTAACTATAACTCGTGCCCCCACAATGCACTGCTTATGACCTCACATATTACATCACTCAGGACATGGTCAATGATATGACTGATGACATCATCCACAGAATTTCTGACGCACCAGCTCACATCCCAATGTAAACTTTCATACACCCACTCCAACTTCTACTCTAGCATTCTCAAAACCATTGGCATACCCATACCAGTACTTATACACCCACTCACTGATTTATAGGTCTACACACACACATCCACTCAGTTACCCATACAGCCACTCATACACCAATTCACTCACTAATATAGCCACTGATATATCTACTCATACACCCATCCAGCCACTCACACACAGTCACTCATAGAGCTACTCACACACCTACTCACTCACCTATAGAGTCAGTCACACAGCCATTTACTCACCATTACAGTTATACACACACCCACTCATTTATTCATACAGATACTAACACATACTCACTCACCTATACAGTCACTGACACAAGCACACACTCACCGAATATGGCCACTCTCCCAATCACTCAGTCACATACACACTCACTCTCTCATTCATATACTCCAACACTCACCTATACTGCCTTTCACATATGTAGTTACTCACCCATATACCACTGTCACATCCATTCACTCACCGACACAGCCATACACACACTTTCTCACCTATACAGCCCCATACACACATACTCCCTAACCCATAGAGCCACTGACTCACCCACTCACACATCCATACAGGCAGTTACACACCCCCTCACCCACCCACACAGACATTGAGACACCCATACACATACTCAGACAACCAATTACTCACCCATACAGAAACTCACGTACCCACTCACACACCGATACAACCACTTAGACACCAACTGACAGACAGATATAGACATTCACACAACAAGTCACTCACCCATATATTCATTGAGACACCTAATCACTCACTTATACAGTCAGTCATGCACCCAGTGAATCATCCATTTAGGTACTCATACACACACTGATTCACCAATACATCTTGGTATATTTATTTAACACTCATAAACTTTTTAAAAACACTCACAGTCTTTGGATGATGTCATCAGTGATGTCATCAGTGATATCATTTGAGATGTCATCAGTGATGTCACTGACCATGTCATGAGTGATGTAATATGTGAGGTCATGAGCAGTGCATTGCGGGGGCACGAGTTATAGTTAGCTCAGCTAACTATAACTGCTGAATTTCTCTGTTTTTGTACGAGTGAAATGTCAGCCTAACTATAACATCCCTGTAACCTTTGTTTTTTTCAGTGAATATATATTTATATATTACCTACTGGTGGTCGTCAGTAGTTAGGACCTAGCTTCCATAGGAAGAGCATTTTTCATTTGTGAATAACTTTTGTGTCGTTTGACAAATCCTCCCGAAATTTCAAATCTAATTCAACGCTAACTTCAGCAGCTGTCTTGAATGTTTCATGGTGATTTGTCATGTGGGGGCTGAGAAAAAGGGGGGGTCCCAAAGTGCGTTTTCACTAACCCTGGGCGTAAAACTCTGCTCCGCTCGCGGAGTTCGCAGATTTTTGGCAACTCCGTGTTCCGTGTAGAACGCAGAGTTACCAAAAACTCCGCGCTCTGCAAGGGAGCGGAGTTGTTTTTGAATTTGCGCGCTCAAAATGCATTTTCACACGCGCAGGAGTGACTTACCGGGATGCCTGCGATCGCCGACGAGATTTCCCATCTGTTCACGAGCGCCACGAGATTTGGTAGCCAGCTGTTCAGTCCCGCGAAAGTGTGCGAACACGTCATTCGGGCGCACCATCGGACTTCCGGCGGAAGTTTGTGAAGATCGCAATCCCGAACACGCAGAATTTGCAATCTGGAGAAGAATCTCTCTCGAGCAGCATCAAAACCGTCTCGAAATGATGATTTGGATCAAAAAACTCCTCAGATTGACATTTGGCTGTACTTTTTTGTGTAAGGAGTCCTTTTTCTTTTTACTTTTTTTTTGAAGAGGAAGGAAGTGCCCCAGAGTCTCCAACTTCCTGTTCCTGTCCAGCAGGCTCCTCCCAGTGCTTTGTCCATCTCCTGTTCACTTTTCATTTGGATTTGGAGCTGGAAGGATCACTCTTTGTTGCTGCTGCATCATATATCATTGGATTTGAGGACTTTTGAATTTGAGATTTCACAAGTAAGTTGGAAAATTGGTGTTGTTTGTTTGATTGGGGCATTGCACCTACATTTTTTTGTACTTTTCATTGTTTTTTTAAATTTATTGTAGTGGGTGGCCTGTAGTTTCAGTAGGGGCCTAGTTGTTTCTTTGTAAGTAATTTTTCATCTTTTATAAAGGAAACATGTTGCACTGTTCACTACATTTTCTCCAACTTTTGAAATTAATTTGCAATAATTATTTAATTCACTAGCCCAGTAATCTACCAATAGGCCTTTCAGCCAGTAGGCCCAGAGCTACTCATGGATGCATGAAACAACTGTTTCTGTGGTGTCTGTTGAATTTAAACATAATTTAGGGCATGGATGGCATTGGATTGAATTGCAAAATGTTTTTTGTTGGTATTTCACTTTTTTTGAGTGTGTTAAATAAATGCCTTTGTTGGATGTGTGTGTTTGTTGTTTAACTTGCAAACCTTTTTTAGCCCTGTGGATTTTCGTTTTTGGCATTGTTGCATTAAAGCTGTGTTGTTTGGCATGCCTTCTTTGTCTGGCCAGTGTGTAAGTGTGTTTGTAATAGTGGGCCAGCATTTGCCTTGGCTGAGCCTCCCCGTGTGGCCAGGGGCCATTTTGTAAAGTCTGTGTCAATATAGGCCTGATTGAGTTCATTGTTTTCTAGGCCTCCTGCTTGTTGTGAGTGACCATGTGGCTGGTGGCCATTTTGTGGTGGTAGTTATTGTGCTTTTGCCATAGGCCTGCATGTCTTTCCTTTGTTTCTTTTGGCTTACTGCTTCTTATTGTTGTGGCCTGGCCATGTGGCTGGCGGCCATTTTGTGAAGGCAGCCAGTGTGCTTTTGCCATAGGCCTGCATTGTCTGTCTTCCCTTTCTTGTTGTTGTGGCCTGGCCATGTGGCTGGTGGCCAATTTGTGATGACAGCCAGGGTGCTTTTGCCATGGGCCTGCATTGTCTGTCTTCCCTTTCTTGTTGTTGTGGCCTGGCCATGTGGCTGGTGGCCATTTTGTGAAGGCAGCCAGTGTGCTTTTGCCATAGGCCTGCATTGTCTGTCTCCCCTTTCTTGTTTTTGTGGTGGCCTGGCCATGTGGCTGATGGCCATTTTGTGAAGGCAGCCAGTGTGCTTCTGCATTAGGTCTGCAAGCCTTCTTTGTGGTGGCCATGCCTTGTTGTTTTGCACGCAATTGTTTCTTCTTTTTCCCCAGCAAAAAATGCAGTGCAGTTCATTACATTTTCTAATACATTTGCAATATTATTGATTTGAATTGATTCACTATGTGGCCTAGTCTGCAAATGGGTTTTCCAACCAATGGTGCATGAAGCAACTGTTTCTGTGGTGTCTGTTGAATTTAAACATCATTTAGGGCATGGATGGCATTGGATTGAATTCCAAAATGTGTTTTTTTGGTATTTCACTTTTTTTCGTGTGTGTTAAATAAATGCCTTTGTTAGATGTGTGTGGTTGTTGTGTAACTTGCAAACCTTTTTAGCCCTGTGGATTTTGGATTTTGGCATCGTTGCATTAAAGCTGTGTTTAGCATGCCTCCTTTGTTTGGCCAGTGTGTGAGTGTGTTTGTAATAGTGAGCCAGCATTTGCCTTGGCTGAGCCTCCCCATGTGACCAGGGGCCATTTTGTAAAGTCTGTGTCCATATAGGCCTGCTTGAGTTCATTGTTTTCCAGGCCTCCTGCTTGTTGTGAGTGACCACGTGGCTGCTGGCCATTTTGTGGTGGTAGTTAGTGTGCTTTATGCTTTTGCCATAGGTCTGCATTTCTTTCCTGTGTTCCTCTTGGCTTATTGCTTCCATCCATTGTCAGCTGCAGCTCCCTGATTGCTGCACCCCATGTGATACACAATGCCAAACCTTTGTATTTGTGTTGTTGTTCTTCTTTCCTATCCTTTCTGAGTATACACAGTACTCCATGAAAGCCCTTGTTGTCAAAGTCGCACAAATGGCTCCACTATTGTTATGTTTTTTAAATAACTGAGGTAATAAAATGTAATAATAACACTAACAAGTGTGACCACATACACTAAGTTATATATTATATTTGTCTGTGCTAGTAGTATTTGAACCACAACAATGAATGCCACGTTTCACTGATGTTCTTCATCCTTCTTTGCTTTTAGGTGCACAAGACAGACAGAAGTCCTGCTGCGCACAACGTCACGTGACGTGTGACCACAGACATCTCTTAAACTTGTGCCACTGCGTGCTGCTGACATCTTCAAGATGGCCCCAAAGAAAGGTACCAGGTCCAGTACCAAGAAAGTTGCCAGTGAGAAGAAGGCACTGCCACTTACCAAGACCGGTATGTCACCCAATATCTTTTTTGGGAAAACAAATATTGCGCCTGCAGCAGCGGTGTCCGGGGAGCAAGCTGGGAGCAGCACCCCCGCATCAGTGGACCCACCCCACCAACCTAGGCCCAAGGCCATGTCTGTTGCAGAGGCAGCCAGTCTAATCACGAGTCCAATGCCGACGAGCAGTGATGTTGAAATTGACTTATCACAAAGTAGTACCCAATCATTGCAGGAGACTCAGATAAGTGGGCAACAACAGCCGCAACCACCGCCCCCAATAGTAGTTGTTCCTTCCGAAGTAGGGGCAGTTCAGGAAATCGAGCTTCCTGCAGAGGAAGAAGAGCAAGCCACTCTTTCAGAAGATCCGTTGTCTTCCAGATCCCCAGCCAGGAAACAGAGGATTAGTCCATTGACTTCTTCTGCAAGCCCCCCTACTGATGATCTAGTCGCCACTTGGAAGCCACCAGCTCGGTCTGAGAGTAAAACACGCCACGAGACAAGGCTAGGGAAAAGGAAGGTTCCAGAAAGCCTTAGAGTTATGGAGGTAGATGTAGAAGATGAGAATGATGACGAGCCAGTCATCATCATGGACATTAGTCCCGCCCCATTGGAGACCGACATTACCCCATCCCAAATTGCTGTGAGGGATGTGGCACGGTTACCACCAACACAGATTATACCACCAACACCACCTCCAGCTTCCATATTTCTCCGGCAGCGACCTACATCCACCACAACCACCTCAGCAGAAGTAGGTACTGCAGAGAGTCAAACTTCACGCCCACCTAGGAGTTCATCCGGCATTGATAGTGGCACCAGCAGCAACAAGAAAGTTGACCTCCCCAGTTTGGGACTTCTTTTCGGTTAGCAGGAAAGAGGTGAACATTGCTATATGCTCCATTTGTGGACAAGGTGTTAGTCGGGGTAAGCTTGGTACAAACTATGGTACCGGAGGCCAAACAACCCATCTGAAAAAACACCACTTGATCCAGTGGGAGGCACACCTTAGCAGCCAAAAAACTGCACCCATTGTTGTTGGTGAGGTTGAAGAAGTAGAAGATCCGATCACGGTGGAAGGTGAACAAGAGGGAGACATTTTCTCTGGTACACAAAGTAGCCCTGTCCCCAGCAGTGCAGTGGTACCACCCACATCCTCATCAGCAACATCGCAGTGGCACAAGAGTCAGGCTGAGACACCAAAGGGTCCCAGGCAAGAGTGTACCGCAACGAAAAAACTTGCTTTGAGCCTAACAACATCTGGCATCAAGAAGTCACCTGCATCAGTGGCACCAGAAAAGAAAAAAATCCAGGCTACCATTCTGGACCTCCTACCTTTTTCTTTTGTGGAAGGGGTGGGTTTTGTTGAATTTGTGACAGCCATCTGCCCTAAATGGAAGGTTCACAGCCGGTCCTATTTCGCCAGAGTTGCTGTTCCAGCACTACATCACGACATGCTGGAATTGCTTGGACAAGCTTTGCAGCAGAGTGCTGTTCACACTATCCACCTGACAACAGACATGTGGACCAGTTGACAAGCCACTGATTACATGTGCATCACTGCACACTGGATTTCTTTTGTGGGGGTTAGAGAAATGATATCTGCAGCAGGTGTTGTTGACACTGCTGAAATTTTTAATGCCACTCGGAAACATGCAACTGTAGCCATGTTCGCCATGGAGAAATCTCATACTGCTGCAAACATTTTGGAAGACTTTGACAGCAAGGTCTTTGAATTGCTGTGACCAAGAGGGCTTAACATTGGTTTTGTGGCCAGGGACAATGGCAGTAATATGGTCAAGGCCATGGCCGATGGTGGCTATTTCAGGGTCCTGTGTTTGGTGCGCTGCATTAACATCATTGTTCAAGACTTTCTGAAAAAAGAAGACCGAGTCAGCAACTTACTGACCACCTGCAGAAGAATCTGCACACATTTCAGCCATTCTTTTAAAGCCCGGAAGCAGCTGAGGATCATGCAACGTGAGCATAGAATGCCAGTTAAAGCACTCATCCAGGAGGTGCCAACACATTGGAACTCAACTTATTACATGCTTGAACGTCTGTTTGAGCAGTACAGACCAATCAATGAATATGTCATGCAAAGAGGGGATGCTACTGTGAAAGGCATGATCATTGAGATGGACCAATGGGACTAGTTAAATGCCTGACAGAGATGCTACTTCCTTTCGAGCTCTCCACATGTGAAGTCAGCAAGGAGGACTGTACTATGGGCCAAGCTATCCCATTGTTGCACATGCCACAGGAACAACTGAAGGGGGTGTCTGCAATGTACGCAGGTGTGGAGGAAAAAAAAGAAGCATATGAGTTGGTGGAGAGCTTAACTCTTCGCTTATCTGAAAATACAAGGGTGCAAAGCGGCATTGTTTGTGTCATGCAGCCATTACATTTGTGCCACAATTCTGGATCCATGGTACAAAGCAGTACTGAACACATTGATTCCATTTTCAGAAGGGGATGTTGCCAACTATAAAACTTGGATAGCTGTGGAAGCCAGTCGCTTAGAAAAAGAACGGCAGGGAATTAGAGGCCCGCTACTTCAGGCCACAACAAGTACTGCAGGGCAGCCGGCGTCAAGTTCAACTTCAGAGCCTGAGGGCAGTGCGGTTGGCTCACAGCAGCCAAAACCACCAACAACACCAAGAACAACATCCACAACAACAAGAACAGGAGCATTAGCCCCACCAAAATCGGCACACAAATGGTTTCTACAGCAAGGGCTTGTTAGGTCCAGTGCTGAGGCTAAGGCAAAAGAGGCTGAGCAAAGCGGAGCACCCCTGAGCATTGAGCGGATGGTCCAGGCCTATCTGGATGACCCAACAGAGGTCTACATTGATCAAAACCCATTGCTGTATTGGTATGGGAAAAGGCGCCAATGGCCAGTGCTCAGCAGGCTGGAGATAAACTATCTGGCTTGCCCTGTCGCAAGTGTCTCTTTTGAGCTTGTTTTCAGTGCTTCTGGTGCCGTTCTGACAGTGAGAAGGACCAGTCTCTCGCCCCAAAACGTGGAGAGGTTAACCATGATCAAAATGAATCAGCACTTTATACCACCAGATTACACCATACCTGAAGTAGCACAGCAGGAAGATGATGATGACGGCGACTTAGGTCGTGGAAGTAGTGTGTTAGATGACCTACTTTTATGTGAACCACCAGAGTTTAAGGACGAGCTCTACTTCCCTGACAACAACTAGGCTTTCGACTTGTTACTTTTTTTCTTGCTTTGACGCCCTAAAAAAAGACCCCCAAAAAGATACAGCTATGGAATATTATTTACTTTTATTATTTGTGTGTGTCACTGTCTTCTGGTTCGAATCACAACAAATACATCACCACCGTCTTACTCTTTTATTACCAGATTGGAGTTGCAACTGTGTGCAATCAGTGAAGAAGTAAGTCCACTCCTCCGAGTCCTGCTCCAGTTCTGATTCGCCCTAAATCCATTTCCCTCAAGCCAGACATTGGATGGAGAATAGTACAAGAAATGTGAAATGTGAGCCTGCCTCGTCGAGTCCCTCCAAAGAACCTGACTATAGCTATCCTCCTCTCCGAGCCTAGAGGTACTGCCCCGTAAGAACAGTTAAATGATGGCATGCTTTGGACGCTGACTCTGAGTGATTGGTGTTTGTGTTGTTGTTGTGCATGATGTCTACTACTATTTTATCTACACACAAAAAAGTGACTCAAGTCAATGTTTCCCTTCTTGGTACACTACAGAGTTGGACACCATGATGACCATACCATACTCGCAGTCAGTCAGTAGGATTGGAGATGATTGATGGAACGAATAACTCGGGGTGTTTCATGAAGTGGCCTAAAAAGTAAACAACAACACCAGACCTAGATGTCTGTGTAGTGGTGGAGGCGAGTGTAGTGGTATGACTGACAGCGGTGCATTGATTTAGTTACTTAATTTGGAAAATGCTATGTTGCTGTGTATGTGTGCTCAGTGCTGTCTGGCTCAAAAAAAATCTAAGCCAAGTGGAGGTTGGGTGGGCACCGTGGGCCTGCGCCTGGTGTGTTGTTGTAGGTTAATGGTGGAAACAGAGTAGACATGATCATTTAGCCATGCCGCCTCTGAAAGTTTTCTTGTTGCACTCCTCCTTAATTTATGCAGTTTAACTTTACTTTTCTCCTTGATTTTTCAATATCCCTTTTGTTTTCCATCTACACTTACAGGCCGGCCTTTACTCTGTGCTATACTGGGAAAAACAACTCACACTTACCTTACCAATATGCATCCGCCAGGCACCCAAGATTGACGGACGGAGCGTTCATGGAAGGAAGGACCAAGAGGAATGCCGAGATGCAACTCCCAATTTGACCATAACATAATTATAGTATCATCAATTCATTTGATTCTTTTTTCTCTTCAATCATTACGACTGTGTGTGTTGTTGTTTATTATGTTTGATTATATTTGAGTCCTACAGATATTTTTTTATTTTCTTTGCTAGCTTTAAAAGGAAGCCCGGTACAACAGCAGAACATAAAATGTATGTAACGTGGGTCTCTCTGGGGGCAGACAAGCAAGGCAATCGCTTAATAATAATAATTAATAATATACTGCTGCCCTGTACTACTACTAGTCTAGTACTACTCATCATCAAGTAATCATCATGCATGCATTTCCTTTTTCTCCCTTAACAGATTTATGATGGTCATCTGCCAAGATGAATGTGTTGTCCATGTGTAGTGTTTGTCTTTGTCAAACCTTTCCCTCAAACCCCCCCTTCCCAGCCATTCATCAAACCCTAACCCTCTTCCCCCAGGCTGTGTGATTGATATTGAGGTGTGACTAAATTAAATTTACACCAATAATTGATCACACACTTGTTGGGGCGGATGTGGTGAAAGCAACACTAACTCTAGGCAGGGCGGGGATCTTCTTCTGCTTGCCCACCCATGCTTAGTATTCGCAAGTAAATATTTTTTCCAGAGGAACATAATCCATCATAATTAATTGCCGGCATCGATTCATCATCCTTCCAGCACTAAAGGTTACTCTTGTCCAGTTCATAGGTCGAGTCAACTTCAGTTTGTAACTTGTACTAGGCTATCCCCGCCACCATTATGTTTTATTTTACTTTAGCATTGCTTATCATCATCATGGTTTCTTGTTTGCCAGTCTTCTTGTGTACTGTACTTCTACTACTTGTTCCCGAGTCTCCCTCAGGCGACTGACTGTCTCATTTTCTTTTTTTGCAAATGCTACGGTCAGTGTCTACTACTACTACCACCACCACCATGGCATCTTGGGAAACCAAACCATCATCACCACACAGCCATTGCTTTGCCTAAGTATAAATAAACATCAATCACAGGTAAGAGAAGAAGTTTAGGGGAGGCATAATTAATAATATGGAAATTAATTCATTAATTCACACACCCACACCCTTCCGAGTCCAGTTGCAGACTGCATAGACTAAGATCAGAGACTGACAGTACTAGTAGTACAAGTCACAAGTTAGGGTACCGCATCTATCTGTTGGTGTGTTACACTATTGGCAGATTATTATTTCAATCAAAAAGTGGATGCGGCTCTGCAGCAGCAAAGGAAACCATGTGAAGTAAAAGAGTAACCCCCCCACAAAACATTTACATCGTATGTAAAGTAAGTATAAATAATTTATACCCTAACAAAATAAACTAATGGAAAAACAAATGACACCTGACCCACCCCTCTCCCTAACCCCAACCAATGTCCAAAGATAAGAGTCCAATCCAATGTCCACTCCAAAAGTCTATTGTCCATAAATATAAAGCTCAACTATTCCCCAACGCCCAATTATCACCCACCCAAATTTTTTTTAAAAGGGGCAAGGCGACGGAGTTCTAGCGGTGGGCTCGCAGTCGCCGGTTCATCTCCAGAACCTCATTTATCCGCTTCTCTAGGCGCGCCATCTAGAGGAGCATGCATCGCTTGAATGCTCTACAGTTGCATCCACGGGGGCAGCAGTGTTCAATGAAGTGTGGCAGGCGGCTGCTAGATGGTGGCGCTGTACCACTGGGTGGGCCTGGCTGGGGCCCGGGGCATTGGAGGGGGCTGCAGCTGCTGCCACCTCCTCCTCCAGAGCCACCAGCTGCCGATATTCTGTGCAGGTGGCCTCCAGCTTCCGGCACCGGGCCATGGCTGCTAACTCCTTCCTGGTTGGTTGGGAAGGAGTAGCTATATCAAGAAAGAAAAAAGACAATTGTAACCAATACTCTTAGCAAAACAGTAACACAAAATTAATTATACACATAGTGGCACAGTAGCACTAGCAAGCACAGTACATAACATTTGTGGTATCCTCCCACTTCCTCGGCCTCTAACATTTGTGGGAGTTTCAGGCATTACTACTACTAGGCACTATGGAGTAGACAAGTCTTTCTCTTCTCTCTCTCTTGTTTAGCTAAATTAACCTTGTAGGCATGCCAGCTCAGTCAGCTTGCGCCCTAGACAGACATACTCATGTCGCAGACTCACGTTATTTTTATTTACTACTGTCTGCAGGTGGGGCAGCTGTAGTCTGCAACTACACAATTATATTATTTTTCTATTATGGCCATACTCTGTTACATCAATGGCAACTGCTCAATTTCACTTTCACCCTGACTACTACAACAAGGCAGATGATATCTGATCCAAATGATCATTGATTATATATGGGACGACGTGTAACCATGCAGCCGATAGGCCACCCATGGCAGGCTGACACAGTCAAAAATGACATAGGTAGGGAGTGGGCCTCGGAGTTGGAGGGAGGCGCTTGATAATGGGTGGGTATGGGTACATACATACACAATATATATGCTGTGCTTGCAAACTACTGTGAGTCAAGGGAACCTTGAATCAAAAACCTTGAAAAAAAAAACGTCCTTGTTTCTCTTCCCAGCGATTTTTCCATTTATCATTGCAGTGCTCTTCTAGCATTATATTTTTTAATTTGATTTCTTATTCTATTCTCCTTGGCTTTGCTACTCTGGCACGGTTTATTTTTCTTTTACATTGTCTTCATCCAGTGACAGTCTTCACCTATGCTATGATGATTGTACCATCCAGGCATCCATCCATTTAATGTAAACATGGCTATCATTCTTCTTAAATGATCTCTCAACAAACCTTTCACCAACAACATACATTTGTAATTTTTTTTTAACCACCACCCATGCGTCCTTCCTTGCTTGCCTTTGAGTTTGATCCATGAAACCCCCCAGAGGATTCTTCCTATGACCCATACAATTTCACCCACCCAGGCAGGCATCCTTTCTTTCACCTTCCAGCCATCCTTCAACCACCCATGCATCCGATTCCTATCAGCCACCTATGCATCCCACGCATCCTTCTCTGCCAGTCATATATTACATGTTGCCCATCCTTCCTCCTTCCATCCTTCTTTCCCTTTTCGTTCAACCCATCCATCAAGGTCGTATGACTCTTAGTCTTCTTCATAAAACTTTCCCAGCTGAGTTGAAGTCAGATTAACATTACACATTTTTTAGATGCCATATACACCTCCCCTATTTTTTTTTTACTAGCAAGATTGAAAAAATACAATACATACATACATATACCATATACATCACTAGTACAAATCGGGTACTAGAATAGAGTAGAACAGTAGTATGTCCTATCCTATTAAAAATAGTAAAATATCTGGTTGGGCATTTTGTTGGTAGCAATTGTCGAAAAGCCTCTCAAGATTAAGAAGATGACAACCCAAAGGACTGGGCTCAGTGGCTAGAGCTATTGGTGAATCTGAGTTTTAAAACGTTTTAAAAATAAAGAGTGGCCAACTGGGCAAGCTACAGACAGACTAATAGTAGTACAGAGTCAGATGCAGTTAGATTGATGTAAAATAAAAACAGACACTAGAAAAAAATATAACTAAGTAGGTAGGTAATGCAGGGATAACGAGAATTTAGAAACAGATAGATCGAAGAAGATTTGGTAAAAAAGAATTAGGAAACGGAAATAATAGTTCGGAAAAAATAAGGTGCAGTAAAAGTTAGGGAAATGTAATTATTGATATTAACAACAGGAGGACTTACTGGGGCCAGCAGCAGAGCCCTCGGTAGAGGAGCGATCCTGGCCCTGGGAGGCATCTCCAGCTCCCGCCGCAGATAACCCCGTCGTCTTCTTGCCCCTGGATGCTGATCATGTAAGATATAATAAAGAGACAAAAATTGATTGGTGTGAAACAAATAAAATATTTTAAAAAACACTCTAAAACATTTTTGGACAGGAAACAACAATTGCAATAAAATTGACCTATCTAATCTGATCGACTAGTAGTGGTATCGCGGACCGTCTAGTTATTATTTATTGATCCAGAGTTCCATTCCCATTCCAGAATCCTAAACCTGTAAGTACCACCTAGCCTAGCCCGCCTATTCCAGAGACATTGGAAATGAATTGCCAAACAATATATTTGCTTCTTCTAAGTTTCAATCTCACTCGAAATCATCAATGAATCTACTCCCTTTGAGGGGCCAATTATTCACTAAGTATGCATTTCTATTTATTTTAGTCCTCAAAAATGCATAGATGGACGCATGCAAATTGCATACACCAAATTGTTGGTTGGTTGCTGCTGATGTGCTGATGAGTTGCTATATTACTCACTCACTAACAAACTACAAAAGGTTCTACTAAGAACTGGAGTCAGCAGCACGTGACGGAGGACGCCTCACGCCACGGACCGCTAAAAAATTACCAACTAATACTAAGTAACTAAACTACCTACCTACCACCACTATCTTAGTGACAGGACAAAGGAAAGAAGTCTCTCTAGCAGTACCTAACTTAAGTTCTCTAAACTCTCTTACATAATCAGCCCAAGCGAGCGCAAAGTTACAAACAAGTAAGATTATTAGCGCCGAGCACCTGTCTATTGTCTAGAAGAATAGCAATCACATAATATAAGATTTTTAAACTAAACTTACCTGCATGTAAGCAGTAGCATTCTTGCTATTTGGGAAAAAATAATATTCGCAATAACACAGAACAGAACACACAATACTACTATAATTAGCTACTCACCAAGCCCCACGACCTCAGCACCTAGCAGGTCCAGCAGGTCCTGCTCCTAGTCCAAGATGTCGGACCACTGGTGAGTCAGCTGGTTGTGGGTGCGCCGGACCTCAGAGCAGCGAAACACTGCTCGGCGCACCCTCGCCCACCGGTGGTGACGCTCCTGGGTAGCCTAGTCGGAGCCAGGCCTGGTGCATGCTGCCAAGGTTAAGGGGAGGAGGCGCTGTACAAAAAAAACAAGGGTGGTCACCTCCACCTCTGTGAACAGGGCCCGGGGCTGCATCCCTTCCGGGCGCCGTCTTCCGCAAGGAAGGCGGCTCTTGGCCGCACTAGCCTTGGCCTTCCCCTTCTTGCTAGCCTTAGCCATGGTTCTGGCGGGGCGGGGGGCAGAAAAGAAAGTGTAGAAGTAAAAAATAAAGTCAGGAGAAGAAGTAGGAAAGTAAAAAAAAATAAGAAGCAAGTAATAGAAAAACAGTACAAAAACGAAGTATAAGTAGAAATAAAACGCAAAATATACACTTAGGGAGAGAGAGGGATAGATAATAAATAAAAAAGATCAGAAAAACAGTGTAAGAAGCAAAGAATTGAAAATATTGGAGAGGGATGAAAAAAAAACAGGCCCCAGAACCATGCAAAGAGTAGAAAAACAAGATGGCCGCGCCCATTGGCAACCGTGTGGTGAAGTTCGTGCAATATTACCCCCCGAACACGCAATCCGCGTTGCCGAACATCAGAAATGTCTTGCGAGCATACGGAACAAGCAACTCTGCATGCTCGCGGAACTCCGTGTAGCGTTGCAGAGTTTTTTTACCGCTTCGCGAAGGTTAGCGTAGCGCGGCTACACGAACTCCCCCGGGGCTTAGTTTTCACCATGTTAATTCACAAAGGAACTTTAGACACAGCTTCAGCTTGAACTGCTGAATGGAATTACACCAAATTTGGCAGGAAGGTAGATGTTGGTCCAGGGAAGTGCCTTTTTGGTACTTGGTGTGAATTCTTTCAGTAGTTTTAGAGATATTAACCGAAATCCAAATTTGTATATACAGGTACACAAAGGATCCAGGACCCCTCCCAATCTAGTGTTGAGATCTGTTTGTCTGCCAACACTTCAAATCAGGAAGTGTTGGCAGCCATCTTGTGACTCAGCTTGAGAGAAAATAAGTAAAAAAAAAAAGAGAAAGCCTATTTCTATAGAATAGAGAGAGCCCCAGGGACCTCGCAGGGCCAAAAAAAGCATTTTCATTGTTTAATTTTTGCCAGGAGCCAAGTTGGATCCGTGGCTCCTGCCAAAAATATAAAAAGAAGAGAGTTGCAGGCACCCTCGCTTATCTATTATTAAGCCCCTGGGTTGGCCAGGTCCCTGGGGCATGCAGCAAATATTATTTTAAACAAATGCGGGGGTCTCATGGACCCCCGTGGGACCCCCATGCCCCAAGGACCATCACCTCCCCAGGGCTTATAGATAAGTAAAGTGGGGTTCTCATGGACCCCCATACACAGGGGACCCCACCGGGGCTATTGTCAAAATTAATGTGGGGAGACCCGTATGGCCTCCCCCGCAGCCCTGGGGACCACCACCTACCCAGGGCTAATACAAAAGAAATCGGGAGACTTCGTGGACCCCCACTGCCTCGGGGACCACCACCTCCCTGGGACTATTACATTTGTAATAGGGGCCCTCACAGACCCCATCAGGACCCAGGGACCAACACCTCCCAGGGGCCAAAATCTATTTTTAAAATGGGAGGGGTCAGCGCGACCCCCTCCTGGGCTGTTCTCAGTCCCGGGGACTGCCACCTCTCCAGAGCAGGCCCTAGAACAAGAAAGGAGGGGGCCCTGTGACACCCCCTCATGTAGACATAGATGGTCCTGGGGACCACCACCCCTCAGGGCCCACTCCGGCTATGTCCCAGGGTGCCCACCCCTGGGACAAAGCTGTTTGCTGTGGCTTGGTGGGCGCTTTACCACTCCTGCCACGTCACAGCAAATGCTCCACTTCCAGCAAGCGAGAGCTCAGAAAAGGTCTTGCTTGCTGGAAGCAGAGCATTCGTCTGTTTCCTTGCTCGCTGTCAAGCTAGCAGGGAAACAGATGAATTGCTTTCAGGTACAGGGAGCTGCATATTTAGCAGTTCCCTGTGTCTAAAAGCAATGTTGGCTCCCGCAGGAGGCGAGGAGCCGGCAGGGACCACGGGGGCATTCAGTCTCCTTTCACTCCCAGTGGAGACTGGGTGCCCTGGGGGCACCCAGTACTAATGGCTAGACCCCGGGGATGGGGTCCACTGGGCTGAAATCAGCCCAGGGAGGGGGCCATGCAGCCCCCTCCCCATTTGTATATTGCCAGATGTGAGGGATGGGGTACCTGGGCCAAAATCGGCCCAGCAAGGGGGGCCATGCGGCCACTCTCCCCTTGCACAATGATGAAATAATAATGACTGAGCCCAGGGGTATGGGGTCCAAAGGGCTGAAATCGGCCCAGGTACAGGGGCCACGTGGCCTACCTCCCCCATTTACCAATAGGCCGGGCCCCGGGGGATGGGGTCCCCAGGACCAAAATCAGCTGGGGAGAGGGGCCACATGTCCCCCTTCCCATATTACCAAAGAAAAACAGGCCCCGGTTGAAAGGGTCCAAAAAACCGCAAAGTGTCCCCCTCCTCTGATATAATAAAAAATAAAAAAAGGCTGACTGGCAGAAGTTGCCCGAGGTCCCTCCCCCTTTCTGCTGAGGGATCTTGGGGCCAACAACCCCTCCTGTTGCTTCCAGTAAGTTCCACACAGCGGGATTGCTGAGAGGTCGTCAGAGGCCATGACCCCTTTCTCCACCACTCTGCAAACGAGCCTCCTGGCACACTACTACACTACTGATTGGGAGATGAAGTCCCCTTGGATGCTGAGGGTCCTTGGGGTCTGGAACCCCTCTTGTTACCTCCAGTAAGTCCCATACAGTGGGATTGCTGAGAGGTTGTTGGTGGCCCCGCCCCCTTTGTCAACCACTTTGCAAACGTGGCTACTGGTGCACTACTAGTTGGTGGATGAAGTCCCTTTGGATGCTGAGGGTCCTTGGGGGCCAGGAACCCCTTCTGTTACCTCCAGTATGTCCCACACAGTATGATTGCTGAGAAGTCTTCGGAGGCCACCCCCTTACTCCACCACTCTGCAAACATGCCTCCTGGTGCACTACTGGTTGAGGGTTGAAGTCCTCTTGGATGCTGAGGGTCCTTGGGGGGCGAAGAACACCTCTTATTACGCCCATTAAGTCCCACAAAGAAGGATTCCTGGGAGCTGGTCAGAGGCCCCACCCCCTTTCTCCACCACTCTGCAACTGCGCCTCCTGGCTCACTACTAGTTGGGGGATGAAGTCCTCTTGCATGCTGAGGGTCTTTGGGGGCCAATAATCCCTCCGGTGACCTTCAGTAAGTCCCTCAGTGTGGGATTGCTGTGAGCTGCTCAGATGCCCCTGCCCTTTCTACACCACTCCGCAAACTTGACTACTAGTAAAAAAACATAGAAATTCACTTAAAAAACCAAAGGTTACAGGGACAATATAGTTTGGAAATAAGAATTTAAAAAACCTTACTAATTCACTTAAAAAGCCAAAAGTTAAAGGGATGTTATAGTTAGGAAATAGTATTAAAAAAATACTTAGAAATTCACCTTAAAAAACAAAGGCTAAAGGGACGTTATAGTTAGAATCAGATTTCACTAGTACAAAACCATAGAAATTTAGCAGTTATAGTTACCTGAGCTAACTATAACTTACGCCCCCACAATGCACTGCTTATGTTATGACCTCACATATTTCATCACTCACAAAATGGTCAGTGACATCACTGATGACATCTCAAATGACATCACT
The DNA here is from genome assembly GCA_963921515.1 of Calotriton arnoldi. Classification (NCBI taxonomy): domain Eukaryota; kingdom Metazoa; phylum Chordata; class Amphibia; order Caudata; family Salamandridae; genus Calotriton; species Calotriton arnoldi. The sequence continues at coordinate 1,597,858 of CAWUFW010004118.1, read as the reverse complement.
GATGAAATCACTGATGACATCATCCACAGAACAACTCATACACACAGTCATACCCCATACAACCTCTCGTACGCCCACTCAGACACCCACACAACCAGTCACACACCCATTCACAGACCCATACGACTACTCATACATCTACTTACTCATCCATAAAGCCACTCACACACCAACTCACTCACTCATACAGCCACTCAGGCAACCACTCATTCACAGAAACAGCAGAGCAGAAGTCTAGCAAATCCAGCAGAGTCGAGTAGAGTGTATGTCCTTTCATCAGCACAGCAGTCCTTCTTTCTGGCAGAGTGTCCCCAGGTCCAGAGTGTAATGAGTTGGTGGTGTCAGGGGTCCAGTACGTATGCTCAGTTGTGTCCTTTGAAGTACACAAGGTCCTCGGCTTTTCCAGCCCTGGCTCCAGACTCACAACAGGGGGGTATGCAGCTCTTTGTGTGGGGACAGCCTAAGCCCTATTCAGGTGCAAGAGCCAGCTCTTCCCTCCCATCTAGCTCAGGAACGCTCATCAGCCTGATCATGGGCCATCAGGATGTGAATGACAAACCTCAGCTCCCTTTATGTGTGACTGTCTAGAGGGAATGCACAAAGCCCAGCTGTCACCCACCCAGACGTGTATTTAGAGACAGGCAGAGGCACAGAATGGTTAAATTAAGAAAAGGCCAACTTCCTAAAAGTGGCATTTTCAGACTTACAATTTAAAATCAAACTTCACCATAAGTTGTGATTTTAAATTGTGAGTCCAGAGACACCAAACTCCAAAGTTCTATCTTGTCCCAATTGAAAAGTACACTAATAAGATGGAATAAGGTAATCCAAATGTTAACCTGTGGGCAAGATAGGCCTTGCAGTAGTGAACAATTAATTTAAGAGTGTTTCACTACGTGGACATGTAAAACATAAAAGTACAGATCTAACTTTTTGAATACACTGCACTCTGCCCTTGGGGCTGTCCAGGGCCTACATTAGTCTGCCTCAGTGACTACCTTAGCCTACCTCAGTGCTGCAGGCCCACTAGTAGCATTTAATTTACAGGCCCTGGGCTCATGTAGTGCACTTTACTAGGGACTTATCAGTACATTGAATAAGGCAATTGTGGATAAGTCAATGCTACCTTGTTTAAAGAAAGAGAACCTGCAATTTAGCAAGGTCAGCAGTGGTAAAGTGCCCAGAATTCTAAAGCCAGCAAAAATGAAGTCAGCAAAACAGGAGATCAGAAAGCAAAAACGTCAGTGGAAACCATGCCTAGGATGGTGTGGCTCATTTTCGATCTCAAGAAAATGGGAGCAGTTTTTCATATATACACACACACACACATACACATGCATGCGCACACACACACACACATGCAATAAGATAGACTTATTTAATGATTTAGTCATCAAAGACTTGGAAAAACTAAGGGACAGAAGACAACAGGGAAGGAGAGAAAATCTCAGTGTGACATAAATAACAGTCCTAAAAAAATCTTACAGACACTGACAAGATAATTATCAAACCAGAAGATAAGGGTGGCAATGTGGTTATGCTCAACGCAGAATATTATGTTATTAAAGCCATGCATCAACTCAACGACAGAGATAACTACATCACATTAGAACCCAATCCAGTGAGTAAAATGAAAAAAACAAGTGGAAACACATTTAAAGAAATGGTGCAGTTTAAAACTAATCAGTGATGATGAATACAAATATCTAATGGTGACACACCCAACAATACCCACCATTTACTTTCTTCCAAAGATACACAAGACATTAGTTCACCCTCCAGGCATACCTATAGTGTCAGCTTGCAACTTAATATATGAAAATATGTGAATCTATGTGAATCCTTATCTGGCACCAATTGTCAAAACTTTGAGTTCCTACATAAGAGACACTGGGGACTTTATGCGAATTCTATCTAACACTACATGGAATGATGAATATCTTCTCATAACCATTGATGTTGTAGCTCTATATACATCGATGCAGCATATGGTGGGCCTACAGGCTTGTGCCTACGTCTTAAACCAGAGAAATGTGGGTGAACTGGAACACTACCAGATGCTTCTACAAATGATTGAGATCTGTTTGAACACTAATGTCTTTCTATTTAATCAAACACTTTTCCAACAAAAACGCGGAACCGCCATGGGCATTTCCTTCTCCCCAAGTCATGTAAATCTCATAATGTGGTGGTGGGAGAAGGAAATTGCGTGTGGTCAACAGAATGAAAATGTTTTGGACAAAATCACCTTATAGTTACAATTCATCAATGATTTGTTTGTCATATGGCATGACTCAAAAAAAACATTCATTGAATACTTTGACATCTTTAACAACAATAATATTGATCTAAAATGTATATGTACAACCAGTAAAAGAAGATATATTTTCTGGATGTTTCAGTATGTATAAAAGAAAATATGAGCAAAACAACTGTATACCATAAACCAACCTCACCCAACAGTATCTTGGATGGAGAAAGCTTCCATCCTAAATCATAATAAAAAGTATTCCATATGGAGAACCACTAAGAATGAGCAGAAACTGCTCTAATGAATTTGATCTGGCCAAAGAATGTGACACCGTAATAAACCAATTCATCAATCAAGGATGCAAATAGACAAATGTCAAGAAAGGCTTAGAAAGAGTGAAAAAGAAAAAATGGATGGATACTTTAATCACAAAACAGAAATCAAGTGTGACAACAATGGAGAATAACTCAATCAGACTAATAATGAGCTACAGCAAAGAAAGCCCTACATTATACGAATCTTCAAAAAACATTAGCATCTAATTAAAAGTGACCCTGATATAGACAAAGTAATCAGGGATAGACCAGAGATAACCTATAAAACAGTAACATCATTAAAAGATATGTTGGTCAAGAGTCACTTCTCGAGAACACCTGGGAAAAATTGTCCCTGACAACTCTCAAAATGGTTTTGTGAAATACAGCTGTAAAGCATGTACAATTGGCAAAAACATGTTGAAAATTGGAACTAGCAACAATCAATCTATACCTATCAAACAACGCATAACTTGCAAATCAAAATTTGTGGTCTACATAATCGAGTGTGAATATTGATTGAAATACATAGGCAGTACCATATGTCAACTCAAAAATGTATTCAGGAACACATCAGAGCAATTCAAACAAAAGATATTAGATATAATAAAATAAATTGATAGTTGTATATTTGTAATAAATAACATTATTATTTACATATTTGCATAGAGTAAAGACGTAACATTTTTCAATTTTTATTTATTTCTTCAAAGTTTAATTAATGTATTTTCAAACATATAGATTTCTAGTTGAACAAATATTTATATTCAATGAATAAAACATTTTTATTATTAAATAAACAATGTAAATCATATTTAAATAGTATTGTATGTTGTACATTTGGCTGTTTTTTCTATTGTTTAACATTTTTTAAACATTTCTTAAATTGTTTCATATTCATATTTTTTGCATAATTTTAACTTATACGTTTTTTCAGTATATATCAAATATTTGTATTATATTGTAATTCGGCTCAGGAAATCCATGTTCTTCTAAAATGGCCTGGCATTTTATGATGATTTTCTTTACTCATTGCAGTGTTTGCACCAGCAAACCACAATGTAACTTTTGCCGGGTTTTATGTCTCAACTTATTTCTGTATGTCTGATCTTAACTTATTAATGGTATTGTATTATGTTTTGTATGCTTTTATGATTTTTACACAAAAAATCGAATGAAGCTTATCTAGAATTTTTTGTCTGAATCAGTGTGATATAATGTATTTAGATGACAGTCAGAATTTTTCTAACAATGAACTAGCACATTTTAAACGGGAAACAGCGTTTACAACGCCGTTGTTACAACGCAGTGCTTTTACAACGCAGTCGTTACAACGACCGCGTTGTTAGTACGCAATACCTTTACATCACAAGTCATTAGAATGACTTGCTGTAGGGGGCGCTAAGGTATTGGATATGAAATCCAACACCTTCCCTGCTGTTGCGCAAACTGGAGTAGGAATAGTAAATAATACTATTCCTAAGTCCAGTGCGCCCCCTACAGCAAGTCGTTGTAATGACTTGCCATGTAAAGGTATTGCGTACTAACAACGCGTTCGTTACAACGACCGCGTTGTAAAAGTACGCGATGTAATAGCACGCGTTGTAACATGCTATATTCATTTTAAAAGTATGTGTTGTATAATAATGGTTAAGAACTAATCTGTTGTCTTCAAAAGCCGAAAGGTGTATTTCCTTTCATCAAGACACTCTAAAATTATGTTATATCTGTGAATGGGCTAACGATGCACTCAAAGAATATAAAGACAATCAAGCTATGGTTTTCTCAATAAAATGTAAAGAAAGTACATTTGTTTTTTAAAAAGTTTTTGGGAGACTTTTCAGGCCTGGCAGACTTTTCTTCGTTACAAGACTATTGAAGAAGGGATGAAAGAGCTGGAAGTAGCCAAGCAAATGGTTGAAGCTTCTGAAACTGCTATAGGAGCAGTTAGATGATCTTACCAATATTCTGTGCCCTGTCGCTCTCATAAACTTAGGGGCATATTTACAAGCCCCTATTGCCACCACAAAGTCACTTTTTGTGATGTTGTGGTGGCGATACTGGCTTCGCCTTATTTACAAGGCAGTGTTAAGCCACTTAACGAGGCTTAACGTTGCCTGGTAAATAAGGCACCCTTTCAAGCTATACTTAGTGTGAAAGGAGAGGGCAATGGGTGTTGCGGTGGGCGTTCCACTGCAACACCCATTGATTTTGACGCTGCCCCATATTCATCATAAAGCAAAATTGAACATTTTAAAATGTTCTGTGAAATTGGAAGCTACAAGTTGATATCATCTTGTAGATTTGTTGTAGTAGCAGATGTATAGCAGGCCTAATCTTGTACAGACTATTGGTAGCCTCAAAGTGAGGCAGTAATGATATGCGACGACAAAAAGAAAGCATACATTAGGAGAAAAAAGACAAAGTGACATGCTAGAGTCTAGCATATTGCATAGTCTTTTAGAAATAAAACTAGATTTTGCAGTTTCAACTTTTTCATTAAATTTTGATTTTCATGTACTTTTTTTGCTTGTGAGTTAAACAATTTCCATAATTTGTGTATGTATTTGATGTTTACATGTTTCTGTGTAGTGTTTTTAGGTTCAAATCATAGAAACTGCTTAGGCATGGGTCTCCGGCTTCCAGAAGTGATTCATTGAGGGGTTTATAAAAGTCAAAAGGGTGAAGCCAGCTGAATTACATGATAGCTGAGAAAGAATTGTTAGCAATGAAATTAGCATTTAAGGAATGGCAAAAAACACTCAGGCCTGACCATTATCCCTAGTCTCCCGAACCCTGGTCAACCATAATAGAACACATACAGTGGTCCTGTGGGTTTCTTTTTCACAACAAGAGTGTTTGACTATATCCACCATCTCATATATCATGCCATCAATATCAAATAATGCACCAAACAATGCAAATTAGGGCCACTCTTTTTATCAAAACCAATTGTATCATTATGTCATCATAATACTATAAATGATACAATCTAGTGCATTAATGCTCAGTGCATAGAAACATATTCATATATGCTTGGGTACCACAGTGGTAAGTTTAGTTAAAGTCATGGAGAAGAGAATTTGATAATTATGAAACCAGTCCACTAGAAAGGGTCCCTTGATCAAATGGGATCAATTTTAGTGATAAGTAAATCCAAGGTGACTCCCATTTGATGTTTATGGGTATAAAAAAAGTAATTCTCACTAAGCAATTCTCACGTAGTATAGCAGCAAGGAAAGAAGACAGGATATCATTAGGTTTGTCCCAATGAAGGTTGAAATTGCCAATAAATATGTGGTTGCTGTTAGGGAAATGTGAGTTGAGAGGTTATATGATTCATGCAGTTTTTGATAAATGAGTTGTTTTCACTAGGATGATGACCGATATTGTGGATTCTGGTAGGTTTAGTGGCACACATACAGAATCAGGTGGTTGGGCACATTACAAGCATTTCTCCAAGTGGTCAAGGGTATGCTCAGACATGGGTCCCATGCTCAAGGAGTCACTGGAAGCAGGGTACACTGAAGAGCCCCAATAAGGGCAAAACTGTTCTTAGGTTGCTTGTGTTCCAGTTCAGGGAGGACCTTGCCTGGCAGTTTGGGCTGGACTGTACCTATTGGAGCAGGGTCAAGACTGATTTGCATACGTTTGGCTCCTAAGTGAGGTAGCTTGGTGGGCAAAAGAAAATGAGTTGGAATGATACCCTGAGTGATTGCCAGTGGTTAGACTTATTGCAGGCCTTTCTCCCATATCCTTTTGTATGTTTGATGCTAAGATGTTTAAACACAGGGCGTGCCTTTCCGTTCAGCAGTACAGCATTTGAAGAATTTAATGTTTGAATCCAAGACGTGGCCATAAGAAGTGACTCATCGAGCCCAGTTCCAAACTATTTCATTTACCCCCTCCCTCAACAGGCAGGGGAAAGATGATGAGAAGAGTGAGAGTCCTTTTGCCTGATGTTTTTGAGTGAAGGGCTTGTGGGTTGTTAATAAAGGCAAACAAAGTGAGTGCCAATTCTGCCACCAGCGGTCCGAATACTTTGTTTACATTCGTCCAGTGCTTTTACGTGCAGGAAGAAAATGGCGTTGTCCACTGTTTCTCAAAATGGGAATTCACACCTACCTCGATGCTTGTTTTGCTATTGTGGTAAAACATAAGAATGGTGCACTGGTTTGAGAAATCTGTTGATTTTATGATGAATTGTAATAATCTTACCTAAGCTGTCCAGTCACAGAGGAGTCTTATAAACTCTGCTTTAGATTTCGTAAGACAGGATGACTTCCCCACCAGCATTTATAGACTTTTATTCCCTTATTATTATAATTTCTTTTACATCTTTAATATTTGAAGATACATTTGCTAAACAGTTTTTTTTTATAACAAACGTACTGATCGCTAGCTATTAACAGATGTTAGTTTTTCTAACCATTGTGCCAACAAATTTATTTTTAACTGTAAGTGGTGTTTATGAGGAACACTAATCAAAAGGAAATCCAGATTATTGTTTATCTAATCCTGTTTATTTGTGGTTTTAATTAATTAACAAACACGTTTACAATTATTAATATTTATAAATAATAATTATTATTAACATTATTAAATACTATACCATACTGTACAATACCAATGCAAATGAAAAGTTGAACATTAGGTTGAATTATTTAACCAAAATCGTAGAGGAAGTCGGAGTGACATACACATCAAGCCTCTGCTTCTGACATCACAGAATGCGACATTGAATGCGACATCTCACGCCAGTTGTCATTTCGTCATCTCGTCATTTTATACCTTTTTATTAAATCATCGTTATAAAATCTACAGGCTGCAGAAACTAGTATGCTGTGATTGAACCTCACCTACTACCGCAGGACAAAACTAAATTAAGATTTACTTTCAAAATATTAATTGTCACATCGGATAAATCAAGGAATTGTAAAGGATTTCAAAGCACCGACACAAGTAAAATAACGTCAAAGCTTAGCTGCCCCTAATTGAAGTACATGATGAGAACATGGCAATAAGTTTAGGAAACAGAAAGCGAGGGTGAGAGTAATTTCAAAAAACGCTCGCCGAGCCGGGAAATCAGAAAATCATACCTGCTTTGAAAGACGGCAACGTAAAGGAAGCAATTAACTTGAAATTGAAGAAAGTACAGGCAGCAGCACAAGAGGCCAAAGTAGAAGCTGCAGGACAAAACACCAAGGTTTTTTAAGTTGTAATAATGACAGCTCTGCAGAAATGAAAAAGAGTAATACAAATGTTAACGAAAGAAAATGAAAAGCTTGTGAAAAACACACAACGGGGCATATATACAAACGGGGCGTATATACAAGGGTATTGTGCCACCGGAACGTCACTTTTTTGATGTTCCAGTGGCGCAATGCCCTGCACCATATTTACAAAGTGGCGTTAAGCCACTTTGCATGGCTTAGTGACACTTTGTAAATATGGTACCCTTTCACGCAGGTTATCTGCGTGAAAGGGGCGTGTAATGAGTGTTGCTGTGGGCGTTCCACCGCAACACCCATTGCTTTTTGACGCTGCCTCAGATTTGAAAGGTTGTGTAAATCTGAGGCAGCGCCAAAAACTAACGCCATGCAAAAGCAGGCTTTAGATTCAGTGGCGGCTGGTAGTGAATGGTGGCGGGGCTGGGGTTAGAAAAAAAGAAAAAAAAAAGAAGACTGCTGATCACCAGTCGCTAGCTAGCTAGCTACCACCTCTCCTCCGTCCTCCATGTTTTCCTGGCTCCCAGCAGCACCCAGGCTCCCAGACTCCCCTAGCCAAACACGACGCTGCTGTCACCAGCATGACAGCAGCGTCATGATTGGCCTGAGAGGCCTGGTTCGGCGCTCAGTCAGGGAGTTCGGAGCCTGTGTATGTTTTCCACCCAGGCTGTGCAATACAGCCTGGTGGAGAACATGCTAAGTGTGCACAACAGTTTGGCCAGCTCAAGACAGCCGGCCAAATCATCATGCGCACTTATGGTACATGAACAACTCCTCCTCCCTCTGACACGAGCCCAGCCCCGCCCGCCTCACCCTAACCTGGCTCCATACTAAAAATAAAATGATAATAATGTTCTGTTATTATCATTTTATTTTTCCTTTGCACTGCTCATTTTCTTGTACATATACCCCAACGTGTACAACAGTGAGAGAGCCGCAACCCCGATTTGTAGAACTCTGGGTACAGAGTGGAAATACTGAACTGTAAAGTAATGGCTGCTCTCAAAGACTTCGGGGCATATTTACTAGGGTATTGAGCCACCGAAGTGTCACTTTTTACAATGCTCCGGTGGCGCAATGCCCTTCTCCATATTTACAAGGCAGAGCTGAGCCACTTTGCGTGGTTTAATGCCGCCTTGTAAATATCGTACCCTTTTAAGCAGTTTTCTGCGCCAAAGCGGCGTGCAATGGGTGTTGCTGTGGGCGTACCCACACAACACCCATTGCTTTTTGATACTGCTACAGATTTACAAGAAATGGTAAATTTGAGGCTGCACCAAAAATGTACGTTATACTAGGCTACTGGAAGTAAGTGATTCTGCAGCTGCTGCTCTTTCTGCATTCATATGAATTGGCTGCACTCCTTACGTATTTTCCTGACCCACCCAATATGCTACATTATTTGCAAATTAAGAAAAAAAATCTGCTGTAAAAGGATGAAATGTTATTAAGTCGCAGTACATGTGGTGTAACAATGCTCCTAACCTGTTGAAATAGTTAATTCATCAAATTGTAACATTAGATTGATGTGTTCAGGCATTTAAAGAGGCAGCAGTTTGCAAAGACTGCTTAAACATTCCCAAATAATAGGCCAAAGAGAGAAGACCCTCTGTTTGCAGAAGGAAACATAAACCATTAGTACTCAAATGTAATTCAAACATGGTTGAAACAATGATTCCAATTTTGCCTTGCAAATGCAGCAGGAAAAGCTGCAGTATTTTTCAAGAAGTTCTCAAAATTGAGAAGAATACTAAACATTTTGTATCTCTCAGTCTTTCCGAGTATATTCTTTTTATGGTAGCCAATCTGTCCTTTTTAGGTCTTGCTTACCAGACAGTACAAGCTGTCTGGTGGAGCAAGACCAATTGCGGCTTAAAGTGGGCACAGAGCCCACCCATTGCTTACCATTGGTTGGCTTTGTCATTCTCATCTGCTTACTTTTTGTACTTCAGCTTGTATGGGCTTTACTACTTCTTCTTCTTCCTATTTTTCTTCTTCTTCAGTATGGGTGTATTCCTTGTGACCTTGTACTGCTTTTTGTTAAGCACTTTCTGTTTCTCTTTCTTGCTCACATGCTTCTCCCCCACCCCCTTTCGTGTTGCAGTAACCCTTTAGTGGCATATTGATTTCTCGCCCATGTGCTTCCCCAACAGCTCCATATTCCTCTCTCTCTCTAGCCCATTTGCTTTTCTTCCCCCACACACTCCATGTCCCTCTCTCTCGTCCATGTTGCTTCGCCCGTCCTATGTATTGCTTTTCCCACCAACCCCCTTCGTGTTGGTTACCCCAGGTGAGCCTCAAAATAAAGAAAACTTGCCATTGTGCTACTTTTGTTTTATATTTACTAATGCAAACCGGATTAGTAAAGCAAAAAAACACCTGGGTCATTTTGTAGGAGTACATGCATGTTGCACAAACTTACAGAGTGAAGTGAATAAATGCATCATAGCACTTTTTTGTTTGTTTAGTCTTTAGCCACACTGCACAGCATCGGCGATGCTGTAGAGCATCAGTAACAACCATTGGCATAGTGTCGTACGGCTCCTACTAATTAAGTAGGATTGTGCATCTGGACAACATAAATGTCAGAAGATGGGGACTGAGTCCACTCATAAAATCAGAGTATGTTGGCCCAATTCCTAGCTAGCCCACAGTCTGCCATCTGGACCCCTAACCTTACAGGGTACCAGATTGTGTGTGCAACCTCAGAACATGACCACTTTAATTCCCCCAAGGAAATCGTGAAAACAGATCTACCCTTTTGTTATTACTTAGGCATGCTCTAAGGGAGACATAAGAAATTAGCTAACTGGCATTGCAAACATTTATTGAAGCAATTGTATTCTTGTGTAAGAAATAACTGTGGGCGGTGAACTACGCTCTGCCTGCGGAGTCCGCAGAGTTTTTCTAACTCCGCTCTCCGCTTGGAACTCGGAGTTTTGAAACACGTTGGGGTATATGTACAAGAAAATGAGCAGTGCAAAGGAAAAATAAAATGATAATAACAGAACATTATTATCATTTTATTTTTAGTATGGAGCCAGGTTAGGGTGAGGCGGGCGGGGCTGGGCTCGTGTCAGAGGGAGGAGGAGTGGTTCATGCACCATAAGTGTGCATGATGATTTGGCCGGCTGTCTTGAGCTGGCCAAACTGTCGTGCACACTTAGCATGTTCTCCACCAGGCTGTATTGCACAGCCTGGGTGGAAAACATACACAGGCTCCGAACTCCCTGTCTGAGCGCCGAACCAGGAATCTCAGGCCAATCATGACGCTGCTGTCATGCTGGTGACAGCAGCGTCGTTATTGGCTAGGGGAGTCTGGGAGCCTGGGTGCTGCCGGGAGCCAGGAAAACAGGGAGGACGGAGGAGAGGTGGTAGCTAGCGACTGGTGATCAGCAGGTAAGTCTTCTTTTTATTTTCTTCTTTTCTAACCCCACCCCCCCACCATTCACTACCAGCCGCCACTGAATCTAAAGCCTGCTTTTGCATGGCGTTAGTTTTTGGCGCTGCCTCGGATTTACACATCTTTTCAAATCTGAAATTACAAGAATGGTGAAAAAGATAAACAGTTTAACCGTTATGACAGTTACAGCGATTATATGAATATAAGAGAATATATCATAATTGTATTCCTCACCAAAATCCTGCCTATACTTTTGAGAACATTGTGAGAGTGCTGCCTGCCAGATTGGTTGGGACAACCCAACTCCCCATGCCTATATAAGATGTATCAGGAAGACAGTCTGGTGTACAACAGACCACTGTCCTTTGCAGGATAGACATTAGAGTCCGCAGGACTGCATCTCAGTAACGGGCAAACGTTCCAGGATAATCCATAGAAGTGCTCCTCTAAGGAACTTAGCTCAGAGGCAGTTTGTATAATCAAAGCCTGGTTCCATTTGCACTATGTTGGAGGTACAATGCTGATGGGATTGTTTGTCTTTCCAATTTAGAGCTGTCTCTAACCAGACAATTACAAGCCAAGCCAACGTGTTCAGTGTATTTTAGCCTTGGACAGAATGTACAAGTGTCATGATAAAATGCTTACGGAGAAATGTGCTTGCAAGCAGAATAGTTTGTGAGTATGATATCATGTACGTACACAGCATGTAAAAAGTCACCATCTAAAAAGTTGTCAAGTTTAAACGTGTATTGCAAAATGGATGCTTTTGTGCACCGGCCCTATTGAACCCAACAACACCCACTTCTTGGCCACAGGGAGATGCCCACTTAAAACTAAACTTAAAGGCATATCCTAAATTTAAACTTAATATGTGTGTAAGCCTAAAAGTATAAAAGGAAAATAATAATGCACTTTAATAATGAAGCAAACAAAAGCCAAATTACATCAAAAATTGCAATTAAAAATACACAATTAATAAATCAATAAAAATTTAATTTAAAAAATAAAAGATGTCAAATTAAAATTCAGGAGGCTCCAGAAATGTTTTCCATGTTCTGAGAGTCATTAGGATCCATGAAGGAACCAGCAACCGCAGATGATGTTTCTGTTGTGGCCCAAATTGCAAGTTCCAAAGAACAAACATGGTTGTATCCAACCCAATCAGCAGCCGCTGATTGCGTGCCAGCCAGCAGTGTAACCGCACAGTATGAGCCTGGATCCAAGAATCCAGGAGCCAAAGCATCCAGGAAGGGCTCATAGTATGCATTCTGTAAGAACAGTAATCTCAAAGGACAACACTGAAGATGAACCATAAGCAGACATATCTGCAGATCCATATCCATAGATTGAACCAGTTGCATTCCAAGACATAAATCCAGTGCTCACTCGAAAGTGTACAGCAGACAGTGGAACACAGGCAGCACAAAGTGTAAACATACAGAGCGAAAGGACAAAGACCAGTTGTCATTTAGTTCCTGAAGCAAAGACACTCCAAAGTACTGTATCATGCATTCACTACACAGCAGGACATATGGTAGTTCCATAACCATTTGGCCTCAAGGTGGAACATCCACTGCGGAGCAGCAAAAATAGGACCAAATCAGGAATAACACTAGCTGTATGCCTCCAAATACACTAGAAACCAGGAAGTGTATAAAAGGATGGAATCACCCTGAGTACAGTCTGGAACGTGCTGACCAAGCTAGACCCAATTGCTTTTAAAAAGTTTACTACTCCTGCAGTATCTGAAGCATTAAATATGCGGTGCAGAAGTTCTCCAAAGGTTTGAGAAGGTTTGTGCATAGTAGCGATTGTATTTCAGAAGAAGACTTTGCTACTTGCAGATCAAACATTTCTTTAGCAGATGTTAAAGCTATGTCCTTCTGAAACAATAAGGCTTTCAGTGTACTCAACTTATCAAAATTCATGCTAAAAATAGCTATTGCAGGCCATACTGTCATTTCTCTGACTGTATGTGCAGGTGGAAATAACACGTTATTACAGCAAGTCACGACCATGGAAACCGTCACCACATATGGTACTCCTGGTTTCATCCCACAACAACCTTGGTCATTCGGAATCATTTCCATTTCAATAACTTTATTTCGGCCATTGCGGCCTTAAAAGTTTCATGAGCATAAAATACAATACAAGCATAGCAAACAATCAGTTAAAATAAACCATAATAGCATGAGGAACTTCCAACTTAGAGTCCAGACTTCCAAGGCTCCGGCAGAAAGAACAAGTCCACAAAAGTGCATTTGTTTGGCAAATTAAAAGAAAATCATCATTCAAATACTATAGCCTAGAAAAAGGAGAGTCTGCCTGACCCTCATTAAACATATAAAACCCTGAAAGTGCCAGTGTATAAAGTGCAGAATAATCTAAAAATTCGTTCGAGAGATCCAGGCTAATTCAGTACAAATTGTCCAGTACAACGTAAAGCATAATAAAAACAATTCTATTAAAACCAGGGAACGTAACAGCAAAAGTCAATGTCGTGATGGTTAACAGCATGACACGTCATGCAGTACAATTCCTTGTTTAGTGCAAATCTGAATTGCAAGTTAGCTACTTGCCCAAAATAGGGTATACAATTTCCTAAATACTTTAGTTATACTACATGGTTATATCTGAACCATTCTAATTTGATCAATCTTAGTACCGCAGGCTGTAATTGCCTATATATACAGTAAAGAAAGAGCAATTGGGGATAACAAAATGTTTTGTCTATACTTGATCTCTCCCTTAAGCTTGCAGTTAGTGATGCTTATTTATATGTACGATCCTTGTATTGATCATTAAGGCAATTACTATCAGCCTAATTAAAAATTGCAATAAAGTGCCTGTGCAACATTGGTCAATAGAGACCAGTCCTGTATTAAAATAACCATTAGGCTAATAGCACATACCCTTAAAATAACATGTGGTCAAAATGCAGTTGAAATAGCCCTAAAATTGATCTAAAAATGTTTTTTAGTTAAAAACAGAACAATATGAGCACTAAATTGATTGCCGGCGTTAAGAAGTATTTTTTATAAAAGCTCTTCGGGTGCACCACATGGAGAATAAAAAGCCTGCCACTGAGTAAACTGTGGGTATGCTAGTGTCATATTTCAGTAGCCTAAAGGCCTCTGAGCATTGCCTGGTTCGTAAGTTCCTGCATATCTGGACCAGCCATCGTTTTCTTATTTTTGTGTAACCAGTACAGGCAAAAAGCACGTGGCTTTCAGATTCCTCTCGACAATTGCATGCCGGACAGCCCAACATTTGGTGGCCCGCCCAATTGTTTGTAAAGGCACGCAATGGCAGTACCCCATACCTAAATTGTAAGTAAAGCTTTCGTGCGGCGGCCGGCTTGATATCGTTAAGTGCCGGTAAAAACATGTACTGATCTTTAGATTCCAAAAACGCCGCCGTATTCGGAATCAAATAACTTACATTTGAAAGCAATCTGAATGCTGGCCGAATCAAGGCAGCTGGGGCACCTTTCAAATAACATGCCAAATTGGCCATGGACGCGTTACATGCGCCATGAAGCGAGACCTCTTTGCAAAGAAGAGAATGGCTAGATGAAGTTTCACATTTGTTTCCGCGGAGAAATACTTCTGTTTCCACATTCCTACACCTGGAATCAGAAGGCAGGACCCATGTCTTGTGCAGGCGCGGTCGGTGGTAGGAGTGCCGGTCGGGCGGTGACGTGGGGCGGGGGAGGGGCAGGGTGGGGGGTAGTAAACTACGGATTAAGGCCTAATACAGGTAAGTAAACATCTAAATAAATAAAACTAATTTCGTTGCGCGCACTGCATCGCATTTGGCGATGCAGCGCTCACAACGAAACTCGTTTTATTTATTTAAATGTTTACTTACATGTATTTGGCCATAATCCGTAGTTTACTACCCCCCACCCTGCCCCTCCCCCGCCCCACATCACCGCCCGACCGGCACTCCTACCACCGACCGCGCCTGGTCTTGTGTACAAATCTCTCCCCTAACACCTCATAATGGCCCACTTAAAAATGTTTCAAACAAGATATAAAGTGAAACGTATAAATTGGCAGTGAGAAAAATCCGTGGATTAACCATATGATAAATGGTGTCTCAGCTAGTGTGAAGGGCAATTTTCTCCAAATGCTTAATGATTAACATTGTGTAAGTCGCAACATTTTTTGCCATTATTTTCTGTGAGCATCTTAAATTATACGTCAAAAATAAATCCATCACTTTAGATATTTCAAGGGCATGCAACTAGATTATAAAGTCTGCAGAGTCCTGTGTACCTGTATAATCCATCTAAACTGATTTTCTGCCTGCTGGAGAAGGACATGTCACTTTGTATGATGTTGATTGCTGAGTGCACAACGTTATTCCGATGACCCCATAAAACCTGTTATTTTCAGGAAATTCCATAACTGCCTTATGACTGAGGGCCGGGAATTCATCAATGGCTCACTTCTGTCGGCAGTAATTCCGAAGTCCTGGAAGCATGCCAAAGTTGTCCCATTGTTAAAAAAACCTACATTGGATGCATCTATGCCGGAGAACTTTAGGCCTATCTCCCTGCTTCCCTACCTGGCTAAAATTATGGAAGCCCATGTCAATATCACACTGACGAAATATTTGGAGACCAACCAGATCTTAGATAAATCTCAGAATGGATTCCGTCCCAGGCACAGCACAGAATCAGCCCTTTTGGCGGTCACGGAGCAGCTGTGGGCTACGCTAGACGAAGGCAATACTGCAGCACTATTTTTACTTGACCTTAGCGCGGACTTTGACACGGTCTCCCACAAAATCCTTCTCCAGCGACTCGAGGAGATCGGGGTCAAAGGCACGGCTCTGGCCTGGTTTGCCTCTTTTTTATCAGACAATTCCTTCCAGGTTCATGCCCCCCCAACCAGTCTAGTAATTACCCCCTTAGCTGTGGTGTCCCGCAGGGCTCCGCCTTAAGCCCCACGTTGTTTAACGTGTATGTCCGCCCTCTGGCCCTCCTGGCTAAAGAGCGAGACATCAAAATGGTATCGTCCGCGGATGATACCCAGCTGGTATTTACCTTCTCCAACAACCCTGCTCTGGACCAATTGAAATTTCGTGCCGATGTTCTGGCCATTGCAGACTGGATGGCAAACAACTATTTACAGCTTAATTCGGCAAAGACTGAGCTACTCGTGGTTGGCCGGGACACCCACAAGTGGGATTACCAGTTGTGGCCTGCGACCTTGGGCACCCCTCCCATACCGAAAAACACAGTTAAAGACCTAGGGATCCTAGTTGACACCGCCCTCTCATTTGAGCCCCACGCAAAAAAAGTGGCTGGCACCTGTTTTGGTCTTCTGCGCGACCTAAAGCCCATTTTAGGATTTTGTTGACGCTACCACCCGCCAACTGATAGTCCAATCAGTGGTCCAGTCACGCCTGGATTACTGCAATGGTCTTTTACTTGGCGTAAATAAAACAGTCACTGCAAGACTCCAACGGGTACAGAATGCAGCTGCTCGCACTCTGTTTGCCCTCCCTAGGAAATGTCATACCTCGGACCTCCTCCGCCGCTTACACTGGTTGCCAATTAAACAGAGAGTTCAGTTCAAAACCCTCTGCACCACGCATAAGATTGTGTATGGCCAAGGCCCCCAAATCTTGCAGGGACTCTGCTTCCCTTATACGCCTCTGCGTACATTGCGCTCCACTGATCAACATCTGCTGTGCATCCCACGGGTCCAACGATGTAGAGCCGGGGGTCGATCTTTTAAATATCAGGCCCCCACACTATGGAATTCCATCCCTCTGGCTGCCCGCTGCACACCTGACCACTGGGTTTTCAGGAAACTGATCAAAACCTGGCTGTTCGCTTCCATCTAGCTCCACCCCCCCTGGTCTCCGGTCCGCCAGCGCTGGGACGCCCTGTTGCTGGGGCAGCCATGCGCTATACAAATCCACCTAACATAACATATTCAGAGAATAAATCCTAAATGATAATGTCGTTATGTCGTATCAACAACAGCCAAAGCCTTTTCTAAAATTGCCCTGTCAATTTCTCAATTTCTCATTTGAGCTCAGCAGCTTCCTGCTGGGAAACCTTCCAAAGTTCATTGTATATGGCATATAGCAAGCGTTTATGATGTGGTGATCTAGGACTTAACAAGAAATTCTGTAAATACATGTCATCAGAAAGGAGAGATAAGTGTTCCTTAACTGCATCTAAAGTTGAATGTTGTAACCATGGCTGGCATAACTTCCCCCACACTGTAGGTAGTAACCACTTCTGAGTGTTGTGTCTGCACATAATGTGGGTCTGGTCCGTTTGTTTTGAAGCCCTTCGTGCTGCTTAAAAAGTGTGTATGACAACCATTAGTGTCTAATGGCCACACTATGCAGAAATCAATAGGAACTAGTTACGGGGTAGAAGCTCCATGTTTATGTTTCAAGGAAAAACATTTGTTTTTTAGGAAGACCCTCACCCACCAACCTAGTTGGTGGCATGCTTCATCATCGGGTCCCACCCAAGGCACAGAGTGCACCTTGGGTGTGCTTCAACGACTGATTGCAGCGGAGCGGGTTATGTGCAGTGAGTGTGCAGTGAAAGTGAAAAGTGTGGGAATTAAAAATAGGCCTGGGCGTCAAATTCCGCTCCGCTCGCGAAATTTGCGCAATTTCGCGTTCCGCGGAGAACGCGGAATTGCCAACAATTCTGCGATCCGCGGCGTAGCGGAATTATTTTCTTGTTCGCGCTTTAAAAATGCGTTCTAGCACGCGCGATAGCGACTTACCGGGATTCCTGCGTTCGCCGACGAGTTTTCCTATCCGTTCGCGTGCGCCACGAGATTTCGGTAGCCGGCCGCGCGATTCCGCGAGAGTTTGCGATCGCGAACACGTCATTCGCCGCGCCATCGGACACCGCGAGAGTGTGCGATTGCGAACACGTCATTCGCCGCGCCATCGTGCACCGCGAGAGAGATTGCGATCGCGAACACGTCATTCGGGCACGACATCGGACATCCGGCGGAATGTTGGTAAAGCTCGCGATCCCGAACACGCAAAATTTTCAATCTGGAGAAGAATAATATCTCGAGCAGCATAAAACCTTCTATAAAATGATGATTTGGATGAAAAAAAAACCTCAGATTGATATTTGGCTGTCCTTTTTTGTCAAATTTTTTGGGGGGGAGAGGGAGGAAGTGCCACAGAGTCTCCTACTTCCTGTTCCTGTCCAGCAGGCTCCTCCCAGTGCTTTGTCCATCTCCTGTTCATTTTTCACTTGGATTTGAGCTGGAAGGATCACTCTTTGTGTCTGCTGCATCATTATCATTGGATTTGAGGACTTTTGGATTTGAGATTTTACAAGTAAGTTGGTGTTGTTTGATTGGGGCATTTCAGTTGCTGCAACTACAATTTTGGTACTTTTCATCATTTTTAAAAATAAATAGTTGTGGGTAGCCAGTAGGCCCAGAGCTAGTCATGGGTGGGTGCATGATGAAACATGATGAAACAACTGTTCCTTTGCTGTGTGATGTATTTATTTATTTCAAACATCATTTAGGGCACATGGATGGCATTGGATTGAATTGCAAAATGTGTAATTTTGGGTGTATTTCAGTTTTTTTGGGTGTGTGTTAAATACTTGCCTTAGTTGTGTGTGGTGTGTTGCAGGCCTTGTTTAGCCCAGTGGATTTTCGTTTTTGCATTTTATTGCATTTCAGTCAAAGCAGTGTGGTTTAGCATGCAGCCTTTGCCTGGCTATTATAGGCCTGTTTTCAGTACATTGTTTTCCAGGCCTCCTGCTTGTTGCTTGTGATTTGTGAGTGTCCATGTGTCTGGTAGCCATTTCTGGTGGGAGTTATAAGTGTGCTGCTTTTGCCATATAGGCCTGCATGTGTTTCCTTTGTGGCCTAGGCTTCTTGTTGTGGTCCTAGCCATGAGGCTGGTGGCTATTTTGAAGCCAGGCAGTGTGCTTTTTGCCATAGGCCTGCATTGTCTTTCTTCAGTTTCTTGTTGTTGTGGGCCTGGCCATGAGGCTGGAGGCCATTTTGAAGCCAGGCAGTGTGCTTTTTGCCATAGGCCTGCATTGTCTGTCTTCAGTTTCTTGTTGTGGTGGGCCTGGCCATGTGGTTGGTGGCCATTTTGAAGCCCGGTAGTGTGCTTTTATCCATAGGCCTGCAAGCTTGTGGCCTAGTCTGCCAACAGGCCTTTCATCCAGTAGGCTCAGAGGTAGTCAGGGGTGCATGAAACAACTGTTTCTGTGTGTTCTGTTGAATTTAAACATCATTTAGGGCATGGATGGCATTGGATTGAATTGCAAAATGTGTATTTTTGGGTGTATTTCAGTTTTTTTGGGTGTGTGTTAAATACATGCCTTAGTTGTGTGTGGTGTGTTGCAGGCCTTGTTTAGCCCTGTGGATTTTCGTTTTTGCATTTTATTGCATTACAGGCAAAGCAGTGTGGTTTAGCATGCAGCCTTTGCCTGGCTATTATAGGCCTGTTTTCAGCATATTCTTTTCCAGGCCTCCTGCTTGTTGCTTGTGATTTGTGAGTGTCCATGTGGCTGGTAGCCATTTCTGGTGGGAGTTATAAGTGTGCTGCTTTTGCCATATAGGCCTACATGTGTTTCCTTTGTGGCCTAGGCTTCTTGTTGTGGTCCTGGCCATGAGGCTGGCGGCCATTTTGAAGCCAGGCAGTGTGCTTTTTGCCATAGGCCTGCATTGTCTGTCTTCAGTTTCTTGTTGTGGTGGGCCTGGCCATGAGGCTGGAGGCCATTTTGAAGCCAGGCAGTGTGCTTTTTGCCATTGGCCTGCATTGTCTGTCTTCAGTTTCTTGTTGTTGTGGGCCTGGCCATGTGGCTGGTGGCCATTTTGAAGCCTGGTAGTGTGCTTTTATCCATAGGCCTGCAAGCTTGTGGCCTAGTCTGCCAATAGGCCTTTCATCCAGTAGGCTCAGAGGTAGTCAGGGGTGCATGAAACAACTGTTTCTGTGTGTTCTGTTGAATTTAAACATCATTTAGGGCATGGATGGCATTGGATTGAATTGCAAAATGTGTATTTTTGGGTGTATTTCAGTTTTTTTGGCTGTGTGTTAAATACATGCCTTAGTTGTGTGTGGTGTGTTGCAGGCCTTGTTTAGCCCTGTGGATTTTCGTTTTTGCATTTTATTGCATTACAGGCAAAGCAGTGTGGTTTAGCATGCAGCCTTTGCCTGGCTATTATAGGCCTGTTTTCAGTACATTGTTTTCCAGGCCTCCTGCTTGTTGCTTGTGATTTGTGAGTGTCCATGTGGCTGGTGGCCATTTCTGGTGGGAGTTATAAGTGTGCTGCTTTTGCCATTTAGGCCTGCATGGTTTTCCTCTTGGCTTACTGCTTCCATCCATCCCCTTTGCCAGCTGCAGCTCCCTGAATGATGTGATGAGCAAATAATTTAATGCCAAACAGGGTCCACTTCCATTACATTTGTATTTTTGTTGTTGTCCCTCTTCTTTCCTATCCTTCCTGAGAGTGTACACAGTATACCATGAAAGCCCTTGTTGACAAAGTCTCACAAATGGCTACATAAGTTATATATTTTATTTGTTTGTTTGTACTAGTAGTAATTGAACCACAACAACAAATGCAACATTTCACTGATGTTCTTCTCCTGGCTTCTTTGCTTTTAGGTGCACAAAAAGACAGAGGAGGAGGTGTCATCATCATCACCCGTTGTACTGCCAGACAGATGTCCTGCTGTGCACCACGTCACGTCCACGTGTGACCTCAGACATCTCTGCAACTTGTGCACCTGCGTCCTGCTGACATGTGAAGAAGATGGCCCCAAAGAAAGGTACCAGGTCCTCCAGTACCAAGAAAGTTGCCAGTGAGAAGAAGAAGGAACAGAAGAAGGAAGTGGCACTTTCCAAGACTGGTGTGCCGCCCGATGTGTTTTTTGGGAAAAAAAAACTTACGCCTGCAGCAGCGGTGTCTGGCGGGGACCAAGCTGGGAGCAGCACCTCCGCATCAGCGGGCCCACTCCACCAACCTAGGCCCAAGCCCATGAGTGTGGCAGAGGTAGCCAGTCTACTAACGAGCAGTGATGTTGAAATGTCATTATCGCAAAGTAGTACCCAATCCACGCACTCGCAGGCGGAAACTCAGCAGATAAGTGGGCAACCACAGCCGCAACCACAGCCGCAACCACAGCCGCAGCCCCAACCACAGCCCCAACCACAGCCCCAACCACAGCCCCAACCGCAGCCGCAACCACAGCCGCAACCACAGCCCACAATAGTAGTTGTTCCACCTGAAGTAGGGGCAGTTCAGGAAATCGAGCTTTTTGCAGACGAAGAGGAGCAAGCCACTGTTTCAGAAGATCCATTGTCTTCCAGACCCCCAGCAAGGAAAAGGAGGGTTAGTCCATCAACTTCTTCTTCAAGCCCCGCTTCTGATGATCTAGATGCCACTTGGAAGCCACTAGCTCAGTCTGAGAGTGATGCACGCCACAAGACAAGGCTAGTGAAAAGGAAGGTTCCAGAAAGCCTTAGAGTTATGGAGGTAGATGTAGACGAGGGGGGTGATGATGATGAAGAGCCAGTCATCATGAACATCACTCCCGGGCCAGAGGAGATGGAGACCAACATTATTAGACTATCCAAAATCGCTGTGAGGGATGTAGCACGGATACCACCAACACAGGTAACACCAACACGACCTCCAGCTTCGATATTTGCCTTTGCAAAGGCCCGGCAGGGACCTACATCCAGCTCAACCACCACCTCAGTAGGTAGTGGTAATGTAACTGCACAGAGTCAAATTCCAGGCACTCCCTCCAGTTCATCTGGTATTGAAAGTGGCACCTCCAGGAGCGCCAGAAAGTTCTCCTCCCCAGTTTGGGACTTCTTTTCAGTTAGCAGTAAGGAGGAGAACATTGCTATATGCTCAATTTGTTGGCAGGCTGTTAGGTGGGGTAAGCTTGGTACAAACTATGGTACCGGAGGACAAACAAGTCATCTCAAAAAACACCACAGTATCAAGTGGGAGGCTCACCTACTTCACTTAGAAAAAAGTAAAACTGGACCCATTGCTGTTGGTGGGGATGAAGAAGTAGAAGAAGATATGGTCGTGGTGGAAGGTCAACAAGAGGGAGACATTTCTAGCCCTGTCCCCAGCAGTGTAGTGGTATCGCCCACATCCTCAGCAACATCTCAGTGGCACCGTAGTAAGAAGAGTCAGACTCGGAGTCAGACTGAGACACCAAGGCAACCGAGTACTGCAATGAAAAGCAGTGCGTCGTTGAGCCTAACTGGGTTCAAGAAGACAGCTGCACCACAAAGGAAAATATTCCAGCCTACCATTGACAGCATGCTTAGGTCGGAGGGGCAGTACCAACGCAACCACCCAACGGCACGGTTGTACAATGCGAAGCTGGCTAAAATGTTAGCGCTGGACCTTCTCCCTTTTTCATTTGTGGAAGGGGTGGGTTTCCTTGAATTTGTGTCAGCCATCTGCCCTAAATGGAAGGTTCCCAGTCGGTCCTATTTCGCCAGAGTTGCTGTTCCAGCAGTACATCACGATGTGCTGGAATTGGTTGGCAAGCTTTGCAGCAGAGTGCTGTTCACAAAATCCACCTGACAACAGACATGTGGACCAGTTGCCAAGCCACTGATTACATGTGCATCACTGCACACTGGGTCTCTTTTGTGGGGGTTAGAGAAAAGCTATCTGAAGTAGGTGCTGTTGACACAGCTGAGATTTTTAATGCTACTCGGAAACATGCAACTGTAGCCATGTTCGCCATGGAGAAATCTCATACTGCTGCAAACATTTTGGAAGAGTTTAACAGCAAGGTCTTTGAATGGCTGCGCCCAAGAGAGTTTAAAATTGGTTTTGTTGCCACGGATAATGGCAGTAATGTACTTAAGGCCATGGAGGTTGGTGCCTATTTCAGGGTCCTGTGTTTGGCGCACTGCATTAACATTATAGTTCAAGACTTTCTGAAAAAAGAACCCATAGTCAGCAACTTACTGACCACCTGCCGCAGAATATGCACTCATTTCAGCCATTCTTTTAAAGCCCGGAAGCAGCTGAGGATCATTCAACGTGACTATAGAATGCCAGTCAAAGCACTCATCCAGGAGGTGGCAACACGTTGGAACTCAACGTATTACATGCTTGACCGTTTGTTTGAGCAGTACAGACCAATCAATGAATATGTCATGCGAAGGGCGGATGCTACTGTGAAAGGCATGACCCTTCAGATGGACCAATGGTGCCTAGTTAAATGCCTGACAGAGATGCTTCTTCCTTTCGAGGTCTTCACACGTGAAGTCAGCAAGGAGGACTGTACTATGGGCCAAGCTATCCCATTGTTGCACATGCTAGAGCAACAGCTGAAGGAGGTGTCTGAAGCGTACATAGGTGTGGAGGAAAAAAGAAGCATATGAGTTGGTGGAGAGCTTATCATGTCGCTTAACTGAAAATGCAAGGGTGCAAACTAAGATTTTGTCACAAGAACATTACATTTGTGCCACAATTCTGGATCCACGGTACAAATCGGCACTGAACAGTAAGACATTACTCCCTTTTTCAGAAGTGGATGTTGCCCGGTACAAAACTTGGATAGCTGAGGCAGCCAGTAAATTGGAAAATGAACGGCTGGTAATTAAAGGCCCGCTACTCAAACCCACAACAAGTACTGCAGCAGGGCATCCGGCGTCAAGTTCTACTTCAGAGCCTGAGGGCAGTGCATTTGGTTCACAGCTGTCACCAACACCAACACTATTGACAACAGCAAGAACCAGATCATCAGCCCCAGTAAAAACGGCACAGGATTGGTATTTACAGCAAGGACTTGCTAGGTCCAGTGCTGATGCAAAGACAAAAGAGGCCGAACAAAGTGTAGCACCCCTGAATATTGACCGGATGGTCCAGGCCTACCTGGATGACCCAACAGAGGTCTACATTGATCAAAACCCATTGCGGTATTGGTATGGCAAAAGGGGCCAATGGCCAGTGCTCAGCAGGCTGGCGATAAACTATCTGGCTTGCGCTGACACAAGTGTCTCTTCTGAACGTGTTTTCAGTGCTGCTGGTTCCATTGTAACAGTGAAAAGGACAAGTCTCTCACCCAAAAACGTGGAGAGGTTAACCATGATCAAAATGAATCAGCAATTTATACCACCGAATTACACAATACATGAATCAACGCAGGAAGATGAGGACAGCGGCTCAGGTGACGGAAGTAGTGTGTTAGATGCTGATTACCTACTTCTGGTTGAACCCTCAGAGTTTGAGGACGTGCTATACTTCCCTGACAACTAGGCTTCCACTTCTTACTGTCGTCCTCCCTTATTTACTTTTATTTGTGTCTCTGTCTTTCTGGTTGGAAACTTCAAATCACAACAAATCCATCACCACCGTCTTCGTCTTTTATTGCCATATATGAGTTTCAGCTGTCTGCATTTCAGTCCACTCCTCTGAGTCCTGCTCCACCATCCTTCTGAATCGCCCAAAATCTATTGCCCTCAAGCCAGATGATGATTGGATGTAGCATAATCGAAGAAAAAGAAAATCTTGCCTCGTTGAGTCTCTCCAAAAGAAGTGGAACATGATGATGACTACTATAGCTATCCTCCTTTCCGAGCCGAGAGAGACTGCCCATTAACTGAAGATGAGAAGGAACAGGTAATGAATGATGACATGCATTGGACGCTGACTGAGTGATTTGTGTTGTTGTTGTTTGTAGTGCATGAAGTTAATTCATTGTGTACTATTATCTAATCTACACACTAAAAGTAACTCAATGCAATGTTTGTTTCCATTCTTGTTTTTTAATAACAAATTTCTACTTCTACTGCAGGCCGATCCATTGCATTTTGAATATGGAAAGGGGACTCAATCTGTACACTGCACACTGAGTTGGACAACACACCATGATGATGACCACAGTGACATAATATCTTCGCAGTCACTCAGTACGATCCGAGATGATTGATGGAATAACTCAGGGCGTTTCATGAGTGGCATAAAAGGTAAACAAGTCAACAACAACCACTGCAGACCTACATGTCTGTGTAGTGGTGGAGTCGAGTGTGGTGGTATGACTGACAGCGGTGCATTGATTTAGTCACTTAATTTGTAAAATGCTATGTTGCTGTATATGTGCTGTGTCTCCCTCTGTCAAAAAATGTACGCTAAATGGAGGATGGGTCACGGGTGCTGTGGGCCTGCTCTGTCCTGTTGTTGTTGGAGGTTAATGCTGGAAACAGACTAGAGTAGACATGATGTATCCATGCCGCCTCTGAAAGTGTTCTTGTTGCACTACACCGTAATTTATGCATTTTTTTTCTACTTGATTTTTCAATATCCCTTTTGTTTTTCCATCTACAATTACAGGCTGGCCCTTACCCTGTGCTATACTGGGAAAAACAACTCACACTTACCTTACCAATGAATCTACATCTGCCAGGCAGGCAGTGGCGTCACCCAAGATTGATGGCCGGAGCGTCCATGGAAGGGAGGACCAAGAGGAATGCCAAGATGCAACTCCCCATTTTGACCAGGATAACATACAGTAACAGTATCAACTTTCATCATCTTTTAAATAATTTGATTCATTTTTTGTCTTCAATCATTACTACTGTGTGTTGTTGTTATTATTATGTTTGCTCTCTGCTTATAATTCAATTCATCCCTACAGCTATTTTTGAATTTTCTTTGCTATCTTTAATAGTAAGCCCGGGCCGGTACAACAGAACAGAAACTGTATGTAATTCGGGTCTCTCGGAGGGCAGACAGGCAAGGCAAATTGCATAATATACTGCTGCCCTGTACTGTCTAATTGTCTAGTAGTAGTTAGTAAGTACTACTTATCATTGACCATCAAGTTATCATCATCATGCATGCATTTCCTTTTTCTCCCTTAACAGATTTATGGATATGGTCGTCTGCCAAGATTGTGTTTTGTTGTTGTCCATGCGTACTGTTTTTCTTTGTCAAACCTTTCCCCAAACCCCCCTTCCCAACCATTTATCAAACCCTAACCCTCTTCCCCCGGGCTGTGTGACTTATTGAGGTGTGACTAAATTAAATGTACACCAATAATTTATCACACGCTTGCTGGGGCGGATGTGGCAAAAGCAACACTAATTCAATTTCAAGGCAGGGCGAGGATCTTCTTCTGCTTGCCCACCCATGAGCAGTATATTTGCGAGATAATTTTTTTACCAAAGGAACCTAATCCATCAGCATTAATTGCCGGCATCGATTGGATTTGTTGTCATCCTCCTACACAGCACTAACGGTTACGCTTGTGTTGAGTGTACTGTAGGCCTAGTCGAGTGACTCGACACAGCTAGAGTTTGTAACTCTATGTACTAGGCTATCCCCGCCACCATTATGTTTTATTGTATTTTGGCATATTATTGTTTGGCAGTAAGTTCCGTACTGTACTTCCCTCTACTACTCCTCCCACAGTCTCTCTCAGGCGACTGACTGTCTCATTTTCTTTTTTTTGCAAATGCTACTGCCAGGGTCTACTACTACTACCACCACAACCATGGCATGTTGGGAAAGAAAACCATCATCACCATGCAGCCATCGCCGTGCCTAAGTTAAACATCAAGCACAGGTAAGAGAAGAAGTTTGGGGGAGGCATAATTAATAATGGACATTTTTTCATTAATTCTATTTCACACACCCCTTTGAGTCCAGTTGCAGAATGCATAGACTAGGAGAAGAGACTGACAGTACTAGTAGGACAAGTCCCTCAGTGAGGGGTACCGCATCTATCTGTTTGTGTCTTACTAAGTCAGCCAATTATTTAAATCAAACACTGGCTGTGGCTCTGCACCAGCAAGGAAACAGTGTGACGTAAAACAGTAACCCCACCCACAAAACATTAACAACATCGTATGTAAAGTATAAATATATAATTTAATCCCCTAACAAAAATAAACTATGTAAAAAAAATCCCACAACAACACCTGACCCACCCCTCTCCCTAACCCCAACCAATGTCCATTGTGCGGAACGAAAAAGTCCAACAAATTAAATGTCCAATTGTCCAAAAGTGAAAACCCCAACGCCCGATTCCCACCCACCAAAATAAGCAATAAAAAAGGGGCAATCAACAGGGTATGTTCATCGGCGGGCTCGCCTCTCCAGGACACAAATACGCTCCTCTAGGCGGGCCACGCGGCGCTTCAATGCATGGCAATTGCATCCACAGGGGGGGCAGCAGTGCTATTAAATGAAGGGCGGCGGGCGGCTGCCAGACGGTGGCGCCGTAACACTGGAGGGGGGTGGCTGGGGCCCGGGGCATTGGAGGAGGCTGCAGCTGCTGCCGCCTCCTCCTCCTCTTCCTCCAGAACAACCAGCCGCCAGTATTCCTTTTGTATGGCCTCCAGCTTCCGGCGCCGGGCCTTGGCTGCCAACTCCTTCCTGTCTACTTTCACTTTGGAAGGAGTAGCTATATCAAGAAGAAAAAATAAGACTATTGTAAAATATACTCTTAGCAAAGCAGTAAGACAAATTAATTCTACACATAGTGGCACAGTAGCACTAGCAAGCACAGTACATAACTTTTGTGGTATGTATCTATCCTCCCACTACCTCGGCCTCTAACATTTGTGGGAGTTTCAGGCATTCCACCACCCATGCATCTGATTCCTATCAGCCACCTATGCATGCATCCCAAGTATCCTTCTCTGCCAGTCATAAATATTAAATCTCGTCCGTCCTTCCTCCTTCCACCCTTCTTTCCCTTTTCGTTCAACCCATCCATCAAGTTCATCTGATCTGACTTTTAGTCTTCTCCATAAAACTTTCACAGCTGAGTTGAAGTCAGATAGAAGAGGCCATTGGTTACTCAACAGTACACTCCCGCCGCTAATGCTATTGCTAATGCTAAGTAAAGGGTGTCTTCTTCAACCATTCACAACAACTTCTTACTTAACTTAGGTCTCAACAGTACAGTATACATTACACCCTTGCAGCGAGTGTAATGTCAATAAGTAAGGATTAGGAATATAACTTACCACCGCCCGCCACTGCTGCTGGCTCACCCCCTGCAGCTCCTCCTGCAACTGCTGCATCTCCTCCTGCACCCTCAGCGGCCGCGTCACCTTCGCCGCTGGCCCCGGTACTGGTGGTCGGTAGTACGCCTAGAAAAAACATTACACATTTTTTAGATGCCATATACACCTCCCCCTATTTTTCACTAGCAAGATTGAAAAAAAGTTAATACATACATAAGACATATACAACATACATCACTAGTACAAATCAGGTAGTAGAGTAGACACTAGTAGTGTTATATGGTCCCTAGGGTCATTCTAGTCTTTGCTAAGTTACCCCAAGCCATGCAACCATTTTAGCTTTGTGTCTTTTATTTTTGCGCAAGTTACCTCGCAGCTTGTTGTGTAAGTCGCCTTTGAGCCCACATGAGCTCATACTGCTACTGTCTGAGCGCTGCGTACAAGGTCGAAAAACAAGCCACTTTGTTATGGAGTTCTGGTGTTAGTCCATATTGCTTATCCATAAAAATGCTACACTTTTTGGCACGACTGAGAAATGCTTGCACTATACTAACGCTCACCATTTTTCTCGTAACGGACGGAAGATTCCCTTCTACGAACCAGAGCTTTGCAGAGCTTATGATGTAACCAGTACTAGGTTCTTCTAAGGTGAGGGGTCCCCAGAATTCGCTCAGAGATCTTCATTTATAATTTTATATAAACTATATTCCTACCAAGGGGAGGGTGGTTCTTCCACCACTGTTCAGTTATCATGATTTCGCCTTTTGTCTTCTATGGACTTGTAGTTGTAAGTAAGCCCGGGCGTAGTTTGCGTAGTAGCACTTCACGTAGCTACGTGAAGTACAGCTTCAACTACACGTAGCTATGCAAATTGCGTAGTGCGTAGCTGTGTGCTTGACTGCACTGTACAATAATTACCAAAAGCAAACTTGTACAGTGCAAGTTAAGATAAAATAAATATCTCTGTCTTTATATGCTAAAAATGCATATAGTCATTTCACTAAAGTGAAAACAAAAGTTAACAAGCAGTGAGAGAGGTGATGATTTTGGTATCCTCACTAACTTAGGGAGAGAACCAACAACCAAGCAGATGTCTTGAAAACAAAAAGCACATCTTATTGAACGATTCCTCCTAGGACCACCCCAAGCACAGTTATGGGCAAAAATACAATCCCAACCAAAGGCCCTGCAAAGCATTATGGGACGAGATTAGCAGTGGGCAGTGAATATTATAGTGTCCAATATCAAAATAATTCTACAAAGAGCTGCAGTTCAACTAGTCGTCACTGGGTGTCGTCCCTCAAGAGTGAAATGCAAAAGTATTGAAAACCTTTCATGAAGCTTTTGCATTTGACTCGTGAGGGACGACACCCAGTGACGACTAGTTGAACTGCAACTCTTTGTAGAATTATTTTGATATTGGACACTATAATATTCACTGCCCACTGCTAATCTCGTCCCATAATGCTTTGCAGGGCCTTTGGTTGGGATTGTATTTTTGCCCATAACTGTGCTTGGGGTGGTCCTAGGAGGAAGGGACCACCATTGAATCGTTCACATGATATGCTTTTTGTGTTCAAGGCATCTGCTTGGTCCTCCCCCTAGGTTAGGGGGGACTCCAAAATCATCACCTCTCTCATTGCTTGATATTTTATTGTCAAAATTCATTTTTGTGAATTGGTTATATGCTTTTTAGCATAAAAAATTGCTTTATCAAAGCATTTGAAGGAGTTTGTTATTATTATTAAGCCTGGGCGTAGTGCTAGCTGTGTGCTTGACTCACTGCACTGTACAATAATTACCAAAAGCAAACTTGTACAGTGCAAGTTAAGATAAAATAAATATCTCTGTCTTTATATGCTAAAATTGCATATAGTCATTTCACTAAAGTGAAAACAAAAAGCAGTGAGAGAGGTGATGATTTTGGTATCCTCGCTAACTTAGGGAGAGAACCAAGCAGATGTCTTGAAAACAAAAAGCACATCTTATTGAATGATTAGGTGGTGGTCCCATCCTCTTAGGACCACCCCAAGCACAGTTATGGGCAAAAATACAATCCCAACCAAAGGCCCTGCAAAGCATTATGGGACGAGATTAGCAGTGGGCAGTGAATATTATAGTGTCCAATATCAAAATAATTCTACAAAGAGCTGCAGTTCAACTAGTCGTCACTGGGTGTCGTCCCTCACGAGTCAAATGCAAAAGCTTCATGAAAGGTTTTCAATACTTTTGCATTTCACTCTTGAGGGACGACACCCAGTGACGACTAGTTGAACTGCAGCTCTTTGTAGAATTATTTTGATATTGGACACTATAATATTCACTGCCCACTGCTAATCTCGTCCCATAATGCTTTGCAGGGCCTTTGGTTGGGATTGTATTTTTGCCCATAACTGTGCTTGGGGTGGTCCTAGGAGGAAGGGACCACCATTGAATCGTTCACATGATATGCTTTTTGTGTTCAAGGCATCTGCTTGGTCCTCCCCTAGGTTAGGGGGACTCCAAAATCATCACCTCTCTCATTGCTTGATATTTTATTGTCAACATTCATTTTTGTGAATTGGTTATATGCTTTTTAGCATAAAAAATTGCTTTATCAAAGCATTTGAAGGAGTTTATTATACTCCTGCTACGCTACGTTTATTAGTACAGTTATTCACTCTGCTACGTGCAATTTGCGTAGTGCGTAGTAGCACAAACTTTGCATGCTTCGTGAGCGTAGCAAAGTATTATGCCCAGGGTTAGTTGTAAGTGTAACTAAGTGTAACAATGTTTAGTGTTTTAATCTTATGCATTTTGCTGTTGCTGCTGCATTATAGAACAATGTACAGAGCTTGTCAGTTGAAAAATAAACCTTTTGAACTTACATAGACTCGGTGGTATTTGGTGTGGACTTACACGAGTGAGTGAGCGAAAGGGTGTGAATTGCTTCCGCGACTGAGAGGTCAGGAGTGTTATGTTCTGGGTTGTCTACTCATTGGGTATCTTGGGGGGGGTTCGGAGAGCTAATGAGACACTATAACTAGTCGGTCAGGGGATTGTGGTGGCTTCTGATTGAGGTGTGAGGAAGGTCCAACCTTCCATCACCAACGTCCTATTTTCTTGTGCAAAGTTCTGTATGTGCAGAATCCCTACAACAGTAGTAGTATGTCCTATCCTATCAAAAATAGTAAAATCTGGTTGGGCATTTTGTTGGTGGGAATTGTTGAAAAGCCTCAAGATTAAGAAGACTAGAAGTAGTAGAAGAGGACAACCCAAAGGACTGGACTCAATGGCTAGAGCTATTGGTGAATCTGATTTTTATTTAAAACCTTTTAAATAAAGAGTGGCCAACTGGGCAAGCTTAGCTACAGACAGACTAATATTAGTAGTACAGAGAGTCATAGCAGACGCAGTTAGAGGCAGGGATAACAAGAATTTAGAAACAGATAGTCTAGATCGAAGAAGAATTTGTAAAAAATAGAATTAGGAAACCGAAATAATAGTTCGGAAAAAATAAGGTGCAGGAAAAGTTAGGGAAATATAATTATTAATATTAACCACTGGAGGACTTACTGGGGCCAGCAGCAGAGCCCTCGGTAGAGGAGTGGTCCTTGCCCTGGGAGGCATGTTGTTCTTCTGGTTCCGCCGACTCAGACCCCGTCTTCTTGCCCCTGGGTGCTGATCATGTAAGATTTCATAAAGAAAGAGACAAAAATTAAAGTTTGGTGTGAAACAAATAAAATATTTTAAAATACGCTCCAAAAACATTTTTGTGAACAACAATAGCAATAAAATTGACCTATCTAATCTGATCGACTAGTAGTAATGCGAGATTCACGGACCGTCTAGTAAGCCTAAGTAACACCTGACCTAGCCCACCTATTCCAGACGGGCCAATTGTTCACTAAGTCTGCATTTCCATTTATTTTAGTCCTCAAAAATGCATAGATGGAGGACACATGCATACATTTTTGCATACACCAAATTGTTGGTTGGTTGCTGCTGATGTTCTGCTAGTGATGATATAAGCCTATTAACACTCACTAATCAAACTACAAAAGGTTCTACTAAGGACTGGGGTAAGCAGCACTCAGCAGCACGTGATGTGACAGAGGATGCGTCATGCACACCACTTAAAAATTACCAACTAATACTAATAAGTAACTAAACCTATCAATCCACCACTATCCCTTCTTAGTGGCAGGAGGACAAAGGAAGGACTAGAGTCTCTCTAGCATTACCTAACTTAAGTTCTCTAAAGTAAACTCTTACATAATCAGGCCAAGCGAGCGCAAAGTTGCAAACAAGTAAGATTAGTAACGCCGAGCACCTGTGTCATAACAATCACAGAAGATTTTGAAACGTAATTTACCTGCAATGTAAGCAGCAGCATTCTTGCTGGTCGAAAAAAATAAATATTCGCAATATATAACACAGAGCAGAAGAACACAAAGTAGTAATATTAAATAGCTACTCACCAAGCCCCGGGACCTCCACTCCTAGCAGGTCCAGCAGGTCCTGCTACCGGTCCAGAATATCGGACCACCGGTGCGTCAGCTGGTTATTGGTGCGCCGGACACCAGAGCAGCGAAACACCGCCCGACTCACCTTGCCCCACCGCTGCAGACGCTCCCGGAGCCCGTACCCGGACCCAGGCCTTCCGCCTGCTGCCAGGGTTAAGGGGAGGTGGCGCTGCACAAAAAAAACCAGTGCGGCCACCTCCGCCTCACCAAATAAGGCCCGTGCCTGCACCCCTTTTTGGCGCCGCCTTCCGCAAGGAAGGTGGTCGCGGGTCTGGCTACGGCTACGAGCCCTGTGGCCCTTTGCCATGGTTCTGGGTAGGCGGGGTGGCGGAAAAGAAGAGGTAGGAATTAAAAAAGTAAGTAAAAGAAATGAAAAAGCAGGTAATAGAAAAAGAGTGAAAAAGTAGTGAAAAACTCACAAAAAGTAGAAAAAAACTCAAAATTTAGAATCAGGAAAATAGAGAGATAGATAATAAATAAAAAAGATTAAAAAAAGTTTCCAGAAACAAAGGATTGAAAAGATAGAGGGAGGATTGAAAAGCAGGCCCAGAACCATAGCAATAGAGTGAAAAACAAGATGGCCGCGCCCATTGCGACCGCATGGGCAAGTTCGCGCGATATTTCCCCCCCGAGCACGCAAAAAGCATCGCGAACACGTAATACACGTTCCCGAACAGGAAATACTTATCGCGAACGGGCAGGAGCATGCAATACGCGACCCGGAACAGGAAATAAGCATCGTGAGCGGGCGGGAACATGCAATACGCGACCCGGAACAGGAAATAACCATCGCGAGCGGGCGGGACAAGTGAAAAACAAGATGGCCACGCCCATTAGCGACCGCATGGGCAAGTTAGCAATATATTTCCCCGCGAGCACGCAAAAACACATCGCGAACGGGCGGGACAAGCAATTCCGCGTCTTCGCGGAATTTCTGCGTGCTCGCGGAAATTTTTAACATGTTTCGCGGAGATTTGCGTAACGCGACTACGCAAATTCCGCCCACCCCTAATTAAAAACTGTCCACAGGGTCCCAGGAATTCAGAAAAATTTATTTTAATAATGGGCCCTTGGCAGTATTAAAACTGAGGGGTGGATATTGGTGGAGGTAATTTATGGCTCCAATATTCTGTGCGGTCTACATGTTTCAGCCAGGTCTCAGTGTTATACTGGCTTTCATTAGGACCTATGTGAAAAGGAATTAGTGATGGTCAAAAATATGTATTTGAGACCAAAATGTGTCGCCCGCGCTAAGGTGCGTTAACTGGAAGAGTATTCTAGTAGCTCAGTGCCTGTTTGGGATAAAAGATAGACACACAAAACATATAAACATAAACATTTAGATAAAACAGGCTTCATTTTGCACATAGAATCGTGTGACTGGGTAGATGTCGTGTACGTACTCTATGCGGTAAATGAGCGAGAGTGAGAACGGAAAGTGACGTTTTGTGCAAAAGTGGCTTTATAATCATGCCGGATTATGCGCTACTGTGCGGTAGTTCAATAGCGTCAAGGCGGAAACACTGCTTAATTAAGTGGTAAGTGTTATAGATAGAAAGGTTTGCTTACTCTGAACTTTTCAGAATGAGCCCCATGAGTCCTGTTGGGGGGCCGGACCTATAGTCACACACTGCGTGTGTTGAGGAAGAAGTAAAAATAAACAATGAAGAAGTTTGTAAAGCCTGGCCGCGTTTGGGCTGGTCTCCGCAGGCTGGCTGATTGAGGAAAATCCCCCCACTTTTTTAGGACCCCACTTACTTTGCCACGGTCTGCACCCCTCTATCCATACCTACTGCGGCCTGCATCGGGACTCTG
This sequence comes from Calotriton arnoldi, assembly GCA_963921515.1. Lineage (NCBI taxonomy): Eukaryota > Metazoa > Chordata > Amphibia > Caudata > Salamandridae > Calotriton > Calotriton arnoldi. The sequence goes on along the minus strand of CAWUFW010004118.1, from coordinate 1,563,349 downwards.
TCGATGCAGGTCTGTGGTCGAGGGGGTGTTTAAATACCCTGTATCTGCTCCAGGTGTCTCGATTCAGCGCCGGTGTTTGTGAATAGCGTCTGGAGCCGACACTTCCGAAACTGAGGGCGGACTGCAGTCCGTGCGTGTGTCTCGCGCTGAGGGTTGTCAGTCACATGAAGCTTTTGATAAAGTTGTTGGTATTGAAAATGTTCACAATAGTTATAGTGTTGTACAAGAATATAAATGTAAAAACATGTTTGACAATACAAGTATGTGTATCCTGCCGTGGGGGTAGGAGAGACATGGAAGAAAGACTGAGCATGTGTATGTACAAAAACCTGCTGGGTGGATTTCTCGGAGCATGTGGAAGAGTATCGAACTCAGGATCGAGGGTACTATTGAGGAATGTATGGCAATGTTATCCTCGTTTGGTAGAGTGTTTGGAAAATATTTTGGTCACGCAAAATGCCCCGGAGACCAGGAGTGAACCTAAATGTGTGGCTTGAGCCAGTTTAGAGGCAGGGTGGCCACATGAGTGGTGTCTGTCTGAGTTGACTGCCCTTTCTGTGTGGGGTGATGTCAAGGGCCCAAGGGGGAAGAAAAGGGGACTCTATCTGTGTGACCAGGATTTGCGTGGTCAGTCATTGAAAATGCACCTTTGGACTTTTTGTTTTGGCCCGTTTGAGAGGGGACATGTGGCCCGGTCAGACTGGGGTGTTATGGGTCCAAATGCGTTTGGACATTTCCCTATTATTTGGGGATGTCATCAGGGTAGATCTCAGCGGTTACTTAAGCTGTTCCAAGGAATGTTGTTGTTGAGTCCCACTATATGGGTGGAAAGACGATAGATCCAACATTGTTCCTTCTGGGGTAGGATCTTGTCATCTGTGAGATTTTTGCATGCAATTTGTTCGATTATTGTCCACCTCATGTCGTTGGGGGTGTGACCACTTTGGATAAAGTGATCGGTCATCTTGGTTGTATTTCTTTTACACCGTATGTTGCTGCGATGTTCTCCTATTCTAGTTTTAACCTTGCGGCCTGTCATTCCGATATAGCGGAGTCTGCACAGGCATTCTATGAGATATATTCGTTTGTTGAGTTGCAATTGGTATGTTTTCATTGATGCCAGGTTTTGCCTTCTTCCAGATCTAGTGTTTTGGTGGCTCTGGTGAGGTGGCAAACGCAGCAGTCTCCACATGGATAGTGGCCGACTACGTTGGGTAAGCCCCATGCGTTTAGGACTGTGCTGGTAGTGGGGGCCTGAGGTTTTTTGGGGCGAGTGGACACTAGGCGATCTTTTAGACTGCCTGCCCTTCTATATGAGAAGAGGGGTGGGTCCCATGTCAGGGCTCCGGTATTCAGGATGCGCCAGTTCTTGCGAATGATCTTGGCTACTTGGTTAGAGGCTGGGTTGTATGTCGTAACGCACGTGAAGGGGTGGTAGTGGTCTCCCGTCTGTTGTCCTCCAAACGCAAACTACGCCCAGGCTTACACAAGACTCTCTAGCCACTTTCCTGTTGTGGCTCAACGACCGGGACCCATTTCTACATTTCACCAGCACAGCGAGCCCTTCCAAGATAGCCTTTCTGGATCTCAACATAAAGGCCAAAGAGGGGTCACTTCAAACAACGACAAACTACAAACCGACTGCCAGGAACTCCCTACTCCAATTTGAGAGTTTCCACCCCCGGCCTCTCAGAGAAAACCTCCCTTATGGACAGTTCCTCCGGATAAGGAGGAACTGTAGTCTCACACAGGACTACCAGAGACAGTCCGCCGATCTGGCCACCAGACTCAGTGAACGAGGGTATCCAGACAGAATCATCCGGACCACTAAAAAACAAGCACGCAACCAACACAGAGAAGCCCTTTTGGAGGACAACAGACGGGAGACCACCACCACCCCCTCAAGTGCGTTACGACATACAACCCAGCCTCTAACCAAGTGGCCAAGATCATTCGCAAGAACTGGCACATCCTGAATACTGGAGCTCTGAAATGGGACCCACCCCTCTTCTCATATAGAAGGGCAGGCAGTCTAAAAGATCGCCTAGTGTCCACTCGCCCCAAAAAACCTCAGGCCCCCACTACCAGCACAGTCCTAAACGCATGGGGCTTACCCAACGTAGTCGGCCACTATCCATGTGGAGACTGCTGCGTTTGCCACCTCACCAGAGCCACCAAAACACTAGATCTGGAAGAAGGCAAAACCTGGCATCAACGAAAAGATACCAATTGCAACTCAACAAACGTAATATATCTCATAGAATGCCCGTGCAGACTCCGCTATATTGGAATGACAGGCCGCAAGGTTAAAACTAGAATAGGAGAACATCGCAGCAACATACGGTGTAAAAGAAATACAACCAAGATGACCGATCACTTTATCCAAAGTGGTCACACCCCCAACGACATGAGGTGGACAATAATCGAACAAATTGCATGCAATAATGTCACAGACGACAAGATCCTACTCCAGAAGGAACAACGTTGGATCTATCGTCTTTCCACCCATATAGTGGGACTCAACGACAACATTCCTTGGAACAGCTTAAGTAACCGCTGAGATCTACCCTGATGACATGCCCAAATAATAGGGAAATGTCCAAACGCATTTGGACCCATAACACCCCAGTCTGACCGGGCCACATGTCCCCTCTCAAACGGGCCAACACAAAAAGTCCAAAGGTGCATTTTCAATGACTGACCACGCAAATCTTGGTCACACAGATAGAGTCCCCTTCTTTTCCCCCTTGGGCCCTTGACATCACCCCACACAGAAAGGGCAGTCAACTCAGACAGACACCACTCATGTGGCCACCCTGCCTCTAAGCTGGCTCAAGCCGCACATTTAGGTTCACTCCTGGTCTCCGGGGCATTTTGCGTGACCAAAATATTTTCCAAACACTCCACCAAACGAGGATAACATTGCCATACATTCCTCAATAGTACCCTCGATCCTGAGTTCGATACTCTTTCACATGCTCCGAGAAATCCACCCAGCAGGTTTTTGTACATACACATGCTCAGTCTTTCTTCCATGTCTCTCCTACCCCCGCGGCGGGATACACATACTTGTATTGTCAAACATGTTTTTACATTTATATTCTTGTACAACACTATAACTTTTGTGAACATTTTCAATACCAACAACTTTATCAAAAACTTAATGTGACTGACAACCCTCAGCGCGAGACACGCACGGACTGCAGTCCGCCCTCAGTTTCGGAAGTGTCGGCTCCAGACGCTATTCACAAACACCGGCGCTGAATCAAGACACCTGGAACAGATACAGGGTATTTAAACGCCCCCTCGACCACAGACCTGCATCGACGGAGTCCCGATGCAGGCCGCAGTAGGTATGGACAGAGGGCTGCAGACCTTGACGAAGTAAGTGGGGTCCTAAAAAAGTGGGGGGATTTTCCTCAATCAGCCAGCCTGCGGAGACCAGCCCAAACATGGCCAGGCTTTACAAACTTCTTCATTGTTTATTTTTACTTCTTCCTCAACACACGCAGTGTGTGACTATAGGTCCGGCCCCCCAACGGGACTCATGGGGCTCATTCTGAAAAGTTCAGAGTAAGCAAACCTTTCTATCTATAACATTTACCACTTAGTTAAGCACTGTTTCCGCCTTGACGCTATTGAACTACCGCACATTAGCGCATAATCTGGCATGATTTTAAAGTCACTTTTGCACAAAACTTCACGTTCCGTTCTCACTCTCGCTCATTTACCGCATAGAGTACGGACACGACGTTTACCCAGTCACATGATTCTATGTGCAAAATGAAGCCTGCTTTAGCTAAATGTTTATGTTTGTATGTTGTTTTGTGTGTCTATCTTTTATCCCAAACAGGCACTGAGCTACTAGAGGAATATCTGCTCTTCGAGTTAACGCACCTTAGCGCGTGCAACACATTTTGGTCTCAAATACATATTTTTGACCATCACTAATTCCTTTTCACATAGGTCCTGATGAAAGCCAGTATAACACTGAGACCTGGCTGAAACATGTAGACGGCACAGGATATTGGAGCCATAAATTACCTCCACCAATATCCACCCCTCACTTTTAATCCTGCCAAGGGCCCATAATTAAAATAATTTTTTCTGAATTCCTGGGACCCTGTGGACAGTTTTTAATTCACACACTTTTCACTTTCACTGCACACTCACTGCACATAACCCGCTCCGCTGCAATCAGGCGTTGAAGCACACCCAAGGTGCACTCGGTGCCTTGGGTGGGACCCGATGATGAAGCATGCCACCAACTATGTTGGTGGGTGAGGGTCTTCCTAAAAAACAAATCCCTTGCACATAAACATGGAGCTTCTACCCCGTAACTAGTTCCTATTAATATCTGCATACATTAACAGGGGAAGTGAACTAGCACACGTTATTCCTCTCTCTCCCGCTTGATACATATCATAATGGCCACACTAACCATCCATCTGAACTGGAAAATGAAGAATTATATGTCCCATTCTGTATTATGTTGTTGCCCTGTTCCTCTGTGCAATGTATAAAATGTTGCCAATTATTGAAACGTGCAATGGAGGGAATGTTTGGTCTACTCATGTCTTTAATTTTAGCCAAACCCAGGCATGTTGTTTGCTGTACTGTTTTGTTCAGAAAAATCATTTGTCTCTAGATGAGACAAGCTCTAAACAAAGCCTTGTTCCGCAAATTGATTTTAAATCAATGTTGTCTTTCCAAAATTCTTAACCTTGAAAGGACAGTTGGGAAATAAAGGAAGCAAAATAGACCAATTTTGTTTCAGTCAGCATATTTTTCTTCGCTTGGGAAGGGGAAAATTTAAAGTAATAAGATACTGGGCCTATGGGGTAGTTGGAAGAACAGTATGGTATGTTTTGAGCTACCTACTGGTGGTGTTAGGCAATGTTCCCATTGTGTGTAGTAAAAAACTGCACACGGAGTACTAGCGCTGTGTAAATAAGGGTGTGCATAATGATGATAACAGCACATTTCACCATAATTTGTGGAGGTACTGTACATATTTTCAGATTCAAATACAGTGTAATATTCTAGTTCAGAAGGCATAGATTTCACAGTATTGACATCCCAATCATCATACAAACTACCAGGAATAATAACATCACTCACTGATACTTTTAATAGATAAGGGATCTGTAAAGTTTCTGTAGGACCAACAATATCAAATGAGACCTGATCCCAAACAATGCCATCTGAGACAGGAAATGCAGAAATGTTCACAAGGGACATGCCTCTTCACACTTTATGTGATGAAGAATAAGGCTTCAGTACCTCAGCTAACAGTTCGAAAGCAGAGCATTCTGGGAGATATTGTCGATTTAGGAGCAAAATGATAACTGTGACAGATGCAATCCAAACAAAAAGGGAAAGCAGCGAAATGGCAATCCAAATATATATCCAAGGTGGAATCAGGTAAGTCTGTTTTACCCAAAAAATAAATGCATGAATCCCATGCAATGGTATGTCTGACAAATACAAGGTAAAGTCATCAGCGTCAGCAAAATAGTTAGAGGCAGTCTGTGCAAAAACAGTAACCTCACAGGGCAATGTAGAATTGGTAGACACCGCCAAAGGTGGATCATAATAAACAACTTTGTTGTTGGGAATGGCAGTCGAGCACTGTGAGTTCACATATGGTGAGTGTGCGGTGTTAGCAGTTGTAACAGGAAGCAATAAAGCTTCAGTATCTGATATCTCCCACTGGAGAGTAGTAATTTCTGTATCATGTAATGCTTTTACAGGTATTTCCTTTATGGTAGTAAGAGGAGACAGATAACTACCCAGTAGCCTTTGTGGCCTACTGTGTAGGACTGGCCACATGGTGTGGTTTGATGAGATCAATAGAGACAAATATTTTTTTTTACAACAAGCAAGAAGTGGCAAAAGTACTACTCTGGTACCTTCAACTGCCAGGACTGGCACCGGTGCTCTGTATGATGGGTGAATCTCCTTTGTTTTGACAATCTTATCTCAAACTAGATCCTCAGTCTTTGTAATCCACACAGGAGATGCTGGTTGTACCTTCACTTTTTCAGTGGTAGAACGTTTTTCTTGTTCATTCAAGCAGTCATCTTAGATGTTTTTGAGTTCCTGTAAGACAGCAAAGCATTTATTGATGTCCAAAGGTGTGTCTGCCACCACTGTACCTGGACTATCAGGGTCTGAAACATATATCTGGGTGCTGAACAGGACTTCATGGGGAGTCCGGCCACCCAAGGATCTTCTAGGTAGATTATTTAAAGCTCTCTGGACTCCATACAGAGGATGGACCCAACTGCGACCAGAAACTAATACTCTACCTGTTAAAGACTGCTATAAGTGACGGTTCTTCCTCTCCACTATTGAATTTTCCTCAGGATGATAGGGGGAGGAATAATGCACAGCCGCACCCAGGGTGCCCATGGTATCCGGGTAAGCCCCAGAGGCAAACGCTGGTCCCTGGTCCGAGTGGAATGCAGCTTCTGCATATGTCCGGATGAAGACTTGCAGATCTTTTATCACAGCTCTAGTGTTTGCTGATTGCTGTGGCCACACCCATAGAAATCTAGAACACGATTCCACTGCTAATAGAATGTATTTAAAGGAACCATCTGAGTTTAGAGGTCCGCAGTGGTCAAGATATACACAAGCCAAAGGTTTGTTTGAGACTAAGAGAGGCGTCTGCGGTCGGCCTGCAGTGGTGGAAGCTTTGATTTTTTGACAAATATCCTAACTAAAGACATGTTGTTTTGTCTGTTTGAAGAGATCATGCCATATTGTTGCTGTAGTAATGAAACTGTAGCCGCTACACCTGCATGGGCAGAAGCTAACCCCTCATGACCAGCTATTATCAATTCTAGCCTGTGTTCCAAATTTGGTATCACTCGATCGCCCACTCCCGGGAATACGAGCAAAAGGTGTGTTTTCTGCACTTAATAGGTAGGGGTATTTGGTGGATATTTTTTAGGTAATGGAGTTCCACAGTGTGAAGTGGTGACAGCTACCATGATGTCTCCATCGACTCTCGTATAAGAACGAGTAACTGACTCTACGTCAGCAATATGAACTGCTGCTTTTGTGGCTTCATCAGACAGTGACTTCCCAGCAACGTGTATTCCAACACCTTGGTGACTCATTGTATGAATTACATGAGCCCGTGGCAAACATTCTTTTGGATGTGCCACCTTTTCCCAAAGCAATTTATGCTTGATAGTCTGAGCTGTTGAGTCTCTGAATCCATTCAAGCCCAATTGTGTAAATGCTTATTGAAAGACTGGACATAATAATATGAATCACACACTATAAATGTGGGGAATTCAGGATCTGTATTTTCTAGTGCCAGAATTAGAGGTTTGAGTTCAATCACCTAGAGACTGTGTAAAGCTTTTTTGAATCTGGAATACTCCATCCCTTCTCACTCCACGTACCACTGTGCAAGCGGCCTAATATCATTGGTTAGTTCCAACTGCGGGCTGGGCTGAAACATCAGTATAAACAATGAAGTGATACTGCTTGAGAGGCAAAACACCACTGGGCACAGGGTATTCTTGTTCATATTGTAGGAATTCTTGTGTTTGTAGTGTTGGGTCAAAGACATAGTCTACTTCAGTAGCTGTTAAGGAGGTGGTCCACTATATCCATATAGGATGTAAGGCCTTCATGTTAGAAACCCTGAACTTTGTGACAGCATCTAAGGCTGGAATGAGAGTAACCACAATTATGCATTTTCCCTGAGCCAATGATCTTTCCTTTATAACAGCCGTCTGAACTGCAGACAGTATTTTTTCTGTAGGCGCAAAATGCATTTCAGCATTGGAATAAAAATGTGATTTATATGCAATCGCTACAGTATCACCTTCATTGAAAGTGATATATATGTAGCCAGTGGTTCCAGCAGTTATGCAGATCATCAAATTTGTGGTGTTAACACGTGTGTGCAAATGTTTAGATGCATGCATGTCAGTTTGCAGTGTTCTCAGAACTCTGTGTATGTTCTGGGGTTCAATGTGTGCTTGAGAAGTCTGAACATATTAGTTCATAAAACGGTTTCACTTGTTGTGCAATTTCTGGTATACATGTTTTACTAAAGTTGAGAAAGCCCCCAAATAATTGTAACTTTTGTATTGTGTTTGATGGTTGTAAGAGTGCACATTTCTCTAAGAAATGTAGGGGCATATTATCAAGAACGGCGTTAAAATTATCGCCGGTTTAGCGGCAGAAAACTGCCGCTAAAGCGGCGATAATGGGCTTGATAATATGCCCTGGAGAATTCCAATAGAAGCCCATGTTGACACCAGAACATGGGCTTCTATTGGAATTCTCCAGGGCATATTATCAAGCCCATTATCGCCGCTTTAGCGGCAGTTTTCTGCCGCTAAACCGGCGATAATTTTTAACGCCGTTCTTGATAATATGCCCCCTAGTTCTAAGCTTTTGCCTTCATTCAATAGCTCGTATCCATAGAACCGGACACTGAGATAGTAGCCATACTCAACAAATCCCACAACTATGTGATCTACTCTGTATTTAAGTCATCATCTAAGGTATATTTCATCAACATAGGACAATGCTTCTAGATCAAATTCTTGTAAAATTGATGCTAATCTGGCAGAAAACAAGCCTAGGCTATTCTTATACCCCTGTGGGAGTCGACAAAAATCTTTTTTGTGATCCCAATGCAGTGAATCCAATTAAATAGCTGCTTTCAGGTGCTAAGCTTTGGCAGAAAAAGTCATTTGAAATGTCTAATGCCGTTTTGTATTTTTTGCGCACAATGTTGTTCATTAGTGCTGCGCTGTGTGAATTTTGAACTGCAAATGTGTGTATGACTGTTTAAATGTTTGTAGTCTAAGACTAAGCGGTATGAATGATCTGGTTGTGCTACTGGCAACAGAGGATTGTTCATTGGTGAGATACAAGGTTCAATTATGCCTTGATATTCTAGCTGTGTCAGAATTTCTCTATCTGGACGTTTAGCTTCATGCTTAACAGGGTATGGTGGTTGCACTTGTGGTCTGGAACTTATAGGTATGACATGATAAGGTGAATCTTGATCCCAGCTTACATGGTTGTGGTATAATGCCAAGGCTTATGCAAGAGCCCACTCTGTGGCATATTCATGTTTAACTCCTTCAGGAACGAGGATGGATAAAGACAGCATTATTATATCCTTCCCTTGTGGGACTTTCCAAACAAACTTAGGTGGCCAATCCCTTTCACCAAGAGAATGTCACAGCGTGAGTGTTAAATTTCCCCCCAAAAATTACTTTATTGGTACAAGGGATATCACCCTCAACATGGTTCTCCAAATCATATAATATATCTGGGGAGCTAACCCTTTGATCTGGTGTTTCCACCTGAATATATCATCAGTTGCTCTCGCCACCAGAAACTTTTGTAGGGCAAATGAGTGTGAACTCTGCTATGCTGTCTAGCAGTGTCAGTGCCCACTCCTCAATATGTTGGCATATTTAACCGAAATACCTGCCACTTTCTTCTTTTTGAATTGAAGCTTTTGTTGTAGAAGTTTCTTTTCCTTTTTTATGATGATGTCAGATAAGCGTTGTGAGTCCTTTTTTGGTTTCACGTACTCTTCTGATCTATACTATGATCGTCCTCCTCTCTCCGATCATTTTTCAGATGTATCCTGAAAGGAACGAGAAGGATGTGTATAAGTATACTGATACCTATCTGGCTGTGTAAGTGTTTCGCGGTTACACAAATTATAGCGCTTTTCAGTGGACTCCGGCTGGGGAGATCCACCCGTGACTTCTAAATTTCTTTATTTTTTTGTTCATTCCAGCACTTTTTAGAAGAATCTGGTGCCTGTCTCAAGTTATACTTTTCAGAATTACCCTTGAGTTGTGGTTTATTTAGCCTGGCTCCCAAATTATTTCAACCTACAGATGTATATGTTTCAGCAATAACTTCCGCTAGCTCGTGCTCTTAATTCACTAACTTAACCTGTGCAAGGCCTAAGTGTACTGCCAAAGCTGCTGCTACCCCTTTTATGTTACTTGAAATTATTGAGGCGATTGTGGCTTTGTTGCCAATTGGTTTCATCCCCAAATCGAGGGCAGGGGCAGCCCCATATTCATTTTGAATCTGCTGTAGCACTTTAGGCAAAACAGATATGGATAGTGTACCATTGTTGCAAGGTGGAAGTATTATGTGATATGGCTGGTGGGCCTTATCATATAATACTAACACAATACATAAAAGTGGTCCTTGGAGGAACATGTGTTAAGCATTTCACAGTACCAGCATTAACAATAAGTAAGTGACACGACTCAAAAGAAACCTTGACACCAATTTATAAAAACAGATTGTATTTTTATATAAATATTGACACCAAACTGAACTTGATACATTGCAGATAACCGGAGTTATCAATTTTCAAAATATTAACGATGAATGGAATGAAAGCTGTCAAATGTTCACCAGTAAAGTCAATGGGAGAAAACACACTTAGCAAAACGATAGTTGAAGGTCAAGTTCAAATGAACCCTCTTTTGGTTAAGGTTCTGCAGGGCCCTAGACTAGGACTCAACAGTCACTACTTAGTTACCGTGCCCAGGGAGTCCAGGTGCAGAGGTTACTTGGCTGTCCTTGGTGGTGACAGGATCTGCGGGAGCTGTAAAAATTGCAGCACTTGGCAAAACTACACTTTGTAATGAAGTTACACTCTACCCTCAGAAAGTAGACGCCTTTGGGGTCCCAGGACCCGGGTGAAACAGCTGGATTTCTTTTACCTTGCTCGGCGGCTCCAGGTGCAGAGATAGCTGGCAGCTGTCAATTACCAGAGGCTGGAGGCGCCAAAGATGCTTTGCCACACACTTGATGACACCAACTTCAGGATGCAGGGGCGCAGAAGCGGGGTCATTGACGATGCCAGTCGCAGTGAGTTGCTCTCAGGCTGGAGTTGTCACTCAAGGGGTCGATCACCTGACTGGTGATCACCAAGCCGTGGCTGCAGCAAATGTAGTCTTCGGATACTTCGGCGGTTGGAGGTTGACAGGAGTGGACTAGCGGCTCAAGACTTGACGTGAGCTTGGCTTCCACTCCTGACTTGCAGGACACCACTTCTCTTCGGGCTCATTCTTGACAGGCCCAGCAGGTTGCAATTCTTGTGACACAGCACGTCGATTCTTCTGCAGGTTGCAGGTGACTGGTTCCACCAGTCAGAGGAGTCTGCTTTGGCTTTCTGGTGTTCACTGAAGTCCCTCTTGCTGGGCAATGAGCTTTCACCACATCAACACATCGACACTCAGGTGCAGTATATGGCCTCTACAGGGCACTTAAGTGTCCTCTCTTTGCGCTGGGAGGGTGGAGGTGGGACCGCCTTCATGTCCAGGCCTTTGTCTCCATCCTGGGGAATTGCTAGCACATCCCACCAAGAGGGAGATTATTGTTGTGGTGGCAAACGGCTCAGGGAAGCCCACCTCGGCACTGGAGCTTTATATCCTAGGGGATCAGGAGTTCTTATACGTTGTGAAAAAAGCCAGTCAAGATATAAACAGCCATGACTGGGTTTCCGCAGAGAACAACAGGAAGAAGGATCATGCCCTGCTATTTCATCAGGAGGCTATATATGTGCGACATGAAGTCTTACAACAAAATGTCCTTACATGGTACCACAATTCAGATTTGACATGGCACCTGGGAACTCAAAAAACCACTGCAGCGGTCCAGAGACATTTCTGGTGGCCCACCTTAAAAGAAGACATCAGAAGGCACATCATGACTTGTATGGTGTATGGCCAAGCAAAGGAAGAACACTAAAAACCTCGTGGGTTGTTACGACCGCTGCCAACGACCCCTAGTCCATGGCACACGGTGTCCATGGATTTTATTGTAGAGATGCCTATCTGCTTTACCCAAACTGCCTTCGGCCGAAATCTTAGCTCATACATTCACACAACATATTATATGTCTGCATGGTATACCCAATGTTCTGATCACTGATGGGGGGGGCACAGTTCATTGCACATTTCTGGCAACAACTCTGCAAGTTGTTGAAAATTGACGTCAGACTGTCCGCAAGTTATCACCCACAAATGGACAGCATTACTGAGAGACTGAACCAAACATTAGAATAGTACTTAAGCTGTTTGAACATACAACAAAAGAAGGACTGGAGTACGCATCAGTGGATGGCAGAGTTTGTATACTATAACGCTGAACATTCACGATTAGGGTATTCTCATTTTTTGTCTCCTTTGGCTATCACCCAAATATTTTGCCCTTTGAATGATTGACTCAATCCATGAATCCAACAGCACTAGAACACCACCACACCTTTGAGAACCATACACATCCAAGCCAGGAAACATCTTGAACTAGCTAAAGGTAAGGCCAAATTGTATGCAGAAAGGAAAAGATCTCCCAAACCTGTGTATGCTGTTGGAGACTGTTATCTGGTTATCGACAAAACATTTGGCCTTAAGGGGTCATCAAAAATTCATTTGACTTTAAACCGTCAACACGGTTCTTAACCTCGTAGCGATCTCTTTAGACTTACCAAAGGCCTTACAAATTCACCTGGTCTTTCATGTCTCACTCGTCAAACCCTGCCATCCAGACTTGCGTAGAGCCCAGGCCCCTGCATCTATTGACGTGGAGGGAGAGCTACAATATGAAGTAAAGAAAATACTTGATTCCAAACTGGTCCATCAAAGACTGTATTATTTAGTGAACTAGAAGGGGTTCGGACCCGAAGAGCGGCCTTGGGAGCCCGTCCACAACCTACATGCACCTCGATTAATACAACAATTTCACCGTTTGCATCCCACAAAGCCAGTCCTTCCTCATGTAGTGAGGCAACCACCGGGACGGCGGTCATTAAGGAGGGGGGGGTACTGTTATGGAGACATCCACCGCCATATATGATGCTTGTTGTGATGTGCATCCCTGGACAGGAAATGTGCGATCTTGGAGTATGCACTCTGCATAACCCACATTTGTAACCCATAGGCATCTGTGTGGCGTATCTGTGTGCTTCCCACGTGTGCTTCTGATTGTGTGAGTGCTCTCACCCCATAGAGTTTGTGTGTAATTGTTGTATTGACACCATTACATTATGGTCTGGGCCTGATGATTATGCAATCAGGAATTGAGTCTAGACTGGGCCAGATGATTATGCAGTCAGGAAATTAGTCACCCAGAACACGTCATGGTATGAGCCTGGTGATTATGCAATCAGGAAATAAGTCACCTATACTGGGCCTGGTGATTATACAATCAGGAAATGAGTCAACCAGACTGGGCCTGATGATTATACAATCAGGAAATGTAGGTCACCCACTCAGCAGCCATCTTAATTGGACCAGCACTATAAAGGCACTCCCTGCCCGTGCCTTGTTGCTAGGCAATCAAGAATCTGTGCAGCCTCGGTCTCATCTTCAGAGCAGCTCCGGTTGCCGTTGGACTTCATGATAGCGGCATCCAGTGGATCCTGAGTCATAAGCCTGCAGAGGACATCGGCGCATCATTCTTTGTCACGAGTCTGCAGTGGACGTCTTCATCCTGTGTCACAAGTGGACGTCAGTACGTCATCCTGAGACACAGACCTGCAGTGGACATCGGCACATCTGAAACTGTACAGTAAGTCACGCCACCAGACAAGCATCCCCAAAGGGGCATCTTTAATGCCTTACAATAGAATCTCGTCACAGCAGCTCTCAGTAAATATAACAAGTCAGTACACACAGGACTACAACTGCTAGCGCGTATGACACTGCCCTCAGCATCTCATGCAGAGCTTTGCTGCAATGTTTAGGGATAGCCACCAGGGATAGTTGGAGGGTGAAGTAACATGAAGGTTTACCTGGTTGAGGTCTGGACAGTTCATTATTGTGGGACACATGTGTAAGGTGCCTTACAGCCCTTTCGGATTGGAGAAGGGCTCTATTCCTTCAGGTGATTATTCAGGGACTTAACTGAAGGCAACAACCTGCTGTCCTTCTGAGCCACGATCTTAGGCCACCTGCTGATCTGACTGTGTGTAAAGTGTGCATCACATCCTCCACGCCCACCTGATATTACGTCAAGGGCGACACCTACCCAGCAACCACAGACAAGGGTGTCCAGTGAGCAAATGGACCAGATCTTGTTTCTTTATTATTTTGTCCCATTCCCTTCATTGTGACATGGGCCAGCAGAAATGCGGTCTACGTCGCAGTGAGGGGTGTGGTAGGACAAGCACACACATCACTCCTGCTAGATTCAGGATATCTCAGGTTAGTGCATCTGACACTGACCTATATTGGTGGTGCCATGTCATACGGTTCCTACTAATTAAGTAGGACTGTGCATCTGGACAACACAAACATCAGATTAAGGGGGCTGAGTCCACTCATATAATCAGAGTATGTTGGCCCAATTCCCAGCGTTGCTCACAGTACGCTATCTGGACCCTTAACCTTACAGGGTACCTGATGATGTCTGCAACCTCAGAATATGACCACTCTAATTCCCTCAAGGAAATCCTGGAAACAGATCTACCCTTTCGTTATTACTTAGACATGCCCAAAAGGAGACAGAAGAAATACACAAATTGGCATTTCAAACATTTATTGAAGCAATTGTATTCTTGCATAAAAAATAAGCTGCAATTATTAACAGAAAGAAACAAAGCATTGCTACCAGCATTACAAGAATGGTTAAAAAGATAAACAGTTTAACCATTATAACAGTTACAGCGATTATATGAATATATGAGAATTATATATCAGAATTTTATTCCTCCCCAAAATCCTACTTATACTATTGAGAACATAGTGAGAGTACTGTCTGCCAGATTGCCTGGAACTACCCATCTACCCATACCTGCATAAGATGTATCAGGAAGCCAGTCTGGTGTAGAACAGGCCGCTATCCTTTGCAGGAAAGAGATTGAAGTCAGCAGGACTGCATCTCAGTAACAGGCGAATGTTCCAGGATAATCCATAGAGGTACTCCCCTGAGGAACCTAGCTCATAGGCAGTTTATATAATCAAAGCCTGGTTCCTAAAACACTGTGTGGGAGGTGCAATGCTGATGTGATAGCTTGTCTTCCTGATTCAGAGCTGTCTCCAACTGGACAACAACAAGCAAGGGCAATGTGCTCAGTGCTCTCTAGCCATGGACTTAGGACCTGATTTAGATCTTGGTGGACGGGTTACTCTGTCACAGCGGTGACCGATATCCCATCCACCGAAATATAAATCACATAGGATATAATGGGATTTATATTTCACTGGATGGGCTATGCATAACTGTTGTGATGGAGTAATTCATCTGCCAAGATCTAAATCAGGCCTAGAATGTACAAATGTCATGATAAAATGCTTATGAAGAAATATGCTTGCAAGCAGACTACTTTCTGAGTACATTATCATGTACGTGCAGTGGATGTAAAATGTCACCGTCTAAAAAGATGTCAAGTTTAAACGTGCATTGCAAAATGGAAGCTTTTGTGCATGGGCCCTGTTGAACCCCACAACAATAGCCAATAAGTCCCAAAAGCAAGACCTTTGGCTTTGCCAATGCTTGTTTACTGTTGCCATCAGGGTCATAACTATAGGTGTGGTGGGACCTGGATGTTCTTACTTAATTTCATATGGAGATTATTTGCTCTGATATTTTTGCTGCAATGAAGTTGTGCTTGCGATATGGTGATAAGTGCAATTTTGCATTGCTGTCTTTTAATGCTTAACTCATGGTGGTGTGATATATGTCTCACTGCCACTGCGGTTTTGTTGTAAGTTTGAAAATTTTATAAAAGACATTGGGGTATATTCACAAGAACGTGCGATAACTACTGCAAGAGTAGCGTAACGCAACTTTCAATATCGCAGCCTATCGCGGGAAAATAACCCTGTGTCAACATGGAATTCACAACAAGGCGGTAGCAAGCGATAGTCTGCCGAAACCGCGGACAATGTCCGCGATACAACCACCACGATGGAGATAAAAACACAAACCACAACACCAAAAAACACGCGATGGGCCAAAGCGCAATGAGGAAATCAGCGACAAGCAGCGCCAGGCCTGCAACACACACCTGGCAGGTGTCAAAAATCACCATAAAAGTAGAAAAACCCCCCACACACAAACTGACCAACACCCAAGCACCATGGAGGCAGCCGGAGCAGGCGCAGAGGACGAGCGCAACCCCACAAGCACCCCGGACGACCAGCCTGGGACCTCGGGGACAGGGAAGGGCAAGGACAGGAAGACGAGGAAGACCAAGTTCAGTCCGCAGGCGAACAGGATCATAGTCACGGAGGTGATGGAACACCATCAACAACTCTTCGTCACCTCCAACGTGTCATTGGGCACCAAAACTGGAATATGGCGGGACATCGTCGACAAGGTGAATGCCGTCGGAGAGCACAAGCGGACAATGGACGAGGTCAAGAGGCGATGGAATGACATCAAGCGGAAGACCAAGGAGAAACTCACCGCCAACCAGAAGGCAGCAACGCAGACCGGAGGTGGGGGCCCAGCGCCACAGCTGGAGCTGGATGACATGGAGGAGCTGGTGTCGACAGTCATCAGTGTGGAGACTGTGGCAGGAGTCGAGGGACCGGACACTGCTCGACAGGACACAACACAACCGCAACAGGGTGAGTGACCACCAGGTACTGCGGGGACGGGTGGAGATGGCCACAATGGCACACATGCACAAGCAAGCAGGGCACAGTGCACACCCACAATGACCCTGGGTCCTCGCCCAGACCCACAGACTGTCACAATGTACAATGCCATGCTGTCTGAATGTCAACCTGTACCATGCGGCTACATACATGTGGACACATTGTAATACACCATCTCCCCTTCACATCGCAGGGGCATCGTCAACACCTCCTGCAGAGCAGTCCCAGCCACTCTTCACTGATGACGAGGAGGACAACACCAGCATCGACACCCAAACCATCCAAGACATCATTGACCTCATCCGCCACTCACCTCCAGGATCAGGGCAGCCCAGTCACATCGATGAGACCCCACCCACCACCCAAACCACCCAGCAGGAGGCACCCACAGCCCCGGCACTCTCCCAAGACCCCCAGGAACAACACATGGCCTTCCAACGCCGTGTGCTGGAGGGCCAGAGGGAGACGGCTGAGCAGGTGCGGGTGGGGTTCGACCTCATGGCTACCAAACTGGATGCCATCCATGGGTGTCTACGTCCACCCCATGGTCTCCAACCAGCCCTGACTGACATCGCTGGAGTCATGACGTGGAGAGAAGAACACCTGTCCGCTCAGAGTGGCTCCAGCGATGCCAGCCGTGAACTGGCACACATGCGGAGGCTCATGGAGGACATGGTGCGGATGGAGGCGGAAAGAATGGCAGCCACCGCTGCACACCATCGAAATGTAGCAGGGATCTACCATGCCCTGCAGTACTTCATCATGGCATTGCTGCCACAAGGCGTGTCGCTGATGAATGCGGCTGCCCCCACACCATCCACATCTCTGCCCCCTGGTGTGTCAGTGCCTCCCAGTGTGGCAGGCGTATCCACTCAGGCCCCTGATGTGTCAGTGGCACACAGTGCCACAGCCGGTACTGCAACACCCACAGGTGGGGCAGAGCACACATCCGAGGACGAGGACGTGGATGGGTTGGCTCTCAGAAGGAGGCACTAGCATACATTTCCGCCACCTGGCCTGTTTCTGCTTGGTCCCGCACATGGCCTCATGACCTTCCACTGACCCCCATACACTCGGATACACTCACCTTGGACAGCGACATGGACTGCCACATCCTGTTTGATGACCAATGACACAGTGACCAGACTGCGGACTGTACCCTTCCTCTTCCGCAGTACATGTCATCCCCGGATGGACTCTGTCTGGCCCTCCACGTGCCCATATTGTGTAGTGTGCTCGGCATTGCCCTGTACCGCTCCAGCTGCATAACTGCACTGGATGTGCAATAAACATCCAGTGACGCACTGCTGTGTCATGTCTTTCATCATTCATGTGTGAATGTGTGGATGAATGTAGGGACAGTGACTTCCCTTGCATCAATGATGTTCATCCTGTGGGATGCCAGTCAGAGGGTGCTACATTGCATTTTGTGTACCGGGTCTCGTGAACACTACAACAGGGACACACACATCAGTCACTTCCTTGTCCGGACATGGACTGAACCACGCCCAGAGCCCACGAGTCATTGTTGCAAGCCCTGCGCTGGTCCGGCGTACGGCAGGCCAGACCACTCCGCTAACGCTCCAAGGGGGGGCCCTCATTGCTACCCATCACAGGCGTACTCGCTGGTGGTGTGCAGGTCACTGGTCTAGTTGTCAGCATGTCACAGCCACTCCCTGAGGGCAGGTTTGCACGCACACCACACCCACCCGGCACAGGCGTCACAGGCCATGTGACTCCGCCAACATAAGGGGCCGACGACGTCACATTCCCCTCTGCCGGTGGTGACTGGATGACAGACACTCCACGGTTCTCAATCATTAAGGGCCCATGAGTTTTTGCGCACAGGGTTAGTGGCACACGAGGCCTTGTGGACGGCACGGGCCTACCACCACGTGGCGCAGACTGGGGTTGCACAGGGTTAGTGGCACACGGGGCCTTGCGGACGGCACAGGCACCCCGCCACGGGACGGTGACTTTGGGTGCACTGAGTCAGTGGCATCTTAAGCTGCTGAGCGGGTGTGCAGCCTGCGATGATGCCCCGTCCCGGCGGTCCGGACAGCTCAGGTTTTGTGTGCCCTGCTGGACCGCAGTGTAGGCCAGAGCCAGCGGGCAGCGCGGGCCTACCGCCACGTGGCGTCGCTTCTGGGATCCCAGAGTTGGTGGCACCCATTGGGATGAATGGGTGTGCAGCCTGCGATGGTGCTGGGTGCACTGGTATGTCCTATGCCATGGAGTAATCAAGACCCAGCACCAAATGTGAGACCTGGTGGCCTGCGGAGCGGGGCTGCATGATGTGGAGGGTGCCATGTCCGCGGGCCCCGGGCTTGTGGCTTGCAGCGGCACGTGGTGGGACCTCCTGTCTATGCGCCGGTGGCGGAAGGTGAGCATTGAGGCCTGGGTGTGCATGGGCGGGCATGCTCTGATGGGCGGCGGGAGGGGTTGGGGTGCCTCTGCCTGGGTGTGCATGGGCGGGCAGGCGATGTTGTCTTGTGCAAGTGTGTGTACTGTGCCAGTCAAGTATCTGGACTCTGTTTCAGCTGACGGCTCTGACTCAGATGTGTGACCTGGTGTCCTGCTATACATACCGGCACGTGGTTGGAGACACACCGGTGGCAGCAGGTGAGCAGTGTGGCCTGGGTGCGCAGGGGCGGCACTCTCTCTCTCTCTCCCTCTCTTCCTCTCTCTCCTCTTCTCTCTCTCTCTCTCTCTCTCCCTCTCTTCCTCTCTCTCTCTCTCTCTCCCTCTCTTCCTCTCTCTCTCCTCTTCTCTCTCTCTCTCCCTCTCTTCCTCTCTCTCTCTCTCTCTCCCTCTCTTCCTCTCTCTCTCTCTCCTCTTCTCTCTCTCTCTCTCTCTCTCTCCCTCTCTTCCTCTCTCTCTCCCTCCCTCTCTTCCTCTCTCTCTCCTTCGCTCTCTCTCTGCACTCTGATGTGCACAGGACACACCTTCTCATCATGTTTTTTGTCTTACAGGCTGTGGCCTACGTATTGTCCCGAGGGGAGCGGCCATGTGTCTTCATTTCATTTTGGTGTTCATTTTAATAAAGTTTCACTTGTTGCTTCGAAAGTGAATGTGTGCTGCTCATTTCTGTGATGACACATGCATGTCACCAGTTGTGATTGTGCGACATCAAGCGGAATATTTTGTACATGTTCAGGTGTGGCTGATGTGGCATGTCTTTGGTCGGGGGGGGTGCCAGGGAGGGGTGGTCCTGGGGGTGGTGGCGGTGGGTGTTGTGGCCCTCTTGGGTGTCCGGGCCACATGATGGGTGGCTCCATGGCATCTGTTGCCCTTCCGATGTAGCCCTGGGCTGTGCTCCCTTTTGGCTTGCAGGCTGCCGTCCGACTTTACACCAGGTCAGAGCAGGTGTAGATTTCCTGGTGCTAACGTGCCTTATCGCCTGTTTTGTGTTTTTATCCCCGATGTGGCTGGTCATTGAGAATGTTGAGGTGTGATGTTGTTGCGCCTTTTGGCATGGGAACGCCCACTCTGCATCTCATTAGCGATAGTTGCGCGGGTCCTCTGTGGCGATGTTTTTTGCGGCTGCTATCGCAGGTAAACTGGTGCTGTGGGCTGTTTACACCAGCTTGTGAATGGGGAGGTATATTTATCACGACTTTGGCTGCGATAAAGTGCCGTTAATTCGACGATAGCTTCTTGTGAATATGCCCCATTGTCTTTATTTTAAAGGGACTCTGAGTGAGGCACCTGCATAAGACATGTAAATGTACTATAAGTGGCAGCTGATGACATTTAAAAGTGGTGAGGCGAGGGACATACTTAAAATAGCTTTAATATACTTAAAACAGCTAATAGCAAGATTATATAAAATGTGCATGCAATATATAAACAGTAATTCAGTTGCTGACATGCATTACTGTAATATTTTACAGTCTTTACAGTTAAAAATGAAACTCTACTTATCCAGGGGCTGTACGTCCTCGGTTTTCTTCTTCTGCCCATGCATCTGATTGCTGTGTCCCAGAGCCAGCTCCTCTAACCAAAACAGATGCTACTCTTGTGCTGTTAATAATATTAACCAGGATTGGTTGGAGCAGGCTGGCTCGGTACTCATTCAGAGACTTGGGGTCTATGTTTGCGCTCCACCCGTCAGTCTAACACAGCTCGAGTTGTAGAGGTTTTAAGTGTGTATGTTAGGCTAGCCATTGCAGGACAGCTGGCCAAACCTACATGTGCACGGAGGGGCGTGGCTAGCCGACAACCAAGATGGCCGCTCTGGAGTAGAGCTCCGGTTGGCCGCCGGCTAATTCCCCGAATACAATCGTTAAACAGATCCGACTGCCCGTAACCATCGAGGTCAGAAGAACGCCTCGAGCTACTGACTGCCCGGAGCCTTCCCCGGGGCGATTTTGTGGCCGAACGCTGATGCCTGCGCCAACTACATTCTACGGCCGCGAGACAGAGGCGGACCTGGAGGAAACGCCGCGCGACCTGCGGTGCGGCCCGGGAACGTACTGGGCGACGTCGGCCCTGGAAGACACCTGCCGTGGCCGAAGAAGGGCGCGGACGGGGCGCATTTGTCTGAACCGGGAGCCGGTGTGAGGTGCTCCGAATTGCCGGTGGGTGGGCTAAGCCCGTGGCGCCCTAATCAGTGCGCCGGGGCCAGGCGACGTACACTGAACATTGCTGCCTCGATGGCCGGATCCCTGGGAGGAAGCGAAGGGACGACCTCTGCGATTCTGCGCCCCCGCCTGTTCTGGGAGATAGCGCGGAGATCTGTGGACGCTCGCAGGTCAGCGGGGCCGAGTTTATGGTTCTGACTCTCTCCCCCCCCTCCCCCGTCCTCTATCCGTCTGCAGATCTGTATACACAGGGAGTGGGGGGCACCATTCATCAGCGGCGAGTGGTGACGTTCCCCGACCCTTCTGGCCCACTGCTACCGGGGCGGCATTATCCCGGGGAGAGGATCTGTTCCGGGTTGGCTACCCCCTAGTCTTCTCAGCGCCAAGAAACCAACCGGTGAACGAGCACTCTACAAATCATTGTTAACATAACGTAACATAACAGAGGAGACCCGCAAGGCCCAGGCTGCACCTGACATAAACCCCGCCGGCCGCCATTTTGGGACACGTGCGACCCATTGTCATAAAGACTAGAGCCCAACAACTTATAGCTGATCTGTGGTCGTATCTGTGTGATCCCTGAAGATCCTGAGTTCTGCCATTCCTTGCTTGGGGTGGAGGCACAGGACACAATGGCCACATCGAGGGGACCCAAGCCATCCACTCTCCAAAAATTATCAAAATATGCCAACTCCAAATCAGCTGACTCTGAGGTGCGGCAACCGGATGAAGAAGCAAAACGACAGCCAGCTGATGGAGACCCAACGCTAGCGGACATAATGGAGGCGGTACAGGGGGTCCGCACGACGCTGGAGCTCAAAATTGACACTATCTCCATTGATGTCAATTTGATCCGTACTGATCTGCGGAATATGGGGGACCGCTTCAAGGCAAATGAAGGGTCCATCGCTACGCTCACGACCTCCACAACACGCCTGGAATTGGTGGTCAAGCACTTACAAGCTCAGACGACTGACCTCGAGGCCCGGCTAGAAGACTATGAAGGGCGCGCAAGAAGGAACAACGTACGTATTTTAGGTGTTCCTGAACGGGTAGAGGGGCCGGCTACTGATCTTTTTGTAGAGGATTTAATCCAAAACCCTCTACAACCCCGATCCCTCTCTAATTACTTTTCCGTCGAACGCGCCCACAGAGTACCAGGGGGCCCTCTGAAGCCGGGCGCCCCCCCTCGTCCCATCCTGGCGCGAATCTTCAATTTTCGGGATCGCGACGTCATCCTCCAGACCGCTAGGAATGGACCACCCCTGAAATTTGAGAATTTCAGTATAACCTTTTTTTCAGACTTTACTCACAAGGTGCAATTGAAACGTCGCTCCTTCCTGGAAGTCAAACGCGCTCTTAGGGGACACAATTTGAAATATGCCATGCTTTTCCCGGCGAGGCTGCGGGTGCAGGCGGACGGCAAGTCGCTTTTCTTCCAGTCCCCTGAGGAGACCTGGGACTGGTTAGAGAGGTGGAGATCAACTTCGAGTCAGGACGTTGTTTCCCGGGAACACGCACACGACTCCGCACGTCCTCCAGGGAAGCTTGGATGAACTCATATGGTGCAGGTATCATGGTAGTCACTACATACTGAGACTCCCTTTTTGTGTTTTGCCTGGGGCTGGGACATTGCTTGAATCCCTGGGTCACACTCCTGAACCGCTATGGACAAGAATTGTCAGTTTTTCCTGTATTGACTTAAGTGCATATGTCTTTAAAGAAGTATTTTTTCGTACAACTTTAGTTTATTTGACATTGATTGCTGGAGAAGAATGTGAATGTTGGGACATGGTTTATTGATGTGCTCGGGGTCATAGACTCCCACTTACAGTTGTCAGCTATTCTGAGCTTTACTTTGGGCAGGTATATTGTTCTTCTGGGGGAAGTGGGTCGAATCTTGGGGCACGTTGGTTGGGTAGCGTTTCCCTCTAATTGGGTTCTGTTTGGGTATCTAAGCACTCTGCAAATTGGGGTGGTGGGCAGTTCTGAGTCCACGTTGCAGGGAGGCAGGGTGGGGGGAGGTTTCAGGGCATTCTATAAAGGGGGTTGTTTGTTTTTTGTTTTATGTTTCAAGCAATCTGTCTATGTTGACCATGCACACTTATATGACGGTAGCTGATGCTTATGGAGATTTCACCTGTATGTTTTTGCACTGTGCCTTAATGTGTAAGATGGTTCATCGGGCCCGGTGGGAAATGGGGCTCCTGTTTCCAGATCCTGATGGGTGACACTCCGGCCCTCTCCACGCCCCTGGGCCGACTCAAATTGATTACCTGGAATGTTAATGGGTTAGGAGATCGGATCAAAAGGGGATTGGTCTTGCAATATTTGAAGCGACACTCCCCAGACCTTATACTTCTTCAGGAGACACACATTCCGGGCACTACATATAAGGCGCTGAATCGCTGGGGTTATAAACTACTTGCTTATGCAGGGTATACCAGGGGATCCAGAGGGGTGGGCATCCTTGCAAGATCTTCCCTTCCCTTTTATGTTAAGAAAGTCACACGCGACCCTGATGGACGGTTTGTCACCGTGTCCGGGGCTTGGGAGGACCGCTCCCTCAATGTGACCTCACTCTATATTCCCCCCAAACTTCACGCTTCCACTCTGACTGCTCTGGGCTCACACCTGCTAAACTTACCTGAGGGAGACACTTTATTGGGGGGTGACTGTAATGCCGCAATGGCCGGAGACATAGACCGTCTACCATCCCGACGACCTGAGCCACAGGGGAAACTACTATCGGAATTTCTAGCGGCCCTTGGACTGATTGACACGTGGCGCACTCTCCACCCCTTCGACCGACAATACACCTTTCTTTCTGGGGTCCATGGGAGCTTGTCCCGTATTGATTATCTTTTCTGCCAAGCCTCTCAACTCTCCATGTTTGGTGCCATATCCTTTTTACCCAGGGGCATATCCGACCATTCCCTGATCCTGGCACATTATGGTGGTATCCCTCCCCGCTCAAATCGAGAGAAGGTCCTTAACCCGTGGTATCTCAGAGTTCCAGATATACGAGATAAGTTGATAAAGGCCACGTCCGACTATTTTGCAGAAAATGAGGGCTCCGTAGATTCAGATGTAACACTGAGGGAGGCATATAAGACGGTGACTCGTGGATGTGGGGTGGCAGCGGTGGCAGGCCATCGAAAGGAAAAACGTAAACGACTAGAAGATATTGAATTGGAGGTGGCTAATCTTGAACGTGATCTTATCGCATCTACCTCCCCAGACACTTCTCACAGGCTTGCAGTGAAGCAGAAGGAATATCACGACATTGCTAGTGAGGCAGCCCGGGCGCACTATCGCTCTACTCAGTATAGGGTTTACGAAATAGGAGATAAAGCCAGTAAAATACTGGCATGGTTAGACAAGCGAGAGGCGGCTAATAGATGGTTTGCTGAAATTGCTGCTCCGGACGGAGAGAGACGTGGTGACCGGGACGGTATTGCGGATACTTTCGCCAACTATTTTGAACGTCACTATGTCCCTACGTCTACTTCCACCCAGGAGGAGGCCGCAGACTTACTTTCCACCCTCCCCCTACCGCGCTTGGACCTTCAAGATGTGACTGATCTTGATGCTCCTCTTGATCCTGAGGAGGTGTCTAAAGCCATTGGGGCACTGCGCTCAGGAAAGGCCATGGGGCCCAGTGGCCTCCCAATCGAGTTATACAAAGCGGCCTCGAAGGTCCTAGCTCCATATCTCCTGCGAATGTATAATGAAAGTGTAGAACGTGGGGGCTTGCCCAAGACACAACGTCTGGCTAACATTGCAGTTATCCACAAAGAAGGTAAACCCCGAGACCAATGCGGTTCCTATCGACCGATCTCCCTTCTCGACCCGGAGGTCAAAATCCTAGCTAAGCTTTTGGCCCTTTGTCTATCGCCCCACCTACACAAGCTGATCCATCCGGACCAATCCGGTTTTATGCCGACGAAAAACACGGCACTCAATCTTCGTCATCTCTACGGGGTGTTGGGCAGGGCCTCCACCATACAGGAAGACGCGATAATTGTGTCCCTAGACGCTAAAATGCCGTTTGATATGATGGAATGGCCTTTTTTATTTGCCTCTTTGGAGAGATACGGATTTGGTCCACGCTTTATGGCCTGGATACGTTTATTGTATACCAAGCCCTTGGCTCGCGTTTCAGTTAACGGTGGCAGATCGGCAGTTTTTGAACTGGGGAAGGGCACGAGGCAGGGCTGTCCCTTGTCACCGCTGCTCTTCGCGTTAGCACTGGAGCCCATAGCGGTGTGGATTAGAGGGGATCCGTCTATCCGTGGATTAAATTGGGCCCCAGATTGCGCAGATAGAATATCCCTCTACGCAGATGACATTCTTTTGTATTTAGCCAATCCCTGGTCCTCGCTACATTCAGTGCTCCGTGTCCTGGCCCTTTTCCGAAGATACTCGGGCTACACTATTAACTGGGACAAATCCTTGATATATGTCCTTAGTGGGAATCCTCCACGACTCCCCCGAGAATGTACAGCCGGTGTAGTCACAGAGGGCTTCCGTTACTTAGGTATTTACGTTACGAGAGATCAGGACGCCTTTTACAGGAGGAATCTCCTTCCACCCCTATATCGCCTCCGAGCTGATGTGCAGCATTGGAAGGGGCTACCCCTTACCTAATTTGGAAGGGCTGCCCTCTTTAAAATGATGGCACTCCCCCGCTTCCTGTACGCCCTGCAAAATACACCCTACCCAGTCTCGCCTCAATATTTTTCTACAATTGACTCGGAGGTCCGCTCCCTGTTATGGAATGGCGGCACTCCCCGGATCACTTTAGACAAACTCCAACGTAGTTGGTATGATGGCGGTATTGCAC
The DNA here is from genome assembly GCA_963921515.1 of Calotriton arnoldi. NCBI lineage: Eukaryota > Metazoa > Chordata > Amphibia > Caudata > Salamandridae > Calotriton > Calotriton arnoldi. The sequence goes on along the minus strand of CAWUFW010004118.1, from coordinate 1,537,292 downwards.
TTCCGGCACTTAAAACGTATTATTGGGCCTTTCAACTAGTGGTCCTCAATCACTGGGCCCATCGGCCTATTGCGGACCCAGCGTACAGAATGGACCGTTTTAATATGACGGCGGGTAACTATATGAGGGCACTATACGGCGGGCCCAAGCATGTACCTTTATTTCCACCCACCTCCACCACAGTCTCAATTTGCCATGCAGCTGCAACCGCGCTGGGGTGGAAAGATAAAATTACGCGAGTTACTCCACTATTAGAATCTTGTCACTTAGGGATGTTGTCAAATCAGCCCGGTTTTGATAAATGGGACCTGATTGGTCTCGCTGAAGTCGGAGACATGTGGGTGAAGGGTACGGTGGTTACATTTGCTGAACTACAGGCCAAATACCAGTTACATGAGGGGGAAACATTCCGCTACCTGCAAGCACGTAGCGCACTCACCAAGGCCATCCCCAAGGGCTCTGATCTCCCCGCTTCATCATCTTTGGAAGATAGGCTCCTAGATGGCTACCTGCCAGATAAGGCTATTTCCTTAACTTATCGTAAGATACTCAACAACCTACCAGAACCACTCGATAAAATCCGCGTGAAATGGGTGGCCGACTTAGGAGACATACCGGATGACGACTGGAGGGAGGCCCTGGCATCTCCTAGGGAGGTAGCCATCAGGTCCCGATTTAAACTTATTCAACTAAAATTACTCCACAGAGCTTATTATACTTCCACAGCTCTGGTTAAGATGGGATTTCTAACCTCCCCGCTTTGCCCCCGGGACTGTGGTGCCGTGGGTACTTTTATGCATCAGTGGTGGTACTGTCCGATTCTTCAGCATTATTGGAACGAGATTATATCCTCTATGTCCCAAATATGTCAGAAACCACTAGAACCCTCCCCTATGCTCTGTCTCTTAAACATCTGGGACGCTACAGATCTGAATCGTACTGAACAATTGTGGGTCTCCCTGGGTTGTATTGTAGCAAAGAGGAATATTGCCAGAACATAGAAGGGAGGAGTCGTGCCCCGAAGTACGGAATGGGCTGCAGATATGGACTGGTGCATGCAAGCCGAGAGGGTGATATATGAAGGTAGAGGCTGCCCGGGCAAATGGACTAGAATATGGGGCCCATGGAATGTATATAGAGGACTTTTGTGTGCCCCCTTTACAGATGAGGCTCCATATAATGTAGATGGGGAATCCCCTTAGAGATCGAAGATGAAGATCTGCCTATATGTCATCGCTATTGTCTATTTTAATTTTTATTGATCGTAGGTATGAAGCATTTATTTTCAATGATGTATCCTTCCTGATGATTGCTTTCTTTTAGGTTGTTATTTTTGGTTGTATTGTTCATTTATGTTTCCTAATAAAAAGATTTTTAAAAAAAAACCTACATGTGCACTTCTAACTGAAGTGGACACCACTCCTCACTGCTGCCTATCTGCAGCAATGGCCCTGCTGCGCTCACAAGTCTCGGGCTGGCAGCGCAGCAGTAAAAAAAAAAAATATCATTTTATTGCCCTTTTATTTTTCACGTTTGCTGTGCCCACAGCTGGGGGGGACACTCTAATGCATACTATCCTGTTTTGCATGGCTGCTTGCTAAAAATGCATGTTTTTAAAAACCCCGCAGTGGAAACATTAGGTAAGCTCAAACCTTAAGATAATTTATGGATTACAACTGAATGTGCCACTGTTATATGGCTCCTAGGGACATTGTCGACATTGCTAAGTTAGCATGAGCTTTGCTGCCCTGATGCTGCTATTGCGCACGTTACTACATGACTTTATTTTTGCAAGCCTCTGTTTGTGCCTTTCACATGAGAACTGTCTGCTTTTCACGTTCTTTGCTGAGTTCCTGGAGTTTTGTCTGAAAACGATGTGCAAGATCGATAAACAATGCCCCTTGTTATTCTGTTCTGGTCAGTCTCTAGCACCTAGACATAACATGCTAAACACAGCTGCAATGCTGGAGACTCGTGCTTTGATATTACGGGGATGCATGCTGTTTTAACACACACTTGGAGAGAGACTTTCCATGGAGAAGAGCTATGCTGTTCCTATGATGTAAACCTTACACCCAGGCTTTAAGGTATGGGGTCTGCTGTCAAAGCCCAGATATCTTCCTTTATATAAATAAACAACTTCCAGTCAAGGGGAGGGTGGTTAGGCCTTATAGCCCTTTTTCCACTGTCTTTATAAAATGACTTCCCCCTTTGTGCTATTTGGAATTTTAACAATGCTAATTGTTTTGAGTTTATGCATTTTGCTGCTGGTAGTGGCTCGTATACTGTATAGTAGAGCACAATAGTTAAAATAAACATTTTAAACTATTACAGTGACTCAGCCAAATTCTTATTGTGGACAAGTACGAGCGAGTGAGCGAGCGAAAGAGTATGTCTTGCTACTGCGATTCCTGAGAGAGTCGGGAGTGTTGTGTTCTGGGTTGTCTAATCCTTTGTAGCTCTGTGATATTTGGAGGAGAACGAATGAGACACTATAGCTAGTCGGTTTTGGGATTTTGGGCACTAAGGTGGTAGGTTGGTACACCCCTATACACCGAGGTCCTGGTTTCCTGCGCATAGTTCTGTGTAGGTGCAGAATCCCCGCAACATGGCGCCACCAACGTTTGGTCTGGTTCTTATCTGCGAGACGCTTGAGTAGTGCTTGTGCTTGTCCACAATTCCCCTCACATCTGTTTCCGGAGACAGTTGTGACGGTGTGACCTCCCATAGTGATGTTTTATAGGTTTTTTCAAGCTTGAAGTATTAAAAGGTTCCTTTTCTTTATTATTAACCCGTTATTGCGCTGCCACGCTTTAGGTTGTCGTTCTTTGTTGTTTATTATGGCGGTTCCAATTGCTCCGCCTAATCGGGCTGGAGTCACGGCTTATTTGACTCAAAATGGAGTCCCTAATGCTGGTGTTGCGCTCATTTTTGTAGTAGAAGTGGATGCAGCTTACCGCTTCGAGGTGTTTTATTCTTGGGTCACTTTTCCGGCGGTGGATGGAACAGATAATTTGTTCCATGAGTATACTGCCACGGCCCTTCCTCAAGTTTATCAGCTTTATAGGGCTCTCGAGGTTCCGCTTACAGCTTGGCAACACCAAATTTGGTTTAATGGCGCCCTTCCTCACCCAATAACGCAGGTCCGCTTAGGCCCTTTATCAATAGACAGGGCCACGTGGCCAGTTTTGGCTGGGTATACCCCTCATCCCGTTACGCTACAACTGCGACACTTGCTGAGCTTCGCGTGTTGCATACTTCTTTGATACGTGTACATCGAGCTGTTATTCAGTTCATGTCGCGCAACTTTCAGGTGGGACCACCTGGCGTTGCTGCGCAACCTGCGGGTCCTGGTGCTGTGGTCATCAGTCCCCTTATGGTTAATTCAGTAATGGGCAAGCGTCCGCAGAATAAGGATGAATTCCCTTATTGGCTTGCCGAAAAAGTTGGACAACTAAGGCTGTTTTTCCAAATACCACTCCTGTGGAGAAACACAGGATCTTAACTATAAGTTTACCTAATGACTTACTTCCCGAATTGGTTGATTGTAACACCTGGGGCAAGGTGTTTGCGGCGGTATATTCGAAGTGTTTCGGCACTCCCTCCATGAACGTACTCCCCTCCGTGATAAAACGCGTTCAAGATGAACACGGAGCCGAAGCGGCTGTAGAGTTGGGCATGAGACTGGTGGGGGTGTTCGACGTGGTAGCTGACATGATCCTTGCTAATGTCAAGGGTGATGCTGTCAGCTTTCAAGTGGCAAACCGCTTGGAGGCTGTACCTGATGCAGACAAACCACGCTAATTACCAAAGATTATTGCAAAGGCATATAAAACTATAGGCCGCAATAGTCTGGGAGTTAAGCCTTTTACTCAAACGCAAACACAATCCCAAACTCAACAAAAAGCCCAGACTGATAAAGACGGGCGTCCGTTCTTTCCAAAAAAGAACTGGAAAAATAAGAAACAGGGGCAGCAACAACAGAAGCAAGGTTCGCGTGCTGGTTCACCGACATCTGAGACTTCTGAGCTTACTTATGACTTGCGCGATCGCGCGAAACTTAAGACTCCTGATAGATTTCAGGTCCCTGATCAGCGCTCTCGTTCTTTACAGGACACATCGGACTCTCACGTCGGTGGTGGGGAGTGCCAGGATCGTGGCAAAAGTCAGATCAACCAACAGGGACGAGATCAACCTCGACAGTTTGACGTTAAAGCCAATCAAGAGGACCAGCCACGTTTTAGACCCCCGTATCAGAAGAAAAAAGTTGCTGCTTTAACGGCGAGATATGCCTCAGACGGTGAGAACACGACTCCTGGACTCGACATGGGCGGTGACTCTGCTCGACAGCGCAGCGGAAGTTACCATAGTGCGGGAGGCACTGCGTCCCTGTCTGGAGGCGACAGCAACTGATACCTTCATAACTGTGGAAACAGCAGATACCTGGGTTGCCCCCCCCCAGATAGACTGTATGACATTATTTTTCAAATTGAAGGTGATGTACAACGTCCAATCAAGGCGGTTTTCTGGGAAAATCTAACCTCCTCATACAACATTTTGTTGGCGGAGGCGGATTGGCCACCACCGTTTGTGTTAGCCGCTTCTCGGGGGGAGGACGTGATACTTCCGAGTTTTTCGCGTTACGTCCCTGTGGAGCATGCAAAGGCTTTAGCAGCTGAGTGGGCTTTGGCCCTTGCCCCGGCTGTGTACCGTAACCAGGTGGGCTGGGATATAGATTCACCGGCACATGAGATACCTTTACGGTCTACGCCACAGCCACAACCGCAATATCCAATCAAACGTGAAGCAAAGGCTCACGTTTGTGACATTCTGACGCAGTTAGAGTATCAGGGTGTGATTGAATCGTGTACATCACCGATGAATAATCCTCTCTTTACAGTATCAAAACCTAACGGTTCATATCGGATTGTATTGGATTACCGAAATTTGAATAGTCATTGTCGAACTTTTGCAGTGCAAAACACACACAGCTCTGCGCTGGTGAACAACCTTGTTCGTAAAAAATACAAAACTACACTGGACATATACAATGGTTTCTACAGTCACAATCTGGCTCCTGAGAGCCGTGACTTGAGGGCATTCACTGCCGTCGGAAATCAGAAAAAATGTACACGATTGCCCATGGGGTATAAGAATAGCCCAGGGGCATTTGGTACGCGTGTTCTGTCTTTGTTACATGACATAGATCCAGATGCATTCTCGTACATGGATGATATCTATCTCACGGACGATGAGCTTATGCCGCATCTTGTCCGAGTGAGCAAGTGGTGAGCAAAAAAACGATGGATTTAGGCCCAGATCTCTGTACTTGGGTGAATGTATGACATTGTTCTGCATTCTGTCCATCAATTGTTCTTTTTGCATTTGTCACCCCGAGTGGGACGGGTATGCCCAGACGTAGGTCCTGTGCTCTCCATGCCACTGGAGTCAAGCTATCCTGGCTGATGAGGGCCAAAACCGGTCCTATGACAGGTGATAGCGCGCCGTTGTGGCAAAATCACTACAGCGTTTTTACTTTTATCTTTTGTGGCAGCTAATGTGTTCTCACCAGTTTTAAACTTACTGCTCAGTTCATGTGTTTTTATCAGTTTTAAATAGACTGTTTATTTCACTTTTGCCAGTTACCTGTACTACTTGGCTTTTCTCTGTTTTCACTTCCTTATTTCTGGTCCCCGGTCCACCGCAGTGTGTGCTGTTTGCGTGGAGGGACGCGGCTCTGCCCACTTTTCCTCACTTCCACTACCGGGGGGGCTTACTTAAGCAGAATGACTGCACGGCCGCGTAGCGACAGGTGATAGCGCGCCGTTGTGGCAAAATCACTACAGCGTTTTTACTTTTATCTTTTGTGGCAGCTAATGTGTTCTCACCAGTTTTAAACTTACTGCTCAGTTCATGTGTTTTTATTAGTTTTAAATAGACTGTTTATTTCACTTTTGCTAGTTACCTGTACTACTTGGCTTTTCTCTGTTTTCACTTCCTTATTGCCGGTCCCCGGTCCACCGCAGTGTGTGCTGTTTGCGTGGAGGGACGCGGCTCCGCCCACTTTTCCTCACTTCCGCTACCGGGGGGGCTTACTTAAGCAGAATGACTACACGGCCGCGCAGCGGACACGCGCTGCGGGCGCGCCAAAGGCGCGCCAAAGGCAAGCCCGTCTGCGCCCGTCCGCGACCGGATCGCGGCCAGCGCCATCTATGCTGCCCGTTTTCAGAACCACAAGGTAAAGCAATGGTCTAGGATGGATCTACTGGCTTTTAATGTTACCACTTGCCCCAATCCTCATGGTTGTGACCTGTCGACAGCCTCTTCTCGCAGCTCGTGCACAGAGTGCAACTGGACACTAGGGGTTACCGACCTTAGGAAGGGCCAAAGGGTGCAGAGGGAGCCATCGAATCAGATTAGAGCTTGCCTTATAAACTGCAGATCCTTGTCTAAACATGCAGAGGACCTGTGGCTACTATTGGCTGGGAACGATTTGGAGGTCTTGTTTCTTACTGAAACTTGGCTGAAGGACGATATCCTTGCAGCAGTGGCACTAGCTTTACCTTCTGGGTTCAAAATATGCTGTGCCAATAGGGCGGGAGACAAAAGGGGAGGGGGGGTTGCAATTATCTGCAAGGACTCCTGGAACATATCCTCCTCGAACTTAGGGAACATGGGCTCGGTTGAGGGCCTTAATTTTTGCATCCGGACTGGCCATGCAACTTCTTTTTCGGGATTGGTGGTCTATAGGCCTCCTGACTGTCCACCTAATATACTCCCGGAATTATGCAATTTCATTGCACAGAAATCTCTCCTATACTCTAATTTTACGGTATTAGGGGATTCTAATCCCCTACCCATATAGCAGGTCATACCCTCGACCTGATATTTTCCAATATCCCGTCCTTGAGAATTGAAGCGCCAAACCAGGTGGTTTGGTCTGACCATTTTCTCATTTTTTCTCTTTCACTCTGGCTAATTCCGACTCTACTGAGAGTGCCAGATATTTTCTAAAGAGAAATTGGAAAAATGTAACTGCCGATTCCCTAAGCCCTATTTTATTAGCCAGCAAACCGCCTCTAGCTCTTGACCCGAATGCCGATACTCTGGCCCTACATAATTGGATTGCCGCCGCAGTGGAGTCTGCGGCACCAGCTAGAGTCGCAAAATCTATGAGGAAATCCCCTTCTGCCCCATGGTTTTCTGAATCACTTAGGGTTATGAAAAGCAAATGTAAGCGCTTGGAACGCCAATGGCGGGCAAATTATGATAATTCCGCAAAAATGCTATATAAGACATCTCTGAAGGTTTTGCATAAACTCATGAAGGAGGCGAGAAGAGAGCACATTGCCAAGTGTATTGACTCCTCCGACAACCCAGGGAAAGCTATCTTCAAAGTGGTTAACTCCTTCCTCAAACCCCGCGAGCTGGTCATCGACGCTCAGCCGTCGCTGGCACTGTGCGAGAGAATCTCTACCTTTTTCAATGATAAAATCAGCAACGTCTACAAATCCTTCTTAGACATAACCACCACAACCAAATCCGACGTGGCAGTTAGGCATACACTCCTGCCTCTCCTTTCTGACTTTGCCCCTATCACTCAGAAGGAAGCACTGGCAGCAATTCTGAACTGCAAGTCTGGCTCACCGGAGGATCCTTGCCCTCCCAAATTGTGGAAAGAGTTGGCTAATTCCACGAACAAGGTGCTGGCCAAAATCTGGAACGCCTCCCTCTCCTCCGGCACCTTCCCTGATCTATGGAAGCATGCCACTCTACTCCCCCTAAAAAAGAAATCTAACATGGACTCAGGGGAACTGAACAATTATAGACCTATCTCTTTGCTATCAGCCCCTGCCAAGATGCTGGAAAAGGTAGTGCAGCGACAATTAGCTAATTTTATCGAAAACAATAATATCCTGCACGACACCCAGTCCGGCTTCCGAGCGGGGTTCAGCACTGAGACGGCGCTTCTTGAGGTAGCGGACTCAATTAGAATGGCACTGGACTTAGGAGCTTCAGCTATGCTGCTGCTCCTGGATCTCTCTGCTGCATTCGACACTGTGGACCACGCTATATTGTCGCAACGTCTTCAGGATAGCGGGATCAACGGCACAGCTCTGGCCTGGCTAAAGTCTTTTCTCCACCTGCGCACTCAAAGGGTGGCCTAACAACCACATCAGTCCACCCGCAAGCACTTATGGTGCGGGGTGCCTCAGGGGTCAGCTCTCAGCCCGCTCCTTTTTAATATATACTTGGCCCCTCTATTCACCTTGATAGCCAACTGGGGAGTGAAGGCGATTTCCTACGCCGACGACACCCCATTGGATTTCTCATTTAATGATCAGACTGAAGACTCTTTTAAGTGCTTCAAAGGCTGCTTAAAAGACATCGCAGGATGGATGAACAACAACAAACTCAAATTGAACGCCAATAAGACTGAAGTGATGTTTTTTGGCAAATGCAAGCCTCCAGCGGCAGCCTTTTGGTGGCATGAGGAAATGGGTCCGGCACCGGTTCCTACGAGCTGTGCCAAAAATCTGGGTGTTAAATGGCAGGACGATCTGTCCTTCTCCGCCCAGATTCAGCAGGTTACAGCAGCCTGTTTCTGCCGCCTGAGAAACCTTCGGAAATGTTTACATCTGCTACCTGAGAGCTGCTGCAAGACCATTATCCATGCCACAGTAACTGCCCGCTTGGATTATGCAAATGGCCTCTACACTGGCCTACCGGCCTACCAAGTTAAGAAACTTCAAATGGTTCAAAATGCGGCGGCAAGACTAATTAAACATGTTCCTTTTCGGCAGCACATCTCCCCGGACATCAGAGAACTACACTGGCTCCCAGTAGCCATGCGTATCAAATTCAAGGCCTTGACCCTTGCTTTCCGGGCAGTTCATGGATCTTGCCCTGCGTATTTAAAACAGAGGCTAGGTGTCTACACGCAGCCACGTGTGCTGAGATCTTGCTCTCAGAACCTACTATGCACCCCTCGCGTGAAAAAAACTCGGTTGGGTGCCAGATCTTTTATGTTTGGGGCATCAAAACTGTGGAATTCCCTTCCTAAATCTTTGCGTCAGTTACCGTCTGAAAACCAATTTAGGAAGGCTATCAAAACTTGGCTCTTTAATCTGGTTTAATTTACGCTGCTGATCTTGTCGCCTCCCTGTGAGTTCGCCTGTTGCTTTAGCGCCGGGACACCACCTAGGAGGTAGCTGTTCGCGCTCAACAAATGACAGTATTATTATTATTATTATTATGATGCTTGTTTCCAGTCCAGGGAGGACCTGGCCTGGCAGTTCGGGCTGGACTGTTCCCATTGGGCGCAGGGTCAAGACTGATTTGCATATGGCTCGGTCCAAACTGGAATGGCATGGTGAGCAAAAAAACGATGGATTTAGGCCCAGATCTCTGTACTGGGGTGAATGTATGACATTGTTCTGCATTCTGTCCATCAATCGTTCTTTTTGCATTTGTCACCCCGAGTGGGACGGGTATGCCCAGACGTGGGTCCCGTGCTCTCCATGCCACTGGAGTCAGGCTATCCTGGCTGATGAGGGCTAAAAGCCCGAAACTGGTCCTAGGATGCTTGTTTCCAGTCCAGGGAGGACATGGCCTGGCAGTTCGGGCTGGACTGTTCCCATTGGGTGCAGGGTCAAGACTGATTTGCATATGGCTGGGTCCAAACTGGAATGGCATGGTGAGCAAAAAAACTATGGATTTAGGCCCAGATTTCTGTACTGGGGTGAATGTATGACATTTGCATTCTGTCCATTAATTGTTCTTTTTGCATCTTGTCAGAGTCGACCGCATAATTTCTGCGTTCGCCGACTATGGATAGAAATTCAACTTTGCAAAGTCACACATCGCTCATTTAGCGGTGCTCTTTTTGGGCTATGAGCTCAATAATGAAGGAAAGGGGTTAGCGCCCTATTTCCTGGAGAAATTTGCACATTTGCAACCTCCTACTACTCTGAAGAAACTTCAGTCCTTGCTGGGATTTTTGAATTTTGGGAGAACTTACATTCCCGATTATGCCCAGCGTATCAAACTGCTTTACGCGTTGATACAACCGACATATTCTTCTGCCAGCTGGCTTCCGGTACATACCTCTATTCTACAATCTCTGCAATCTGACATGCTTGCAACCAACTTCTTGTTGACGCGTGATAACACCACGAACCTGGTGATACGTATCGTACCTGGGAAGGTGGGTTTCACTTACTTGACGTTCAATGAGGGGGACACAGTACCTATTGCATACAAATAATATTTGTACACTGCAGCTGAAATGCGTTTTTCCAATATTGAGAAAGTTTTGACCACGGTCCAGATGGCGATTCTGAAGGAACGCTCATTGGGGCTAGGTAAACGCATTCTTATGGTCACGCCCTACCCTGCTTTGGAGGCCGTGACTAAGGCAAGTTTACCTAACTCTAAAGCATTACATCCCCGTTGGATACAATGGGCTACCTCTTTGACATCATCTGATGTCACTTTTATTTTTGACCCTGCACTACAGACACAGGAGTTTTTACAGTATGAACATGTTCATCCTCCTCCGTTGTCTTTGCTTCCTTTACATGAATACAAATGTGTCATTTACACCGATGGCTCGGCTCAACCGGCCACAGGTTCCAAACACGCTTATTCAGCGACTTGCGCGATTGTTGCTGGCTCCATTGTCAATGGAGAGTTTAAGTCTTCCATTGTGCATACTCAAACACTTGGGGACTGTACGGCACAATTAGTGGAGCTGCAAGCTCTTATTTTTGCTCTCGAGTTTGCTGTGCTTAAACGACTTCATCCTCTTCCTCTGACACTCGTATGGCTGGGAAGGTGATGGACACTGCTGTTGACCTTTCATCCGTCCGGCCTCTATCTTCCAATGTAGAAGTCGAGTATACTTATCCTACAGATGAGTCCGTTAGTGAAGTGCCGGTCAGTTCTCGACGACATCAAGCAGACCCAGCACTACCACCGCTCATTAACAGAACTGCAAGCGGTTATTTTAGAGATCATGCCAGCTTCTCTTCTGAGTCATCCTCCTTGACTTCCAGTTTGGCAGTACCACCGACTAAATTGGCTATTTTCTTCTCTTGGTTCAAAAAGACGTACCTGGTCCCTCCATGGACCTACATTTGGTTGGTGCTCATCCTGATTTTCCTCTTCATGTCAATTGGGTTTGTGACCGTGTTCTTCTTACTCATCAATGGTCATTATTTACCAGAACGCTCTGCTGTGAACTTGATCGATGGAATTCTGGCCCCTCACACATCGTCCCATATCATGAAACGTGATCAAACACTTGTGAACATTTCAGCATTCCCAGTTGCAGATGGCATGGTTTGGGACAAAGTAGCTTTTGAAATTCACGGTCCGAACCGAGGTGCTCAGGGTGCCATACGTGTTTCGCGTCTCCTTAGGAGATGTGGTAACACAAGATATACATTCTGACAATTGGGATGTTCAAGCAGTACATTCGTTATTTTCAGATTTGAAGTATTATGCTGCTTTTGATGCTGAAGATTTGTATTTAAATTCTGCCAATTATGCTGATCTCTTTTGTTATCAGCATTATGGGCATCATTTTTTGCACAAAACAAACACGTTAAGACCTGTTCATAATTACACTAAATGGGAACATTGTCCAACTCCTGTACAAGGGAGTTCTAAGACTCGATGGGGCAGATGTATCAAGCATTTTTGCAATGCGAACGCAAAAATTGCTTTTCCGATGCAGCAAACCTAATTTCGCGATTCGGTAACCTGTTACCGAATTGCAAAATGGGTTTGCGATTCGGTATTAGGAAGGGCGTGTTTAGGGCGTCCCTTCCTAATACCGAATCGCATCGGTATGTATGAATGTTTTGTGACCGCATTTACGGTCGCAAAACATTTGCATGTTACCACCTACTTCAAGTAGGTGGTAACCCATTCGCGAATGGGAAGGGTCCCCAAGGGACCCCTTCCCTTTGTGAATGTTTGTAAAACTATTTTTAAGAGCGGGCAGTGGTCCCACGGACCACTGCTCTGCTCTTTAAAAATGAAAAGAAAACTTTTCATTTTTCGCTTTGTAAAGCATCTCGTTTTCCTTTAAGGAAAATGGGCTGCTTTACAACAAAAAAAGATTGCTTTATTTAAAAGCAATCACGGACATGGTGGTCTGCTGATCTCAGCAGGCCACCATCCCCATGATTTTTGCGATTCCTAGGGGGTCGCAAATTGCGACCTACCTAATTAATATTCATGAGGTAGGTCATATGCGACCCCCTAGGAATCGCAAAAGGTGTACTATACACCTTCATACATGGCATTTTGCGATTCCCTAATTGCGAATCCTTGTGATTCGCTTTTAGGGAATCGCAAATAACTATCTTGATACATCTGGCCCTTAGAGATAAGTTCACATATTTTACAGATTATGACACATCTAATCCCGAATCCTATTACTTTAAATTACAATCGCAACCGGTATCCAAATTTATCCTGACCCACTCTAAATTGATTTATTCCAACTCTTTTAGGACTAAATTGGCTACACAGGGTTATGATCACTGGAAGGAGACCATTGAGTTAAAATCGATCTGGGGTACTAAGCAATGGCAGGTTCAGGGAACTGAAGCATTACATCGTGCCTGCCTGAACCCAACTCAAAATTTATTTTTAAATGATACAGTGTACCAAACCACTTGTTTCGGGTTGGCCACTGTTAAGAATTTGAATACACCATCCATTCCGTCCTTGGCGGAATACGACAATTGGCGGGCTAAGACAAATTATACTATCGATGCCTTGCAGGCTTTGTTTCGAAATGGGACTTTTAATGTCTCTGAAATTAATTCATCCGGGTGGTTGGTGTGGCAAACAAACTCAAATGCATGTCAATTGCGTTTTTATAATGTAACACCTGGTTTCACTCAGACTAGACAGGATCCACTTTATCCTTATACACATTCGGTTACCACATACTCGGTGGGTAAATTATGCCAACAATGGTTGGAACATTCCACCCTATCATCAGTAAAGCAACACCTGTCGCTCTTGTCGAGTGACATTAATTTGGCTGATTTTCTCTTGGGACCCAGGGTTCCTAGAGCTAAAAGATTTATATATGCAGCTTTCAATGAGATTTGGAAACTTTCGCAGATGGAAGCAGCCTTCCGTCTACGTCAAATTGATCAGGCTAATTTAGAAAAGGTTCTAGCCGTGGTCGACAATAGTATCAATACTCTCTCATCACGCATTTATACATTGGATAACATTGTTTCTTCTGTTATTGATATTGTTCAGAATGATGTGTTTGTATTGTATCATGGTCAAAACCAATTACGATCTGTTATGCAGTTTGCATGGACGTTACAGACCCTTAAAATGGGAAAAGTCCCTTGGGATTATTTGAATGCTTCTGCTCTGTTTTTACCATTTAATCTGACTGATAAACAGCGTTTTATGTCAATGAAAGATGCTACTTACACACTATTGCATATTGAACAACTAGAGCCCTTGCCGTTCTCGGTAGCGAAACGGACTCTGCTGTTTGGTTAATTCAAGGGGTTATCTCTTTGCCTTTTTCGTTGTTTCAATTTGAATCATGCATGCAACATTTTCCGATTGGTCGCTTTGAACCCCTGGGTAGTGCATTTCTCCATGAATTATGGTCCCTGCCTTTCACTTACAGATGTCAACGGGAGGATAAGGAAGTTTTCCTAACAGGGGAGGACTGCGATTCCACAGTGGGACATTCCCTGGTTTGTAAATACGTTAGGTTGCACGGCTCTTGTAATGTGTCAGCGCCTAATCTTGCTTGTTTTCTGAAAGGAACTCCAGTACCATCAATAATTCCCGCTTTTACTTCGCTTACCAACGGCAGTTATCTTATTTCGAACAACCAAGACTGCTGTGGTTTACAGGCAGGAATTCCCTATTTAGTAACTGTCTCGCAACGATTTACTTGCTGTAGCAATGTGCTTTTTCCGCCCCCACATGGGAGTGTAGATAGTTCCATTTGACCTTCCATTCCGACTTTGAAAACAGATTTCAACAAATTAAGCAGGCTCAAAGCGCTACTATTCCAACAAGAGGTGGCTCTCGGCTCGACCTGTAGCTCGAGAGACCTTCGAGTTACAGGTGGCTAGAACATCTAGCGAAATTCAGTCGCTGCTGAATACCAACCTCCCACTTCATTTTGGGGAGCTTATAGAACAAATATTTAACGCGTCTGACACTACAGGCCTTGCACATTTTTTTAAACAAGTGGGAGCCGGCCTTGTGACTTCTTTTCAGACGATATTTGGAGTAATACCGGCTTTTATTCATTCTATTTTTTCCAGCGTCTTCGGTGGATTCCCTTTATTACTGGCTTTAGCTGGTGGAGTCCTGCTTCTTCTGTTCCTGCTGTGCAATGGCTGCTCATCTTGTGGTACTGCAAAGACCAGGCCAATTGCAACTGTACCATGATAGGATGCAACAGGTTTTTGGATGCTTGCCACTAGCAACGCTTAGCGTGAGTTATGGATTGACTTTTCGCTTTGCCTACTTTACTTGCGGGCAACCAGTTTTTTACAGTCGAAGGTGCCCCTTCTATTGGGCTATGGATTTATGCCTCTCCAATACGTCATGTCCAGTCCCGGATTTTATCCAGTTGATGGGTCCCTTAGAGGCCCATGACCAGGCTTGTTCTGGGGATGGCCGTATGGCGCGTGCGGCAGCACTTGGAGTATTGGCTGAGTGGGATATCTGTGCGGCTGCGCAGAACCTCCTGCATCAGAGTTTCATCGAATATCACGCAAGTTGCCTGATTATGCTTTTGGAAGCATCAGATTACGAGGAGCACGTTTGTTCCTTCGACCTACTTGATTGGATGGCATCCCTTTTTTCTACTAACGCCAGGGATGATCTTTTGGAGGGAATTGCTTTCTTAAGTTCACGTACTTTGATGGATTAACCACCTCCTTCATGATCTTGATTTCCTGGAACAGTGACTTTTTACACGTCAAAAGTAAACGATTTGTTTTCTTTTCCAATTAAAAAAAAAAGAAATTCTCCCTTCTCCAACGCTTTTGAACTCTGCTTGGTTTTTTAACTCTGTTTCCGTCCTTTATCTGGTCCTATGGCCTTACCAGGGGGAAGGTGTTATATGGCTCTTAGGGACATTGTCGACATTGCTATGTTAGCATGAGCTTTGCTGCCCTGATGCTGCTTTTGCGCACGTTACTACATGACTTTATTTTTGCAAGCCTCAGTTTGTGCCTTTCACATGAGAACTGTCTGCTTTTCGCGTTCTTTGCTGAGTTCCTGGAGTTTTGTCTGAACACGATGTGCAAGGTCGATAAACAATGCCTCTTATTATTCTGTTCTGGTCAGTCCCTAAAACCTAGACATAACATGCTAAACACAGCTGCAATGCTGGAGACTCATGCTTTGATATTACGGGGATGCATGTTGTTTTAACACACACTTGGAGAGAGCCGTTCCATGGAGAAGAGCTATGCTGTTCCTATGATGTAAACCTTACATCCAGGCTTTAAGGTATGGGGTCTGCTTTCAAAGCCCAGAGATCTTCCTTTATATAAATAAACAACTTCCAGTCAAGGCAAGGGTGGTTAGGCCTTATAGCCCTTTTTCCACTGTCATTATAAAATGACTTCCCCCTTTGTGCTATTTGGAATTGTAACAATGCTAATTGTTTTGAGTTTATGCATTTTGCTGCTGGTAGTGGCTCGTATACTGTATAGTAGAGCACGATAGTTAAAATAAACATTTTAAACTATTACAGTGACTCTGCCAAATTCTTATTGTGGACAAGTACGAGCGAGTGAGCGAGCGAAAGAGTATGTCTTGCTACCGCGATTCCTGAGAGAGTCGGGAGTGTTGTGTTCTGAGTTGTCTAATCATTTGTAGCTCTGTGATATTTGGAGGAGAACGAATGAGACACTATAGCTAGTCGGTTTTGGGATTTTGGGCACTAAGGTGGTAGGTTGGTACACCCCTATACACCGAGGTCCTGGTTTCCTGCGCATAGTTCTGTGTAGGTGCAGAATCCCCGCAACAGCACATACATGAGGCACACTTGTTACTGCAAGAAGGTGTGCCTATATGCATATATATCTTTGGCAGAATCCAATTTACAGAATAGAAGTGACAGTGTTACTAAAATACCCTTCCTGCACTTCCATGCAAGACCAAATAACTACTTACTGTTGAATAACATTTTTAATTGGCTCTGTTGAATACATAGTTCTTTCTCTGTAATGAAGCTATGTACTTTTAACGGCACTGAGATCTCTTTGTAGCAATGTGTGTTAAAATGTCAAAATAGCTAGATAATAACCCCACAAAATTTGTTGAATGATTTGCCTTTAATCAGATATTATTATACTGCATATTTTGCCTTTCTCACCAGATTAAGTGAAACTGCTTCATACATTTCTCCATCATAATCGTGTGATTCCAGTGGCCCCTAATTATTTGTTATTTTACATGGCTGGCTTTAGATATTTGAGGTGGAAGAGAGGAAACAACTGTACAGAATAATGGTTGTTTTAAAATAATGAAATACCTATTCATAATGAACATCAAGCGGGCATTCAGAAAAGGTCTGGTGAGCTTTGCAGGTTATTTTAATAAAGCAATGAAACTGGAGGTACATGCCTCAGAAAGGAGTCCCTCTCTAATTTCAGTTTGGCATTAAAAGAGAATGGGGACCCAGCACTGCCCATTTATCATGATTCTTAATCCCTTCCTTTGATCAAATTGCACCTCTTAGAAAATCTTAATTTGTTTCTTCTAGAAGCTCAGCTCTGTGGTACTCTGACACTTTGCGCCAAGAGATATCAATCTGTAAATGCTTGGAATGCAGATGGCGTTCAACAAAATCCCCAAAGGTTAAAGTAGAATATTGGACCAGGCTTGGAGTCTATCATAATCTGATAAGGTCAGCACGGAAAGCATTTTTAGCTACTACAATTTATAAAGCAGGGAACTCCACCAAAGAGCTATACAAAGTGATAAATAGCCTTGTGAAACCCCAAGCCTGTGTTTCCACCATTGTAGCCTCTCAAGATTTGTGTAATAATTTAGCTGACTTTTTTAAAGATAAAATTGAGACAATTTACAAGAATTTTTCAGTTATTCCTGATTGTCCTGAGAACGAGTTTGATCGAAACCAGCCACAGCCAACATCCACGTGCAGCTTAAGTGACTTCAAACTTTGCTCGGAAGACCAGGTGTTGGACAAGTTGTCCCACCCCAAGTCTGATTCACCTCAAGACCCATGCCCTTTCAGGATAGTGGCCAGTTTAGTAACCTGCCTGATGCCTGCAGTTGAAGATTTATACAATCCCTCACTGACTACAGCCAATGTGCATAAGGAATGGAAGTGTGTATTAGTATCCCCGCCCGCTTAAAAAACCTACAGCAAATCCCAATGTTCTTTCCAACTGCAGACCAATTTCGCTTTACCCTTACTTGCGACATCTCTAGAAAGGTTTACTAAGAAACAACTCTTCTCACGCACGCCTACAAAGCCCTCCTTAACGCCGGACCCACATACCTCAACCACTGCCTCTCCTATCACACCCCCACCAGACATCCCCGCTCCGCCCATCAAACCTGGCCACCATCCCATGGATACGCAGTACCACCCCTCGTGGAAGATCATTCTCCTACCTCGCTTCAAGGACAGGAAACTGTCATCTCAGGCAATCACCATCTCTGCCTCAATTCAGGAAGGACCTCAAGACCTGGCTCTTTGACTGAACAGCAGACCCCCTCCCCACAGTGCCTTGACTCCCTTACAGGACAGTAGTCACGCTCTACAAAACCCTGATTGATTGACTCAGCCTTTCTTGAATAAAACCACACCCTGGACTCCTCACAATCGTTTTGTAGGGAGCTCCACAGCACTGAGGCTGCACTGTTGGCTATCGCAGACAACATCAGGCTCTCCCTAGATGTGGGTACCCCAGTTATACTGGTGTGGTTGGATTTGTCTGCAGCATTTGACACGGTCTCCAATTCTATTCTAATACACAGGCTGAATGAGGCTGGGCTGCATGGTAAGGCACTACATTGGCTCAGGAACTTCCTTGCTAATCGAACGCAACAAGTCTGCTTGGATCCTTTTAAGTCACGACTGCTGCAAATGAACAAGGGAGTCCCCCAGGGCTTGTGCCTGAGCTCAACTCTGTTTAACATCTATGTAGCGTCGCTCGCCCAAATCGTGAGAGCCTGTGGTGTGGAGATCATGTCATATGCAGACGATACTCAACTTATTATCTCCTTTGGCCCTGACCCAGACAAGGTGAAAAGCAAATTTGCAAATTGCATGAGGAAAGTCGCTGTTTGGATGAGTAACAACTGTCTCCAATTAAACAGCGACAAGACTGAGATGATGTTATTTGGCAAAACTACAGAGTTATGGTCTGCTGACTGGTGGCCCTCAGAACTTGGCCCTGCCCTTTCACCTAAGGTGAAAAATCTTATAGTGAAGGTAGATCAATCGCTCTCCATGAAAGATCAAGTTAACTCCGCTTGTGGCACCTGCTTTGCCACCATGAGGCTCCTAAAAAAAGCCCTCCCTTGGCTTTCAGACACTGCCAGGATGAATCTTGTCCAAGCTGTCATCACCAGCCGCCTGGACCATGGGAACACTATGCTCACATCAGTAAATGACACCTTGCTGTCCAAGCTGCAGGTGGTCCACAACACTGCAGCACAGCTAATCTGCAATATTCCCGCTCGCTCGCCCCCTTACCCGATTATCGCTAAGCTTCACTGGCTGCCGATTAGGAAGCGTGCCATTTTTAAACTATGTTGTTTGACACACAAGGCACTCCACAAGTGCCGCCCGGCATACTTGTGTACTTGACTAAAACCTTACCTACCTTCCAGATGTCTAAGGTCTTCGGATAAGGTGCTTCTGGTGATCCCACGCATACGCACCTCAAGACACGGGGCAGATTGTTTTCTTACACATCCCCTTATGAGTGGAAGAAAACTTCCTTTTAGTCTCTGCTAAGACTTCACCTCCTTTAAGAAGGGGCTGAAGACTTGGTTGTTTTAGAATGCTTTATCCTCCTTTTGAGCAGTGTAGCACCTAGATACTCCTCCAGGAGTGAGTCGTGCGCTATATAGCAAATGCCAAAATAAATAAATAAATAAATTCTGACTGATTAATGAGGAGGATATAACTGCAATTATCGATTGAATGTGTTGGTGAAGGGGTGATCCATGTACCAAAAAGTATGTTCGAAAGGTGTCTGCTTTAGGCTTTTATTAGCAGGCTGGTGGGATCCAGTTTTTGAAGAAGTTTGGCAGGCAGTTAACATCAGGTACTAAGAATAAGGACAATATTACTTCAATCTTTAGACTTTCATTGACATTTCCTATATTAAAATAAATATAGATTGTTATTCAAAGCACTGTGCATGATGCAACTTGTGTATTGTTAATTTAGAAGCAAGTAGAATATTTCTGCAAGTGATGTTGTACATTGCTGTTTTAAACACATGAATGCAGAGGGGGAGGTCAGGCCAACATACATTCTCCTTAGTCAGACAGTAAATCATAAGTGAGTACAGTAGCTCCAATAGAAGAGAGATTGACTGTTTCCATATTTAGCAGTACATGTCAAAGTCCCATTCGGGATGTCACAGAACTACTGTTGGGATACGTGGGAAGGGCATTCTTATGGATGAGGAAGACACACAATTTGTGTCATGCTTCATCATCGGCAACTTCTCTCCACTCTGGTATGACACTGCCACTAGGGCGGACTCAACTCCTGATGGAGTCAGACTAAGGAAGGAGTTCTTAGATAATATCTACTGGACAATGGCGGGATCCAGGAAAACGAAAAATACCTTGCAGTTCCTCAGTAAATCACCTTTGATAATGGGGACCTCAGGTACGTTTAAATACTGAAGTGAGATTGTATTTTGAGGATAATGGCTCAAACTGTCTTTCTAAGCCAGCATGTTTCTGCCCTAATGTTTAGCCTAAGCAGGTCTGTGGCATTCTTCAGGGTGAAGGATCCCTAATTTCTAAGTGGCCTCCTCGCCTGATTTATACAGTAATAGAAACAGGTGAATCATACCTGAGTATACGAAATAGGTATATTTCCTATGGAGGTAGATTAAAAAGAATTAAAGATAGAAAAAATAGGACTACCCTACGTAAACATGCAAATACATTACACTCATGATGTGGGCATACAAGTGACACTGCACAGCACGCCACTGCAAAATACACACTTGAGTGAAAGAGCACATGCACACACATACGTCATACATGCATTGAAAACAACATATCTGAGTTGCTATTTTGAGAAAAGAAACACCATTTTTTATTTAAAAAAGACAACCCCTTACCCTAATTTAAGGGGATGCCGGCTTCCTGGTGTGGGAGGGGGACGATGTCCTTTATAGTCTCACACTAGTAAAGGTAATAGAAGGTAGGAAGGTTGGTAATGCAATAATCTCGGGTGCGGTGGACAGATGAGTCCAATTTGTCAAGGCTAGCTTATGGTATTAATAGCTAATTTATGATGGTGTGTTAGAAAATAGCACAACATCTGCAGTGGCAGGAGGGGTTGCTCTGACTCTTAGAAAAGATAGTATGGGCAAATATCAAAGACGGTAATCGACATGGAAATAAGATAATAATAACTGCAAAAACGCCATTTGTGTTTTCTGTACAAGACGAAAGGTAATTGATCATGTGAGTCAAGGCATCCAATAGTAGTGGGCCGGAGCCTCGGAGAACTGTCACTAAAGGAGCGGTGTTGGAGAGATGAGACATGTAGTTCCCACTACCGCAACCTCATTACATGAGCATTTTTCTACAGGCACAAGTCCTTGGGGGATGGAACTCATAGCATATATGTGTTATGCTGCGGACCGGGTCATGGCCCGGGGCACCTCCCGCCTTACCGCCACGGGCCGTAACCCGACCCGCGGCACCTATTCCTGCCTGCAGTCGTGGTTTAGGGCCCATCTTTTCATGTTCTTCCTCCCATAATTCCTCTGTCTGGTTCCCAGAATGCCTGGGGTGTTGTTTTTTCTTCACCATTCCAAGATGGAGGTTTTTCTAGCCTTTTTCCTTTCTCATCCCAAACCAAGATGGCGGTTCTCCTTTTCCTGTTACATCACTTCCTGTCCTTGGGTATTTAAGGGGCTGGAATTCTCATCTTTCTTGCGTTGCAACACTCTTCGCTCCTGTTGGTGTCTCTTCGCTCCTGTTGGTGTCTCTTTGCTCCTGTCGGTGTCTCTTCACTCCTGTTGGTGTATCTTCGCTCCTGTTAACAACTATTCACTTCTGTTGGTGACACTTGCTCCAGTTTGGTATTCATTCCAGTGGGTTCCTTCTTCCACAGTTTACCCTTTCTCAGGTCTGTCGTCACCTCGCTGACTACCATCTTTGACGTGTCCAGTTGCCTGGATTCTGGAGTCACTGCTTCCATCAGAGGTTTTTCCCCATGGGTTTTTTTTCTCTTGGGGACTCCTTCGGGAAGGCACTGTCTGCCCTGACTTTGAATTGTCAGCAGCACCGTGGCTACCAGAAAGGGTCGCCCCTACCTTGGACAGACCAGAACCCTCAAACCTCGGAACCGGGAAACATCTTCACACTGAAAGGTTAGAAGAAACAGTTTCGACCCTGACAATATGCCCATATGGGGCTCAATGAGAGTGGAAGCAAAAATATTCTGATTTTCTGCATAGTAGAAAAATGAGAAAAGTGAAAGCTGATATCAAATATCTATAAACCCTAAATGACATTTAATGTATTGGTGTCATATAGGGGCTCATCCATGATATTATGTACCTATTCATACACACATGTGTATAGATAAATAGGAGAGAGTCAGGTTATGAGAGAGGTGACAATTCAGAGGCAAATTGTGAGGGCGGCCATCATATCTCATTAGGATGTGTATCAGTGTAACATTTTTTTCCCAGAGGTAGCACTGTCTTACGATTCATGTGTTTATACTCCCTCAAGGTATATCATCATTCAGTCCATGAAGTCTCCCCTGGAGCCTGTACACCCATCTTTGCTCAAAGGTCAGGAGAAGTTTAGTCATGTCTTTTTGTGATTGCGTAAGTTTCTCAATCACGTACCACTCCATGTCGTCCTCACCATGTCCACGGTCTATGTAGTGTCTTATCAGTTTTGTGGCGTCGCGTTTGCACCTGATGGTGCTCCAATGTTTGGCAATGCGGATGCGCACACATCTGGTTGTCATACCAATGTACATCAGATTACAGGGGCACTATATTTTGTTAACCACATTTTTGGTGTTACACTTCATCAGGTTATTAAGTCTCCATGGAGTTCTGAGACCTATATCCAACTCTTTTTTTTTTTTTCGTTAGTGGACATACACTGCATTTCCCTCATGGTGCGTGTCCTACTGGAGGTGGTAGGTTCCAGAGAGTGGTCTGGTTAGTCTGAGCCTCAGTTCTTCTGGGGCGGGTACGTACAAGTATATCCTTGATTTTCCTTTCTCTCATAAAAGAGTGCATGGGTTTACTTAAATTCAACCCATTTGACTGTAGGATACCCCAATTTTGTATTTATAATATTTTGAAAATTGTTGGATAGGGGGCTGAAAGTGGTAACACATATCAATCTGTCACTCCCGTCATTTTTGTATGTATGCAGTAACTGGGCCCTGCTGTTATTAAGGGCCCTTTTGCTTCCTCTTCTTATCGGGTGAGGAGGGTAGTTCTTTTCCGATAGTTTCATAGAGAGTTTACTTGCATGTGACTTATAGTCCTCTACCTTCTACCTCTTAGGTGCAAAAACTACCCGACTGGTAAATTCTCCTGTCATCCTCGATCAGGGGGGTACTGCTGCCATCCTGCTGCTCGATCTTAGTGCAGCTTTTGATACGGTGGATCACAAAACACTGATTCACAGACTGGAGAAAGCAGGGATACAGGACAGTGCACTAAGATGGATAGTGTCATTTCTAAATGACAGATCCTTTCAGACTACGGAATGCGGACATTACTTGGATGCTCTAGAGATTGCATGCGGAGTGCCACAGGGCTCCGCCCTCAGTCCCACACTATTTAATCTCTACATACAACCTCTGGCCGAGATTGTCCAGGAATTTGGGTTATCAATCTTAGTCTCAGTGGCAGAGGGCCCTAAATCAAACCACAACCAAGTGGTTCCCTATTTGGAAAAAGTAGCAAAATGGATGACTAGCTGTAGGTTAAAACTGAATGGTGACAAAACGGAACTTATGTTCCTAGGAAATAATTCTCCACCATGAGTCACCATTAACTGGCCAAAAGGACTGGGATGTCCTCCCGTCCATAAAAACTCCATAAGGAATCTGGGAATGTGGATGGATCACAATCTTGCCATGGAAACACAAGCTAGGAAATTGGCTGCCACTTGTTTTCGAATACTACATATGCTTCGTAAAATTCTAGGTCTCATTCCAGAGCAGACCCAGAGAACAGTTAGACATTCCCTGGTGGTCTCACGACTGGATTACGGGAACTCCCTTTTCCTGGGATCACCCAAATACGTGGTGAGCAGACTACAGGTGGTATGATGGATTAAACCCAGTGTTGCAAAGTCATCCTGTGCCCTGGGCACCCCCCAACTTTTTGCTGAATGGTACTGGTGGTAACTGACTCTGACTGACCCTGGGCTTTGCCTAACCAGGCCCAGGGCCAGTGCTATGCTGAAAACACTTAGAATACAGTGAAAACACCTACATACACTAGGGTACACTATGGGTTGGGGTACCCCTGTGATTGGCATGACCTACCCTATAAGCCCCTAGTATATAATAGGGCAGGGGAATTGAAACTACCTATCAGTCCCCAGTATATAGCAGGGCATGGCAGTTTAGAGGCCAGCAGCTTTCTGCACTTGCATGTGTGCACTGCTGAGGCCTGAGGTCAGTTTTAAAAGCAGCCCTGGGTGCCAGGACTGCTTTTAAAAAGTAAATTGTGCCCAAACTCGACTTTGGTGTTTGGGGCACTTAAAAATGGATAACCTACAATCTTATGGCATATTAGGGACCCCCAGGGTCTCCCCTAGATGTCCCATGGGTGGGGGGTCAGGTATCTATAAGGTAGACCCTTATAAAATGAGTTTTATATGCCCTGGGTTAAGTGAAATTTCACATTTCACTCCCCACATTGTGATAAAGTGCTGCCCAAATTCGACTTTGATGCTAGGAGCACTGTGAAGTGAGGATCTGCAATATTTCTACAGATTCAGAGCCCCTAAAGTCTCCCCTAGTTATCCCATGGGGTGGGGGTCCTGTAGATATAAGCAAAGTACTTATAAAATATGTTTTTGTAAGTCCTGGTGCTGGAAAAATGCCCCAAGTCATTTTTCCCATGGCAAATCCCCTGCTACATAGGTTAACATGGTAGAAAGTTATTAACTAATAACTCTTGATAGGAGAGGGCTAGAAGTGCCATTCAACAACTTCCATGAGATGGTATTAATAAATTCAACAATATGATATTGTTGAATTTCTCCTAAAGTGTACATACAAGAAGTTATAAGACTTTCTTGTTTGTAAGTCCAGATTCAGCCTTCCAGTGGTCTGCCCTGATTGATCAGAGTTAAGTGGATTAGCCAGGCTGCCTTGAAGAGGTGATAAAGAGTCCCTGGGGTCAACCAGCTCTGCTGGCAGGGCAGTGTGCCGTTCCATAGGAATGCCAGGCCAGGGGGAGGAGTCGTAAACTATGTTCTTCAAAGAGGAGAGCAGAGAACAGTGTCATTTACAACTCTGAACTTTCCACCTTAGGCAGATGGTAGGATTAAGGAAGGTATGAGCAGATGCAGGGGGGAGAGTCTAAGTAAATTAGCCATCTTAGGGGTGTGTTTAGCCAGCTCTTACCTCCTTGCTGGAAAATCAGCCATTATGGATTTGGAAAAATTTGATGCACTCTGGGACAAAATCATTCCACACTCTACAGGATGTGGTCATATCTTTGAGGAGTTACCCTGCTCCCATTGGTCAGGAAGTGACCTCCTGGTTGACCCAGAGAACTTGGAATAAGTATCTGAGAGGGGCAGAGCCCTCCAGATCTGCTGCTTGAAACTGACGAAAGCAAGACATTGTGCCAAGCTGAGAAGGTTTGCTATGCAAATTCTAAGGCCTGACCTCTGAAGCCTGCACCATTAGAAACTACAGCCCTGTGGACTACCTTGCTGAAAAAGAAGTAAAGAGTGGACTCCCTGCAAGCTACAGGTTAACAGAGCCCACCTGGACCCTCACCACCAAGGATCATCAACCTGGGGAACTACCAGTGGATTTGTAAGGGTGACGTCCAAGTGGATTGTGGGAACTGAAGTCCTCAACTTTCAAGGACCATCTTGGAGCTTCCAGACCCTTGGAGGGGGTTTGAGACACTTTGGGACCCTTTGAGGAACTTCGGGAAGAAGTTCAAGAAGTTTGGAGAACTTTGGAGGAACTTTGAAAAAAAGCTCCATAGTGGGACCGACTCAACCTGGTCAGCCAAGCCGCCTGCCTTCAACCGCGAGCCGCCCAAGCCATCCAGGTTCGTCCCGCTAAAAGCTCCGTCGGTCCAACTTCCAGAGTTTGACCGGGAGTAGAAGAAATCCGAGGCCGGCGAACCCTCACCGAATCCGGCCTGGTGAAGAGCATCGAGGGACCCCGCGAGAAAAAGCTCCAGAAAAGTTTTTAAGTCCGCTCGTAGAAAAGGTGACTGGGAGCAACCGCGAAAGCCACGCCGCCTGCCTTCAACCGCGTGTCGGCCTGGATCCTGGGTTTACCCCGCTGGAACGCTCCAGAGGTCGAACCGCAAAAGTTTCTAAGTCCGAACGTAGGAAGGTGACCCGGAGCTCATCGCAAGGCAAGCCGGCGAACCCTCACCGAATCCGGACTGGCTGAGAGCTTCGAGGGACCTCGGGGAGAAAAGCTCCAGAAAAGTTTCTAAGTCCAAAGGTAAAAACTGTGACCGGGACCTTCCGCGTGGGGTATCCGATCAGGGCTCCATCGCGGTCAGCCTGAAACTTTGACTTTGGGTCGGTCTATCGCGAGCCTGTATCCCAATATGGTGCTATAAGCTTCTAAGTGCTATATTTTGCTAAATCTTTGAAAATTCATATTTCCGGTTCCCTACATTGGATTTTTGACGTTTTGGTGTCATTTTAAAGATAAAAATATTTCCTACTTTTATAAATTGGTGTTGGATTTTTATTATGTGTTGTGTCTTAGTTATTTACTGAATTGGTGTTTTTAAATGCTTTACATACCTGTCTTTGAAGTTAAGCCTGTCTGCGTGCAGCCACGTTACCAAGGGTTGAGCATAGGAATAATTTTTCTAAGACCTATGCTGAGTCCTACCAATGGTTAGTGGCCTTATTGCCAGTGGCAGACCTACATTTGCCCCTACCAATAATCCACTTTCCAACACCCAGATCCTTGTGACTGGGGGTGAATGTTTGCATTGTCCAGCATTTCGTCCATCAATTGTTTCTTTTGCATTTGTCACCCTAAGTGGGAAGGGTATGTCCAGACATGGGTCCCTTGCTCACTGCACCACTGGATTCAAGCTAGCCTGGCTGATTAAGGGTGATGCCCTGAAACCGGTCCCAGGATGCTTGTTTCCGGTCCAGGGAGGACCTGGCTTGGCAGTTCGGGCTGGACTGTTCCCATAAGGAACAGGGTCAAGACTGATTTGCATATGGCTGGGTCCAAACTGGGGTGGTGTGGTGAGCAAAAGAATGATGGATTAAACCCAGATCCTTGTGACTGGGGGTGAATGTTTGCATTGTCCAGCATTCCGTCCATCAATTGTTCTTTTGCAGAAGTATACCCAGGCATGAATCAGCGAAAGGTGCACTGAGACTACTTCACTGGCTACCAATATAGGCCAGGGTCAAATTTAAAGCATTATGTATAGCGCATAAAGCTATGGACGGCACAGGTCCGGCCCCTCTCAGAGCACTCATCACCCCATATACACCCGAAAGAGCTCTAAGATCCTCCGCAGATCGTCTCATCAAGACCACAAGGATAAAGAGATCCAGATGGGGCGGAAGATCATTCTCGCACCTAGTGCCAAAGCTCTGGAACTCCATGCCTAAAGAACTGAGACTACTCACGGATGAGATAAGCTTCAGGAAAAAACTGAAGAGATGGTTGTTCCCTGGATAACTCGATGCTCCACCTGTTATCATTTGCTCCTCAGCGCTGGGAAGCCCCTGGGCAGCTATGCACTATATAAAACCCCTAAACATAAATATAAACATGCTCGGGGTGAGAGCTCTCAAACTGGAGGAGATTATTCGGTCTGTGGGCTTGTAGAAGAGTTCTGTTTTTTTATATCCATTGTTCTCCTTGGTCAAGAGGTCAAGGAAAGGAAGATCATTTCCTCCTGTGGTGGTTGTGAATTACAAAAAGGGATTCAATGCATTGAGCCACATTCCGAACTCAAGGGCCTCATCCTCGGTGCCAGTCCAAATCAGGAGCGCATCGTCTATTTAGCGTTTCCACATTCTTATCCTTCCCAGGATAGGATTGAGATGCTGTAGGACATACTCCAGTTCAAATGAGTGGACGTAGAGGCATGCCAGACTTGGAGCAATGCTGCTTCCCATGGAGGTCCCATGTACTTGGAGAAGATATTCTCCTTCAAACTTGAAAAAGTTGTGTGTTAATGTTAGATGGGTCAAATCGAGTACAAACTCATGTCTGGTAATAGAGTCCCATTCTGTTTCACTCAGGATCTTGTCCACTACCTTCAGGGTGGCCTCCTGCGAGATGTTGGTGTATAAGGACTCTACGTCCAGGCTAATCAGTAGATCACACTTACTGTCAAGTGCGGCCTTTTATCAAATTCAGGACGTCTTTTGTGTCTTGTAGGAAAGTGGGATTTTTTTAACAAGAGGCCTAAAAACACATCACAAAATTGTGACAAATGTTCTAGGGTGGACCCAATCCCTGAGACTATAGGTCTCCCAAGGGGAGGGAACTTGTTCTTGTGGACCTTAGGGAGGATGTAGAAGTAGGGTACCTTAGGTTGTTTCTGGGTTAGAAAGTCTGTCTCATGCTTTGTGATCCACCCATTTTCCAGGCCCTTAGATACTAGGAAGGCAATCTCTTCTTGTACTTCAGGGGCAGGATCCTTTGCCATGTGTTTGTAATTACGGGTGTCATTAAGTAATACGAAGCATTTATCCCTGTACATGGCTTGGGGGAGGATCACTACTGCACCACCTTTGTCGGATGGCTTTATTACAATGGATTCATCTGCTGCCAATAGGTTCAGTGCCCTCATCTAATCTTTACTGGTGTTATTGAAATTATCACTGTGGTTAGTCCCCATAGTGTTAATCTCTCGGTTGACAGCCTTTTCGAGCTCCAGTTCCTCTGGCAGCATTTCAAAGGTAGGAGGAGTGAACATAGATTTTAGATGCAGTCCTTCTTGTTAATTTTGGGGTCAATCCTGAAAAAAGTCCCTCAGTCTAATTTTATGTAGCCATACTAGCGGCTGGGGGTGCGCGCTCATAAGCGGACTTTCTCGATGAGCCTTTTGATGTAGTAAGTGGCATGGGGGACCTCTTGAGATGTGGGTTGTGAAGAGGCTGTGGGGTAAGTCTCCATACCCTCCCTATACTTGCCTCAGCACCTTGCTATCCACCCTTGAAACTTGAAAGAGAGTGAATGTGTGTACGCAATATAACCGATCACGCTTTGACCTTACTATGCATGACGGGGTCAAACATAACCTAAGCTACCACGACGATTGGCATCTTTAATACTTGTGCATACTATCTTTTCTAATAGTCCGAAGCAACACCTCCTGCCGCTACAGATGGATGGCCTTTTCTAAAACACCATAATAAATTAGCTAATAATACCATAAGCTACCCATGACAAACTGGTGCCCTGTGTCCGCCGCACCCAATATTATTGCGTTATCCACCTTACTACCCTCTACTACCTTTACTAGTGTGTGACTATAAAGGAAATCGTCACCCTCCCAGAACAGGAAGCTGGTATACCCTAAAATTAGGGTAAGGGATAGTCTTCTTTCATATAAAAATTGTGTTTCTTTTCTCAAAATAGCAACTCAGATATGTTGTTTTCAATTCATGTGCGACGTATGTGCTTGTGCTCTTTCACTCATCAAGTGTGCATTTTGCAGTGGCATGCTGTGCAGTGTCACTTGCATGCCTACATCATGATTGCAATGTATTTTGCATGTTTAAATAGGGAAGTCCTAGTTTTTCTATCTTTAATTCTTTTTAATCTACCTTCATAGGTTAATATATCTATTTCGTATACTCAGGAAGGATTCACCTGGTTTCTTTTAATGTATAAATCTGGCAACTAGGCAACTTAAAAATTAGGGATCTTTAACCCTGCCCCACACCTGCTTAGGCTAAACATTAGTGCAGAAACATGTAGGCTTAGAGAGACAGTCTGAGCCACTGTTGTCAAAATACCATCTCGCTTTGTTTTTTAAATGTACCCGAGGCCCCCCTTATTAAAATACACTGGGGAACCGCTAGTTTTTTTTAGTTTTCCTTGATCCCGCCATTGCCCAGTAGATTTTATCTAAGAACTCCCTCCTTCGTCCGAGTCCATAGGGAGGTTGAGTCTGCCCTGGTGGCAGGGACCTACCAGGGTGGGGGGAGATTGCCGATGATGAAGCATGACACAGACTGTGTGTGAAGCTTCC
Organism: Calotriton arnoldi; assembly: GCA_963921515.1. Lineage (NCBI taxonomy): Eukaryota > Metazoa > Chordata > Amphibia > Caudata > Salamandridae > Calotriton > Calotriton arnoldi. The sequence continues at coordinate 1,507,599 of CAWUFW010004118.1, read as the reverse complement.
ATTTCCATAAGAATGGTTTTCTCACATATCCGAACATTAGTTCTGTGACATGCCGAATTGGACTGTACTCCTAAATAGTTAAACAATCAATCTCTCTTCTATTGGAGCTACCGTACCCACTTGTGATTTAGTTGTACATTGCTGTACATTAAAGTGTACATCCAAACATTGTTTCAGTTAATGGATGAAGGGAAACAAATATTTCACTTTTAATATGCTGATACCCAGTTTTAATTTGCATTACTTGTCCGTAAAACCCATTTGAAGCAGTGCCATTAAGTCTATTTAAAAACACAGATTACTGTGTGCCAAACCAAAGATTAGAGTGATATTATAGTAAGGTGTTGTAGTAATATAGCAAGTAATATAATGTAGTAATATAAAAACTAATGTTTAAAAACAAAAAACACTGAAATTCACTATTTACAGTTTACTGAACTAAATATAACATGTGCCTCTACCATGCACTACTTACGACCTCACATAATACATAACTTATGACATTTTAAATGACATAATTGATGAAATCACTGATGACATCTCAAATGATATAATTGATTACATCACCAATTACATCATCTAACAGATATGACAGATTGCTATTAGCTTTTCATACTTGAAGGCATTCAGCAAGCTACATATAGTACCGATATTCCATAATATTTGCAGAAATTTTGAGTGCAAATTTTCAAAACAAGCAGAAGAAGCAGATCATGAAGTATATCTGTGAAATCACCCACACTGAGTAAATATTTTACTTTTTTTCCCCGGAATGTGAGAAGTGTAACAAATATAATAGCTCTGTAGAAATTAATGACATCAGCAACCTATTAAACCTTGAATACTATTAAAAAACAGAGTTTTGCTTATTATTTACCTCGTCTGACATAGAATTTTCAGTCAATTACTTCACTTTTATACATTACCAAACTATAAGGCATGCACTACCAGGCCCTATGAACAACCCTCCATAGTATGCAAAAATAACTTATACATATTCCCGAAATGAGGAGAATGGTGTAGACCCTTTAACGAATGGTTATAAATATGGTGCAATTCTGTGTGTCAGCCATACATTATAATTTTACAACAATGTATATCTCAGAATTTCCAGTGTACATTTGGAAATAAATATCTAACTTATAACTTTCCATTTTTTACAGGAATTGTCTGTAGTACTATAAGACAACTCTTTCACGTCAGCATGTACACAGACTTCCACAGGAGAATACGGTATTGCTAGGAGAAGCTTTTGTTTTCCTGACCTATTTTTGGTAACAGGCCTTTAATTTAAAGCACAACTACTTGAAATGTGCGTTTGCAACTCACAAAAGTTGTACTTTACTTTTAGCTAGTGTGTGCACAATATAAGCTTTGCCATGCTGAATGAGACTAGGCTGAAGTACTATACAGTTTCTCTTTGAGGAGCAGTACTTCGATGACATCACCAGTGATGCGATCAGCGATATTATAAATTATGTCATTTGAAATGTCATCAGTGATGTCATCAATGATGTCATTTGCCATGTCAGGAGTGATGTGATATGTGAGGTCATAAGCAATGCATGGCAGGGTTGCAAGCTATAATTTGCTGCGGAAACTATAACTAATGAATTTCAGTGCTTTTCTTTGTTTCTAAATGTTAGCATTTATATTACAACACCTGACTATACCATCACTTTAGCCTTTGTTTTTCAGTGAATATATATAATGGCGTGGTCTCCGGCTGCCGCTCTATATTGAGAAAGGCAGTCGCCGAAACGCGTCTATTTTGTTCGTGTTGTATGTGCCAATAAACTTGGTCACACAGTCCCCGTGAGTGCTGTACTTTGTACTATGGAGCAGTGCATATATATATATATATATATATATATATATATATATATATATATATATATATATATATATATAAATGAAACTTACAGGCATCGCCAGTAGGTAGTTATATTTAGGACCTAGTTTCCATAGGAAAGGTATTTTTTGACTTACCTATATGTTTGGTGCCCTTTGACAAATCTTCACAAATGTTCCCAAAAAAAGTATCAAGTTGGGTCTTGTTGTGCATGGAAAGTTTTGGGGCGATCTGTCAAGTGGGGGCTGAGAAAAAGGGGAGTCCAAAAAAGTGTGTTTCATATGTTAATTCCCATAGGGATTTTGAACACGACTACAGCCGAAACCGCTGAACGGAATTAAACCAAATTTGTCAGAAAGCTAGCTCTTGGTCCAGAAAAAGTGCTTTTAGTTATTTAGTGTAAATCTGCTCAGTAGTATTGGATTTATTAAAATAAATCCAAATTTGTATATCTAGAGGCACAGATCATTCGCAATGGCTACATGGAGCTTTGCAAACCCACACTCCTGGAGCCAGGCTGTGATAGGCTGGTCACAACCTTTGAAGAAAGTTGCTGCCTCCATTTTATAAACTGGGACACCGTCCTGGTGGATGAAAATAAAGGTTAGAAACTATAGGAGGGGTCAGGGTAGGGTTACCCTGACACCATGGGTGCATTGTAGGGGTCTCTGAGGGACCCCTTATGATTATCAAAATGGCACAAACTGTGTCTTTTTTCCAGGTGTTTGGAGTTGCGAACCCGTTGTGATGCTTAGCGGTGCCCCATGTAGCATCACGGGAAGTCAAAAATCTTGCAGAAAAATGTAAAAAAATATATACATTCACACACTCACTCATACACCATTGCATGTAGTCACAGACCCACACAGAGTCACACACTCAGTCACATACCCATTCAGAGACACATGTACCCACTCACAGATCCACTCAGACACTCACGCACCCACTCACGCACCCACTCAGAGAGTCATGCATCTACTCACAGACATACTCAGAGGCTCAAGCACCAACTCACGGACCCACTCAGATACTCATGCACTCACTCACTGACCTACTCAAACACTCATGCACCCATACACTCACCCACTCAAAAGCTCATGCACTCACTCACAGACACATTCAGACTCTCGCACCCACTCAAAGACCCACTCAGAGAATCATGCACCAACTCATAGATCCATTCAGAGACTCATGCACCCACTCACAGACCCACTCAGACACTCACAGACCCACTCACAGATACATTCAGTGACTCATGCACCCACTCACAGACCAACTCAGTCATATAACCACTCATCTTCCCACTCCACAGCTTATGCACCTACTCACGGAAACACTCAGACACGTACACACATACTCATAGATCCACTGGGAGACTCTTGCACCCACTCACAGACCCACTGAGAGACTCATGCATCTTGTCACAGATCCACTCAGACACTCATGCACCCACTCAAACACTAAATCAGAGACTCACAAACCAACTCATGGACCCACTCAGACACTCATGCATACACTCACAGACCTACTTAGATATTCATGCACCCATACGCTCACCCACTCACAAGCTCATACACTCACTCACAGACCCACTCAGACACTTACGCACCTACTCACAGAGCCACTCAGAGACTCACGCACCCAGTCAAACACTCATGCACCCACTCAGTCACCCACTTAGAAGCTCAGGCATCCACTCACAGACCCATTAAAACATTTATGCACAGACACACTCAGACTCACGCACACACTCACAGACCCACTCAGAGAATCATGCACCCACTCACAGATCCCCTCATAGACTCATGCATCCACTCACAGACCCACTCAGGGACTCACAGACCCACTCACAAACACATTCAGAGACTCACGCACCCACTCACAGACCAACTCAGTCACGCAACCACTCATCTTCCCACTTGAAAGCTAATGCACCTACTCACAGAAATACTCAGGCACTTATATACCTACTCATAGACCCACTGGGAGACTCTTGCACCCACTTACAGACCCACTGAGAGACTCATGCACCCACTCACAGACCTACTCAGAGACTCATGTGCCCACTCAAACACCTAATCAGAGACCCACGCACCCACTCATGGACCCACTCAGACACTCTTGCATCCACTCACAGAGCTACTCAGATATTCATGCACCCATATACTCACCCACTCAAAAGCTCATGCACTCACTCACAGACCCACTCAGACACTTATGCACCTACTCACAGACTCACTCAGAGACTCACGTACCCAGTCACAGACCCATTCAGACACTCATGTACCCTCTCAGTCTCCCACTCAGAAGCTCATTTACCCACTCAATGACCAATTAAGACACTTACCAACCCACTCACAGACTCATGCACCAACTCATATACCCACTCAGAGACTCACGCACCCACTCACAGACATATTCAGAGACTTATGTACCCATTCACAGACCACTAAGACAGTCATGCACCCACTCATTCCCCCACTTTGAAGCTTATGCACCACTCACAGAAACAATCAGACATTTGCACACCTACTCATAGGTCCACTCAGAGACTATTGTGCCCACTCACAGGCCAACTGAAAAACTCACACACCTACTCACAGACCCACTTAGACACTCATGCACTCACTCACAGACCCACTCAGACACTAATGCACCCACTCACAGACCCACTCAGAGACTCACACACCCACTCACAGACTCACTCAGAGACTCATGCACCCACTCACAGATGTACTCAGAGACTCATGCACCCACTCACAGACCCACTTAGACAATCACACACCCACTCATTCCCCCACTCCAAATCTTATGCACCTACTCACAGAAACATTCAGACACTTGAGCACCCACTCACAGACATATTCAGAGACTATTGCACCTACTCACAGACCCACTCAGAGACTCATGCACCTATTCACAGATACACTCAGACACTCATACACCCACTCACAGACCCAGTCAGAGACTCATGCACACACTCACAGACCTACTCAGAGACTCACACAGCCACTCATAGACCCAGTCATACGTTCATGCACCCATTCATAGACCTACTCAGACACTCATGCACCCATTCATAGACCCAGTCATACAGTCATGCACTGAGTTACAGAACCACTGATGTTCTCATGCACCCACTCACAGAACCACTCAGTGACTCATGCACCCACTCACAGATCCATTTAGGCACTTATGCACCCACTTACCAACCCACTCAGAGACACACAGACCCACTCAAAAACCCACTCAGAGACATACTAATGCAACCATAGAGCTACTCATACACTCATGTACCCACTCAGAGACGTACATACCCACTCACAGATCCACTCAGACACTCACGCACCCACTCACGCACCCACTCAGAGAGTCATGCATCTACTCACAGACATACTCAGAGGCTCAAGCACCAACTCACGGACCCACTCAGATACTCATGCACTCACTCACTGACCTACTCAAACACTCATGCACCCATACACTCACCCACTCAAAAGCTCATGCACTCACTCACAGACACATTCAGACTCTCGCACCCACTCAAAGACCCACTCAGAGAATCATGCACCAACTCATAGATCCATTCAGAGACTCATGCACCCACTCACAGACCCACTCAGACACTCACAGACCCACTCACAGATACATTCAGTGACTCATGCACCCACTCACAGACCAACTCAGTCATATAACCACTCATCTTCCCACTCCACAGCTTATGCACCTACTCACGGAAACACTCAGACACGTACACACATACTCATAGATCCACTGGGAGACTCTTGCACCCACTCACAGACCCACTGAGAGACTCATGCATCTTGTCACAGATCCACTCAGACACTCATGCACCCACTCAAACACTAAATCAGAGACTCACAAACCAACTCATGGACCCACTCAGACACTCATGCATACACTCACAGACCTACTTAGATATTCATGCACCCATACGCTCACCCACTCACAAGCTCATACACTCACTCACAGACCCACTCAGACACTTACGCACCTACTCACAGAGCCACTCAGAGACTCACGCACCCAGTCAAACACTCATGCACCCACTCAGTCACCCACTTAGAAGCTCAGGCATCCACTCACAGACCCATTAAAACATTTATGCACACACTCACAGACACACTCAGACTCACGCACACACTCACAGACCCACTCAGAGAATCATGCACCCACTCACAGATCCCCTCATAGACTCATGCATCCACTCACAGACCCACTCAGGGACTCACAGACCCACTCACAAACACATTCAATGACTCATGCACCCACTCACATACCAACTCAGTCACGCAACCACTCATCTTCCCACTTGAAAGCTAATGCACCTACTCACAGAAATACTCAGGCACTTATATACCTACTCATAGACCCACTGGGAGACTCTTGCACCCACTTACAGACCCACTGAGAGACTCATGCACCCACTCACAGACCTACTCAGAGACTCATGTGCCCACTCAAACACCTAATCAGAGACCCACGCACCCACTCATGGACCCACTCAGACACTCTTGCATCCACTCACAGAGCTACTCAGATATTCATGCACCCATATACTCACCCACTCAAAAGCTCATGCACTCACTCACAGACCCACTCAGACACTTATGCACCTACTCACAGACTCACTCAGAGACTCACGTACCCAGTCACAGACCCATTCAGACACTCATGTACCCTCTCAGTCTCCCACTCAGAAGCTCATTTACCCACTCAATGACCCATTAAGACACTTACCAACCCACTCACAGACTCATGCTCCAACTCATATACCCACTCAGAGACTCACGCACCCACTCACAGACATATTCAGAGACTTATGTACCCATTCACAGACCACTAAGACAGTCATGCACCCACTCATTCCCCCACTTTGAAGCTTATGCACCACTCACAGAAACAATCAGACATTTGCACACCTACTCATAGGTCCACTCAGAGACTATTGTGCCCACTCACAGGCCCACTGAAAAACTCACACACCTACTCACAGACCCACTTAGACACTCATGCACTCACTCACAGACCCACTCAGACACTAATGCACCCACTCACAGACCCACTCAGAGACTCACACACCCACTCACAGACTCACTCAGAGACTCATGCACCCACTCACAGATGTACTCAGAGACTCATGCACCCACTCACAGACCCACTTAGACAATCACACACCCACTCATTCCCCCACTCCAAATCTTATGCACCTACTCACAGAAACATTCAGACACTTGAGCACCCACTCACAGACATATTCAGAGACTATTGCACCTACTCACAGACCCACTCAGAGACTCATGCACCTATTCACAGATACACTCAGACACTCATACACCCACTCACAGACCCAGTCAGAGACTCATGCACACACTCACAGACCTACTCAGAGACTCACACAGCCACTCATAGACCCAGTCATACGTTCATGCACCCATTCATAGACCTACTCAGACACTCATGCACCCATTCATAGACCCAGTCATACAGTCATGCACTGAGTTACAGAACCACTGATGTTCTCATGCACCCACTCACAGAACCACTCAGTGACTCATGCACCCACTCACAGATCCATTTAGGCACTTATGCACCCACTTACCAACCCACTCAGAGACACACAGACCCACTCAAAAACCCACTCAGAGACATACTAATGCAACCATAGAGCTACTCATACACTCATGTACCCACTCAGAGACGTACATACCCACTCACAGATCCACTCAGACACTCACGCACCCACTCACGCACCCACTCAGAGAGTCATGCATCTACTCACAGACATACTCAGAGGCTCAAGCACCAACTCACGGACCCACTCAGATACTCATGCACTCACTCACTGACCTACTCAAACACTCATGCACCCATACATTCACCCACTCAAAAGCTCATGCACTCACTCACAGACACATTCAGACTCTCGCACCCACTCAAAGACCCACTCAGAGAATCATGCACCAACTCATAGATCCATTCAGAGACTCATGCACCCACTCACAGACCCACTCAGACACTCACAGACCCACTCACAGATACATTCAGTGACTCATGCACCCACTCACAGACCAACTCAGTCATATAACCACTCATCTTCCCACTCCACAGCTTATGCACCTACTCACGGAAACACTCAGACACGTACACACATACTCATAGATCCACTGGGAGACTCTTGCACCCACTCACAGACCCACTGAGAGACTCATGCATCTTGTCACAGATCCACTCAGACACTCATGCACCCACTCAAACACTAAATCAGAGACTCACAAACCAACTCATGGACCCACTCAGACACTCATGCATACACTCACAGACCTACTTAGATATTCATGCACCCATACGCTCACCCACTCACAAGCTCATACACTCACTCACAGACCCACTCAGACACTTACGCACCTACTCACAGAGCCACTCAGAGACTCACGCACCCAGTCAAACACTCATGCACCCACTCAGTCACCCACTTAGAAGCTCAGGCATCCACTCACAGACCCATTAAAACATTTATGCACACACTCACAGACACACTCAGACTCACGCACACACTCACAGACCCACTCAGAGAATCATGCACCCACTCACAGATCCCCTCATAGACTCATGCATCCACTCACAGACCCACTCAGGGACTCACAGACCCACTCACAAACACATTCAGAGACTCACGCACCCACTCACAGACCAACTCAGTCACGCAACCACTCATCTTCCCACTTGAAAGCTAATGCACCTACTCACAGAAATACTCAGGCACTTATATACCTACTCATAGACCCACTGGGAGACTCTTGCACCCACTTACAGACCCACTGAGAGACTCATGCACCCACTCACAGACCTACTCAGAGACTCATGTGCCCACTCAAACACCTAATCAGAGACCCACGCACCCACTCATGGACCCACTCAGACACTCTTGCATCCACTCACAGAGCTACTCAGATATTCATGCACCCATATACTCACCCACTCAAAAGCTCATGCACTCACTCACAGACCCACTCAGACACTTATGCACCTACTCACAGACTCACTCAGAGACTCACGTACCCAGTCACAGACCCATTCAGACACTCATGTACCCTCTCAGTCTCCCACTCAGAAGCTCATTTACCCACTCAATGACCCATTAAGACACTTACCAACCCACTCACAGACTCATGCACCAACTCATATACCCACTCAGAGACTCACGCACCCACTCACAGACATATTCAGAGACTTATGTACCCATTCACAGACCACTAAGACAGTCATGCACCCACTCATTCCCCCACTTTGAAGCTTATGCACCACTCACAGAAACAATCAGACATTTGCACACCTACTCATAGGTCCACTCAGAGACTATTGTGCCCACTCACAGGCCCACTGAAAACTCACACACCTACTCACAGACCCACTTAGACACTCATGCACTCACTCACAGACCCACTCAGACACTAATGCACCCACTCACAGACCCACTCAGAGACTCACACACCCACTCACAGACTCACTCAGAGACTCATGCACCCACTCACAGATGTACTCAGAGACTCATGCACCCACTCAAAGACCCACTTAGACAATCACACACCCACTCATTCCCCCACTCCAAATCTTATGCACCTACTCACAGAAACATTCAGACACTTGAGCACCCACTCACAGACATATTCAGAGACTATTGCACCTACTCACAGACCCACTCAGAGACTCATGCACCTATTCACAGATACACTCAGACACTCATACACCCACTCACAGACCCAGTCAGAGACTCATGCACACACTCACAGACCTACTCAGAGACTCACACAGCCACTCATAGACCCAGTCATACGTTCATGCACCCATTCATAGACCTACTCAGACACTCATGCACCCATTCATAGACCCAGTCATACAGTCATGCACTGAGTTACAGAACCACTGATGTTCTCATGCACCCACTCACAGAACCACTCAGTGACTCATGCACCCACTCACAGATCCATTTAGGCACTTATGCACCCACTTACCAACCCACTCAGAGACACACAGACCCACTCAAAAACCCACTCAGAGACATACTAATGCAACCATAGAGCTACTCATACACTCATGTACCCACTCAGAGACGTACATACCCACTCACAGACCCACTCAGACACTCACATACCCACTCATAGACCCACTCAGACACTCATGTACCCACTCACAGATTCTCTCCGACACTAATGCACTAACTAACAAACCCAATCAGACACTCACACATCCACTCAGAGACCCACTCAGACACTCATGCATATACTCACAGGCCCATACAGACACCGATGCACCCACTCACAGACCCACTCTGGCACTCATGCACCCACTCACAGACCCACTCAGATACTCTCACACCCACTCAAAGACTCATGCACACACTCTCAGACTGACTCAGACAGTCACACACCCATGGACAGACCCACTCAGCTACTCATGCATCTGGTCACAGACAAACTGAGAGACTCAAACACCCACTCACAGATCCAGTAAGACACTTGTGCACCTACTCACAGAGCCCCTCAGAGACTCATGTACCCACTCACAGATCCACTCAGACACTCATCCTCCTACTCACAGTCACTTATAAATTCACACAGCCATTCACAGACCCACTTAGATACTCATGTACTCACTCACTCACTCACCCAGAGGCTCATACATCCAGTCACAGACACACTGAGATAGCTACGCACCCCCTCATAAATCCAGTAAGACACTTGTGCACCTACTCACAGACCCACTCAGAGAGTTATGTACCCACTCACAGGCCCACTGAGACACTCATCTACCCGCTCATAGACCTACTCAGACACTCACACACTCAGTGACAGTCCCCTGACCCACTGAGACACTCATGCATCTACTCACACACCCACTCAGAAAGTGATGTATGCACTCACAAACACACTGAGAGACTTATGTACCCACTTACACACACACTTAGACACTCATAAAACTACTAACATATTAATTGTCACGTGCATAGAGTGAAACAGAGTTATAAATCTTAAATGTGGTGTTGAATATTTAATTCATGCTTTTGCTTTGCAGATATGCAACCAAGTCGCGACTCGGAAACTTTTTTTTTAAAAACAGGATTTAAATTGGAAATTGTTTAGTGTTTAGCAATAGGGTGGCTCTTAGAAGATCCTTTGGGTTTATTGTGTGTAGATGAGTAACACATATAAAACAATATGCAGTCTTTCAAGTTGTCAAGGGATATCCTATTTCCTTTCTCAGAGAAATGTACTCCATCACTTCTGCTTATATGTTATGGTGCAAGTTGTTGTTGCAGATGGAGCCCATGTTGTGGTCTCTGAGGAATGCAGAAACAGTTTTATTAACATGTTTCCTGGCTTTGTCTTTTTGTGGTCAGAATTCATCTGACCATTTCCATTTCTGCCTTTGGCAAATTCTGGAGTACACCAAGGCAGTGTGAGGGAAAAGAGCCATTAATTGGCCAAAGGTATCCTTCATTGTGATTTCCAAACCTACCCCATTAAGAATGCCTAGGTCATAGCCACCACAGTGTATAATTAAGAGGTCTGGATGTTGGCAATCTACAATGCTCTCAAGCAAAGGTTCCAATTGCTGCCACTTTTATCCTCTCTGGCCAATCCAAGTAATATCCACAAGAGGCAAACCCAAATCCCTGTCAATGGCAATCTTTCTAGCTCACTCTCTGGCCCAAAAAACATAGCTGTGACCCACAATCCACACTCTAACCATTTTGAAGAAAGGAGCAGTAGCGCACAGGAGAAGGCTGCAGCTGAATAAGGCAGATGGTAGAATGAAAGGCAGTTAAAATGGTGGAGTGGACCTGGTTTAAGAAAATGACATATTTGATTGAGTGGTGTAAATAATTTGGCAGCTAAAAATAAGTAGTGATTTAATGGGCAAAGTAAGTAGATCTGTGATTGGCTCTAAAGCAAGTTACGCTATTGTGGATATGCTAACATTTTCAAGCAGTCAACCACACCTGCTACATTTGAACTTGAAACTGGTATGCTACTGTTAGATATTGCTGTGAACGTTTGACTTACTGGTACAGTAGAGTGTTTGAAAGGAAGTTGTTATTGGAACTGAGGTAAAGTAGTGTGAAGGGAAGGGTTCCAAATAGACTGTATTTTGAAATTAGAACAAAGAGTACGTTAGAAATTGTATATATTGCGAAATGGCAATTTCCTAATTCAGTACTATGATAGGATCTCAATTGTAGTTGAAAAATGATAGCACTATCCGTCTAAATGCTTTAATGGGCTCCCGTATGGATTGGCGACCCCATCACGAAGTTACATGGGCAGGGGTCCACGCTGGGCGTTGTGATGGAGTCACAAATCCACCCACAGACACTACCAGATTGGGCTTCTTATCAAGAGACTAATAAAGTGTTAAAACAAACTGACCAATGAAAACTAGTATAAGAACAGGAAAAAATGAAGGGAACATTTTAATTTGCTAACTATGGGGGTCATTACGATGCCGGTCGGTCCAACCATCTGACCGCCTTGGCCGTGATTCGATTCCGATCGCCGAGGCCGGGCAAGTTCCCCCTGCCGTATTTCCATGCAACTGCTGCTACTACGGCATTCTCATCTACAGTGGTGCATTTATCCTCCGAAGATGTAGTTGCAAGTGCGGACAAAATCACAGAAAACATGTGAATTGTACACACATGCATGACATATGTGGGGATATGCCTTGTGATCCATGTACCCCATTGCTCGAGTGTGCCGGAATGTGCACCAGAAACACCGTTTACAACGCTGTCTCCACAACGCAGTACCATTACAACGCGGTCGTTACAACGACCGCGTTGTTACCACACGTGCCATTACATCACAAGTCGTTTCAACGACTTGCTGTAGGGGGCGCACTGGTGTTGGATTTAGAATCCAACACCTTCCCTGCTGTTGCACAAACTGGAGTAGGAATAGTACATAATACTAATCCTAAGTCCAGCGCGCCCCCTACAGCAAGTCGTTGAAATGACTTGCGATGTAATGGTTCGTGTGGTAACAACGCGGTCGTTGTAACAACCGCGTTGTAAAGGAATGCATGAACAACGTATTCGTTGTAAACAGCTATATTCATGTGCGCAGTCCAGTCAATGGGGATACATACCGCAGAAGGACTTACCTGGATGCCTGCTCCCACAGGGTCATAGACATCGAGGTTCAGCTCCTCAGGTGTAGGAGGGGACCTGGAGAAAGGGATCCACGGTGGAGACTGCTGGGGAGAAGCGGAAATTGGTGAGTATGCATTTTAAAACTGTCGTTTCCGATGATTCGAGGCAGTCGGTTGAACCGCCACGGTCGGGTCATCGGAAACCCACATCGTAATACGGATGGCGGTCGGAGATCCCTGCACTGCACTATGGCTTCTATTTTACGCCGACCACCATCTTGGTGGTCACAGAAAGGCTGTCGGGATCGTGGTCTGTCAGCGGTTGGTTAGAGTACACGATGCATGCATAGTAATGCGGCGGTCGGACTGACCAATTCTGACAAGACCGCTGCGGTCAGACCGCCTCTGAAAGGACCACGGAAGCCGGTTCGACTGGCATCATAATGGTCCCCTGTATGAGTATCAGTGGAAAAAGAGAGGGAAAAATTGCCATTACTGGTTCTTTCTTACAGAGAGTGGTACTTACCATTTTCCATGAGAAGAAATTTGAAGTGAAAGTGTGTTAAAATTTGACGATCAACAAAGCAAATTGAGTTGTATGTTAAAAAAGGGGACATTGATAATGTATATATATAAAAATATAGTGACTTATGAGTCAGTTAAATGTCATAAGCCTTGAATATTAGTTAGATATCTTGTAACATACCTTTAACCCGTTTACCGCGGCGAACATTCCACCGCGGTGCGGGCTTTCTAAAGGGTGGGCGGGGCTGCGTCGGCCAACGGTCGTGCGCAGCACCAGGGAGGTAGTGCTCGCGTCGGCCGTTGGCCGACGCGAGCACGGAACGGGTTAAAGGGCCTCAAATAATTGATTATATATTAAGTGAAATGCTTATGGAACTAGTCAAACATTTTAACAGTAACAGATATATACATGTAAACAGTCTGACATATAGGTGTTTGGTAAATGAAACAGCTACTAACAAAAATAGTTGTGTACTGAGTCATGTAATTAGAATTAGGTGGCTGAAAAGATTGTTAGAGGTCAAGTGAATACTTTCATGTCCTATATATAGTTTTAATACCTTATCAACAATTGGTATATTTAGTTTATTTGTAAGGCTGTAGCTCAATGGTGTAGGTAAGACATGTTTCAAATGTGATTGAGTTACACGCAGACTTGCAGACACAAATGTCCAGTTATAGATGCAGGCTTCCACCCATACTGGAACTCTGATGCCAATGTATAGAAGGATAGAGCCACAAATACACCCAGTCAGACAGTGACAGAGGCACTTAAACATTCACTGACATACACGTGCAGCTCCTATGTATCCAGCAGTAATGGAGACAGTTTCACACACAGTTAAATATGCCAATACTCACTACCACAGCCTCAAAGCAATCCATGCAGGTCCTTATATACAGATTGAGAGTTCCATAGAGTAACTAAGAGATCCAGAGATATACCAACATACTTACTTACATATCCAATGACACCCACGTCGGCATTGAGACACATATTTAGGTATGTACTGAAGAAATGACACTAGCAAGTTACCCATCCAGACAAATAGGTCTTTAAACATGTCTAAGAACTGCTACAGTAAAGCGTGTATATGCAGTTTTCCTGCTAGACCGAATTGATATTTAAAACATCTTGCTAAGGCTTAAACTCCTCTTTTACTATATATAACTCATTCCTGCTGTAGGCTGTAGGTAGGCCATACAGCAGAGAGATATGAGGTTAAAAGATAACACATATTGTTTGGAGTTTGATTCAGTTACATGTGCCCTTACATACCCGTATGTCCAATTGTACATCCAGTCCCCTACCTATACTGGAACTCGCATACCTATGTGTAAAAGGATACAGCACCTAGTCACACAGTGAGAGTGGCACTTAAACATTCACTCACACACACATCCAGCAGTAATGGAGGCAGTTGCACATACAGTTAAATACTCCAATATTGACTACCACAGCCACAAAGCAATCCATGCAGCTCCTTACATGCAGATTGAGAGTCCCATAGAGTAATTAAGAGATCTGGAGATATACCAACATACTTACTTACATATCTAATGATACACCCATGTAGACACTGAGACATTCATTTAGGTATGTACTGAAGAACTGCTTCTGGAAAGCGGGCCTGCGGTGGTCGGAAACCCGGAGGACGATACACGCCACGTTGTAAAGTGCAATTAATAACAACCAAATGAGAAAAACTGACCCTGCATAGCTGCACATACTATTCATTTGACTATTGTGAAGCCAAATAAAACGAAGGAAATCAAAGAAAACACGAGAGAACATACAAGTTGGAGCGCAAACAAAAGATGGACACTCATTGACGAATGAGATATATCAGATGGATATATGGGCCTGCCATTGAGTAAAGGAAAATAGCCCGATAGAAACTTATTGATTCCCCATTCAACCTCCGCTGCATTAATTTAAAAGAAAGCAAGCGGTCCTGAAGAAGGTGGATTGAATTATAGGTATCCACTGAAACATGCGTCGGCCTGATCCTTTTCCACCTGGCGGCATAATCATGGATACTAAGGAAGAATTTTCACCATGAGTTTTTCTGTTGCTAGCCACTTTTAAGCTGGAAAATTATGAATGTGATGTGTGTATGAGAATGTTTGCTATGTAGTGACTGGATGTGAGGTTAGTATAAATGTGATGATGGTATGGGGACATATTGAATATTGTTATATTGATGAAACTTTTTTTTCTTTGCATAACTATGCCAAATTTGCACATTTAACAGAATTGTATTATTGTTGCATTATTTATGATTTGTATGGTATATATGGACACAGAGAAAACTATGGTGTTTTTACCATTTATAAAAAAAATGTAATTTCCATATTTTAAAAAAAGATGACAGAAATAACTGATAAGAGAAAATAATAAATAAATGAATTAATGTATTCTTGCAGATTGTTTCTGATATTGCATAGCAAAGGGATAGCCCAATAGAGCTTATTATAGCCAATGTATAGTTAGAGTTGGTCGAGTGGGAGGTGTATGTATATATATATGTACTGAAGAACTCACACTAACAAGTTACCCATGCAAACAAGTAGACCTTTAAACATGTCTCGGGCCTACTACAGTAGAGCGTGTATATGAGGTTTCACGCTAGGCTGAGTTGACATTCAAAAGATGTTGGTAAGGTTTAAATTCGTCTTCTACTACATATAAGTCACTCCTGAGATGGGCTGTAGGTAGGCCATAGGGCAGGGAACTATGAGCTTAAAAGATAAAACATGTTGTTTCAAGTTTGGTTGAGTTACATGCACACGTGTAGACCCATATGTCGAGTTTTAGATGTAGTCTCCTATCTATACTGGAACTCACAAACCTATGTATAAAAAGATAGGGCCACTAATACACCCAGTTAGACAGTGACAGATTGACTTAAACATTCACTCACACACACATACACCTCTTCTGTATCCAGTAGTAATGGAGGCTGTTGTACGCACAGTTAAATAACCCAATACTAAGTAACACAGCCAGCAAGCAATCCATGCAGCACTTTACATATAGATTGAGAGTCTGATAGAGCGACTAAGAGAGATAGACATCTATCAGTATACTTACTTACATATTCAATGACACACCCTGATAGGCACTGAGACACTCATTTGGGTATGTACTGAAGAACTTATACTAACAAGTCATCATTACACAGACGTAGGCCTTTAGACATGTGTCGGTCCTGCTGCTGCGCAGCATGTATATGCAGTTTTCCTGCTAGGCCGAGTTGAAATTCAAAAAATATTGCGAAGCCTTAAACTCCTCTTCTACTACATATAAATTACCCCTGATATAGGCTGTAGATAGGATATAGTGCAGAGAGCTAAGAGCTTAAAAGATGAGACATGTTGTTACACGTTTGACTTAGTTCCATGCGTACTTGCTGACCCATAACCCACCTATAGATGCAATCTCCTACCCATACTGGAAGTCACGTACCTATGTGTGAAAGGATACATCCACTATTACACCTAGTGACATAGTGACAGAGGCGCTTAAACATTCACTGACACACACTCAGGTCTTATGTATCTAGCAGTAATGGGCGTAGTTGCACACACAGTTAAGTACCCTAATACTCTGTAGCACAGCAACCAAGCAATCCATGCAGCTCCTTGCATACAGATAGAGAGTCCCATAGAGTAATTAAGAGATCCAAAGATATACCAACATACTTAATTACATATCCAATGACACACTCTTGTAGGCACTGAGAGACTCATTTAGGTATGCACTGTAGAACTGACACTAACAAGTCATCCATCCAGACAAGTAGGCTTTTAATCATGTCTTCCGCCTGCTACAGTAGAGCGTGAATATGCAGTTTTCCTGCTAGGCTGGGCTGACATTCAAAACATGTTGGTAGGCCTTAAACTCGTCTTCTGTTGCATATAAGCGATTCCTGAGATGGGCTGTAGGTAGGCCACAGGGCAGGGAACTATAAAAGATAAGACATGTTTTAAGTTTGGTTGAGTTACATGCGCACGTGTAGACCCATATGTCCAGTTATAGATGCAGTATCCTACCTATACTGGAACTCACAAACCCATGTATAAAAAGATAAGGCCACTAATACACCCAGCCAGACAGTGACAGAGGTACTTAAACATTAAATACCACAATACTCATTACCACAGCCAGCAAGCAATCCATGCACCTCCTTATATCAAAATAGAGAGTCCTGTAGAGTAACTAAGAGTTCCAGAGATATACCAACATACTTACTTATATATTCAATCTCACAGCTGCACTGCACTTATGTATACAGCAGTACCACAGCTAGTTGCACACACAGTTACATACCCTAACAGTGTCTAAGACAGCTACTAAGCTATTTCTACCGACACTTGTATATATATTTACACACCCATTGAGTTACTAAGAGAGACGCTCATACTGACATTCTTACAGAAACATTTACACACCCATACAGGGACTCATACAGTCAGTCAGATTTGTTCTCAAACATTGAGACAAAGAACTCACCCATCCAGACAAGTAGCTGTTTATATGTCTGTGAGGCTGCCTGGTAGTGCAGAGCGTGTGTCCACTTTTACTGCTATGTTGACTTGGCATTTAAAAGCCTTTGTCAGGTGTTAAAGTACTCTTCTACTACATATAAGTAACTGTTAAGGTAGGCCATAGGTATTTGTATAGGAAATTGAATGGTTAAATTATGTAATTTGTAATGCATAATAATAAGCTAAATATATATAATTTGTATTTTGCAGAGTTAAAATGCCAAATAAAGCACAAAGAAGAATGAAACAGAGGAATGGATACTATCTCGTTAGAACAGAGAAAGAAAAGGGACAGAATGTGGACAATGTCGTTAAAGAGAAAAGAGCTGCTGGTATGACAACTAAGAAGTTTCTCAAAATAGTTTCTGGAAAGCTAGAAAGTGAACAAAACCAAGTTATTAGAATGGGAAGTCTCAAATTAGCTTAGAAAGGGTAAATACTAAGTGACAGCATGACTAATAAACCATATAAGAAAGGAGATAGTTTAACAAAGAGAGAGAGGCAGTTTACAGAAATTTGAGTGAGAATGTTCTGTACTATGAAACCGTATAAAAGGAGAAGAGAAGCAATCGAATAAAAGGAACATGTTGAGGCTGTAGTTGATAAGGCATTTGCCCTGAAGAGAAAGCTATTCATTTTGATAGTGAGGAGAATGAGAACACTGGACAAAATAGTGTTGTCTATGAGGAGAAGAAGCCAAAAGAAAAAACTTGTGAATAGATGTAATTTTGCAAAGTTTTCGATGGTGAATAGAAGCAAACTTCCATGACTGAGCCTTTCTTTAATGAAGAAAGCTACGTTCAAGAGAACACAGTGCATGCAGTTGAAACAACTGGTCGATATTATGAGGCGACAGATGGAACTCTCATTCCAAAAGAGGAGATGGTATCTAGGAATGTTGAAGAAGTGATAGCTAAAGAGGTACAAGGAAGGCATAGATAGGCCCCTATAATCAAATAGAACTGTGGCAGTATTTGCAATGTTCGGCAGGAATCAATTGATATATTGAGAACTTTCCTACATATGTTTCCATGCAGAAGTCTGAAACAGAAAATAGGTTTTGCAAGAATTAAATCCATGTAAAATAAGACATTTACTAATTTGCAGGGACATTTACTGGCATGTCTATTAAAGAAAGTAGGCCAAAGCATCTTTCATCACTTTAGATTGTTAGCAGTTCACCACTCTAAAATGCAAAATTTAGTTAGGAGGCTTTACTACGTTAAAACTCCTTCCCTGTGTTTGAATAGAGCTCTTTTACATGGTACAGTAGCAGAGGTAGAAAACGTTTGTGAAGATGTAAAATTTTGTTTCTTTGGTCCTGAACAAGAGTGTAGGGAAAATGAGGAGTTGGTATGTACAGGTGTAGAGAAACAGGAGACAGGTATTAGTGATAATAATTTTACAGAAGAGATTAGGAAATTTGACACAGTTTCTTCTGAGAAACCAAACTGTGTTTGTATTTGTTAGCAACTCACTCACTACACAAGCCAAACTTGCAATATAATTGTATTCTCAAAAACTGAGCAAGAGATTAGAGATAAATGGCAAGAATTTGCTGTTTATTTATTTGTATTGGAATGGTTTGATGTGTCCACATGGTAAATTATATGTAAGTATTGCTATGATAAATTAGAGGAAAACAAGATGCCAGCTACAGCAGTACATAACAAGTTAGAATTAGTATCAGTTCCACAAGAACTACAAGATTTGAATATGAATCCATTCTCATGCAATGTGTATACCCATTTCAGGCTATAGATCTTATAGAGCCTAAGACAGGGAAGCTGCCACCAACTGACCTTCAGAAAGGCCTCAAAAGAAGAGTTATCTTTAGTTTTTAAACAGAATATTGAAACTGTTGGTGTACACAGAGAGGATCATGAACCAGTTGTGATTCTAGTAAATGGTATGCCTACAAAGAGTAAACAAATCTGGCAAGAGTTAGTGAATGTTAGTAAAGGAAAAAAAGCAACATTCTACCGGGTACAAAATAATGTATATTATAAAAATATTGATGTTGTTCAAGATATGGCAGATGAAGAGAATGAAACATCACCATCAAGTGGACAGATTGAAAAAGTGGATTGATCCAGATCATAAGTGATTTATGAACACTACTGTATCCCTCCTCTGCATTCTAAAGAAGTCATTGGTGATGCTATTGATCTCTTCCAAATGAAGCAAGCAAAAGGAGCTCCTGTGAGTGTGTGGGAGAAAGGTTTAGAAGATTGCTGTTTTCCACAGCTGTTTCCCATTGAAGAAGGTGGCCGGTTTGATGTCCGCCCTGTACAAATACCAGCAGTGAATACCTGTCAACCAGATTATACTCGAGGATCCAAGATTTCGACAGTGCATTCCTTACATATTCCATCTTCTGTTTGAATGTGACTTGTCTGGACTTTCATATGCTGTTAACCATATGCTGAAAACAGGTGTTAATCTTCAAAATCTGTCTACAAAGGAATTTATTGACAATGTTTAGGGGAAGGACGAAAACTTGAAGTACAACTTTATTAATTTGATGGTGTGACACCGTGACACCGAGTATTGGTATCACAGTCATGGAGAACTGAAATGTTTGTTGAGAAATGTAGGTGCACCTCCTTGGTTTCTGACACTCAGCTGTGCTGAGTAGGCTTGGGATAACCTGCTTGAATTTTTGCAAAAAGCAAACTCAAATATAAAGGACATTAAAGTGAAGACAGCAGGAGAACTTTGCTCCTTGGATCCTGCAAATGTTTGCAGATATTTTAACCACAGGTCTCAAGCCATGATGTCTTTCATCTGCAACAAAAGTAATCCACCCCTTGGTGAAGTTACTGATTTCTTTTGGTGCAACGAATACCAAGCAAGAGGTGCCCCTCACATTCACATACTGTATGGATAAAAGATGTACCCAAGTTTGGAACAGACAGTGATGAGTCTGTCTTGTCTTTCATACAACAGTATGTGCCATGTGCCATCTCAAGAGAAGGTGGTGGAAAGGGCTTGAGATAACAAGCACTACGGTTTCAAACTCATAGATGTGGGAAGTATTGCATTGAAAATACAGATGCAAAGGAAAATGTTATACAAGATGTTGATTTGGATTCCCATGACCTATGATTCCACAAGGAAGAGTGAAAAGCTTTATGTCTGCAGTCAGACATACTTTGACACTGAAATCACCGAAAAAAACACATACAACCTGAGAAGAACAGAGGCCTCCAAATATATAAATGACTACAACCCTGTGATTCTGAAGATGTGGAATGCAAATATCAGACAACTCCATCACTGTTGCTTTGTATGTCACTTCATACATTATAAAATCAGAGATGAAGGAGATGTGGGAGAAGATGCCTGCAGAAAAGAGTCTATCGAAGAAATTGTACAGCTTCAGCTTTCCCATAGAGAGATGACCCTTTTATGAGTGCTGTAATCGGCTGAGCTCGGCCAGTTTGTTCTCAAAGTCAAGGGGAATTGTTTGGGTAAGTCTAGGCCTAGCAATTACATGGAATACGGTGTTAAACTTTTTCCCAGTAATTCAGTCTCTAGCGGAGTTTGACCCGGAAAGTACAGACATTGTGAAGATAAATATGTTGGATATGTACCATCTAAGAAGGAGTCCACATCTAGAAGACATGTGCCTTTATGAAGTTCTTCAACACTACAGATACAAAAGGAATATGACAGAAAACACAGAAGAAGGAAAATATAGCGTAGTTGGATGTGATGGTTGTTTGTTGAAACATAGCAAAGGGAATTCTGATTAACCACAGAAAACTGAGTTGCCAAACTGCAGACAGAAGAGGGTTTTTCTTTTTGGCACTTCTGCAACTGTTCACACCTTGGCGTGCTGAATCAGAACTACTTGGGGACTATGATTGCTATGAAGACTCTTTCAATGCTGTAAAAGACAACATTCAGTGTCCAGTCTTTTCAAACTATTTGCAAATGTTGAAAGATGAGATTGAACTGGAAGAAACCATTGCTGCTGAAGTAGCTAAGGAGGTGTTAGAACTGGGGGTCTCTAGTTGGCAGAGGTAGGTACCTTTGACCAAATAGGGACCCTTGCTTCTAGTCAGGGTAAGGGGGATAGACACTTTAGATAACCCCTGCTCACCCCCTTGGTAGCTTGGCACGAGCAGACAGGCTTATCCCAAAGGCAATGTGTAAAGTATTTGTACCAACACTCACAGTAACACAGTGAAAACACCACAAATGGACACCACACCAGTTTAGAAAAATAAAATATCTTTATCTAAACTAAACAAGACCAAAACGACAAAAATCCAACATACAGAAACTCAGTAGAATGTCTTTAAAAAGGGTTGTTGCAAAAAAATAAACTTGTAGATGATGAATGCGACACTTTAGTCTCAAAGTACCTGGGATGCGTTACGCAAATCAAACAAAAGGGGCGCAGAGAAGGTTATGCGTCGATTCTTCCTGCGCTCCGGTTCTGATGCGACAAGATGGCGCCTTGATGCGTTGCGACGATCTGGTGCGATGCGACAAAATGGCGTCTTCGTTGCGATGCGACAACGTGGAGGCGATGCGTGCACGCCCGACGACCGTGCGGCGAACTCGGTGATTTTCTGAGCCACGACAGGCCCTGCGACACGCTTCTCCGGTGATGCGACGACACCCTCGGTGATGGCGGCACGCTTCTCCGGCGATGCGGCAGCGAACAGCAGCACCGGCGACACACTTCCTCAATGATGCGACAGCGGCTGCTGCGGCGGCGTCACACTTCTCTCTCGTTGTGTCGCGCTTCCAGCTCCCACCAGCAAAAAGGCCTCACACACAGTTACAGGCCCTCCTGGCAGACTGGAACTCCCAGCAAGGAAGTTCAGGGAGCTGGGGGTGAAGTCCTTTTGTGCCTAGGACTTCAGAAACAGGAGGCCAGCTCTTCTCAGGCCCTTGGAGACTTCTCTTCAGTTGGACACAGCACTCAGCAAAGTCCTTCTTCAAGCAGGGGGGGACACAGCACACAGCAAAGTCCCTTCGTCCTCTCCTCAGTAGAAACAGCAAACTGCAGGCCAGCCCTAGACACACTTGGGCAGTACTTCTCCTCAGTCTCTTCAGCTGATCTTCGTTGGCAGAGATTCCTCTTGATCAGGAAGTAGTCTAACTTTCAGGTGTTTCAGCTCTAGTATTTATACCCCAAAAGTCTTTGTTCTCTATGTGTGAGGGGTCCTGGACCCAGTCCAAACCAGTTCTGGGTGCACTCTGCCAGTGCACATCTTCTTCCTTTGTGAGTGTGGGCCAGGGCCATCAGACACACCGCAGGAGGTGGAGCCATCGTTGTGGAAGGCAGGCACAGCCCTATTCAGGCCCAGGTGCTACTCCTCCCACAACTCCAAATGCTGATAGGTCTATTCAGCCTAGTGCTGACTCACCCAGACTCCTGGAGCCACCCCAACCCCTGTCACTCTCAAACCAGTCAATCCACAAACAGGCAGAGGCCCACAGAAAGGTGGAACAAGAAAATAGCCACTTTCTAAAAGTGCTATTTTCAAACACAGAATTTAAAAACCATCCTTCCTAAAAGATGTGTTATTAAATTCTGAGTTCAGGGATACCAGACTCCAATTTTCTACCTTGCTCCTATGGGAAGATATGCAGGTAAACATGTTACACAGCATTCCCCATTCTGTCCTATGGGCAGGATAGCCTTTCAATAGTGAAAAACGAATTTGGCAGTATTTCACTATCAGGACATGTTACCCACACTAGTACATGTCCTACCTTTCACATACACTGCACCCTGCCCAGGGGGGTACCTTGGGCCTACCATAGGGGTGTCCAATGTGTAAGAAAAGGGAAGGGTCAGGCCTGGCAAGTGGGTACACTGGCCAGGTCAACATGGCAGTTAACAAACTGCGCACAGGCACTGCAGTGGCAGGCCTGAGACATCATTTTAGGGCTACTCATGTGGGTGGCACAATCAGTGCTGCAAGCCCACTAGTAGCATTTGAATTACCAGCCATGGCACACTCAGTGCACTTTAATAGGGACCTACTGTTAAAACAAATATACCAATCATGGATAACCAATCACAATAACAATTTACACAGAGAGCATATGCACTTTAGCACTGATCAGCAGTGGTAAAATGCCCAGAGTTCTATAGCCAACAACCACAGGTCAGGAAAAACAAAGGAGGAAGAAGCAAAATGTTTAGGGATAACCCTGCAAAAAGGGCCATTTCCAACACAACCCGCTTCCAGCCTAAAGCCAGGGTAGACCAATCGATACCTCGATGGGATTCCCTGCTTGGGGTGATAGAACACGGAACCTGGCCCGAACAGCAGGGGTCTATTCCTGTTCTACGCCTTCCTGAACCCAGTTGGATCCCTCTATCTATACTCTCAGGGCCCACTAGGCTAACCCATGGGGGACCCTTCTCCTCACCTGGGGACACCATCTGTGCAGCGCCTAAACTTACTTTGCTCACAGATGTGTCCGCTCTGGTAGACAGTACCCACCTGGCCAACACAGCGGTGTGGCCCAGTCCACCCCCAGGGTGTGACTCCAGCCCCCCTCTCAGGGGAACTCTGTCCACCAGGACAACCAGCCACCGTGGCCACTGACAGCTGTCAGTGATGAGAGCCAGGCCTCATGCCTGTCAGGCCTCTCTAACCTCTGTGGCGTCAGAAGGTGGGGGGCAGTAGCCCCAGGTGCCTGGCACCTTTTCTCCACTTTCCCTCCTGCCAAGTCAGGTATGGCATCCTGACACTGGCCCACCAACCCAGGGTCCGCACCCTCAGGACACAACTCTCCCACCAGTTCAGGTCCTCTCTCCAGCAACTGGTCTCCCAACCTAGGGTCTAAACCCTCAGGTTGCACCGGGGTCAGAGGCGAGGACTCCCTCCCTCTGCACCCCCTTCCAGAGTGCTGCACCCTCCCACCTGGAGTGGTACCCCTGGAAGACGAACCGGTCAGGACACTTCTTACAGTCATCCTTCCCGCCAGGTCAGGCAAAACCTGAACCTGCCCTCCCAACCTTGGGGCTGAACCCCGCGGCTGAGAACTTGCCTGGCACACCAGGACTTCTGGGGACTCACACAGCATCCCCCGAGGGTAACAGATGACTCATGTGTTGTGTGACAGTCTGCCTGGCGCAGATCTCCCGACCCCTGTCCATCTGACAGTGCGCGAAGATCCCCCAGGACAGAAGTGGTGTCACCATGGTCACTCCTAGGAGACTCAGCCCTTCTGGCTGGTCCCTGACCCACTGGTTCTCCCACTGGGGAACACATCCCCCTCTCACCCCTCACTCTGGACTTCTTCACCCTCCACTTAGGAGCGGCACCGCCAGACACCAGAACCGCTGGAGCTCTGTTTACAGATGCTCCACGTTCTCCTGACACTAGGAGATCCCCCTCAAATGGCCTACTAGTACAGCCTAGGCCCCCAACCTGGTGTTCCCTTAGGGAACCCTCCAGGCCCTGAGACTGGGTTTCGGGCACCTTGGGACACAGCCCACACTCACTCCTTCTCCGCTGAGACAGGACGTGAGCCCCTACACCCCTCCCACTACACCGGGACCTAGCTGGGCTACTCTGAACCTCTCCCACCACACTGTCTGGAAGATACCTGAGCCACTCCTTTTAGGATCACTCCCAAATGCCTCTTCAGACCCTCTGGAAACCACCAAAAGGTCTACCTCCAGCGCAAGTTCCCTGGACTCAGAGAACTCACTCTCCACTAGGTGTTGGCATAGCTCTGGAAAACAGGGACTCAAAATATGCTCTCCAACAAATGAATCACACAGCCCCCCACAGTTGTTAACCAAGCTACCCTTTGCCTCACCATCCAGTGCCTCACACAAGTACCCCACGCCACTCTCCTGAGATTGGCAAGACAGTGTCTGACTGTCTCTGTCACTCAACCCACACTCTTCTGGGCTGTCTCCACACTCACACACCAGGACTTCTACCAGGGGGGAACCCTTCTCCCTGCACCTCTCATCTAGAGTCAGTAGAGTGTCCCTTCCACCACTAGGAATATGATCCCCTGTGTCAGTTCCCCAATCTACTTCAGGGACACTGCACACTACTGGAGCTACCTCATAAACCTTTACCCTCTGGTGTATATTAACCCCCTCCCTCAAGTCAGGCGCCACATCTCTGGGTGTGTGCACTTCTCCCTCAGCACTAGATAACACCATTTTGCTGCCACCATCTGAGCTGGACTCCACCTCCAACTCAGCAAAGCTCACTTCCTGACCTAAACACTTTTCCTCTTTCTTGGCTAAGACACTCATGGCCTCAAGCCTCTCGAGCTCCAAATCAAGCTCCCTCATTCTTTTTTTTTTAACAACAAATTTTATTGGATGTTTCGATAAAAGGTCGGGCGACAGCCCTACAATGTCCTGTAGGAGGGAAAGGATTATTCTCACGAAAATTCCAGCAATTTTATCAATTATCAAAACCGGCCAAACATGCCGGTGGTACAAACATAACAAACTGCAGACAGTTTTTGACCTCAAGACATGACTACAGATCATATTGTATAGGAATCAGGTGACAAGCAATACGGGCCAGACCAATTAGGGGGCATTCGGAGGCATTCAGCACCATTTATGGGTCCGTGGGTGGCAGAGGGGGAAGTTCGATTCCTCGGTAGGACGCCCAGCGAGTCCATATTTTCTGATGTTTTGCAGGGCATCCACGTGCTAGGAAGACTGCAATCTCAGCCCCATACACCTATCAAGTTCTGTCTTCCATTTGCCCAGGGTTGGGGGATGTGGCGCCTTCCATAACTGTGCAATGTCCCTCTTGGCTATAGTGAGAGCTAAAAACAATAAATGCTGCTTATATTTATTACCCCCTATGTCATCAGTGCTATGCAGGAGGAAGAGGCGCGGGTCAAGCGGAAGCTCCCATGCAAGCACCTCGCTAAGGCAGGACCTAATTCTGCGCCAAAAGGGTTGCAACGCTGTGCAACTCCATACAGTGTGCAAGAATGTCCCCTCCTCCCGGTCACACCGCAAACATGTGGGGGACTGGATGACACCCATCCGCCAGAGTCTGGTCCGTGTGTAATAAGCCCGGTGCAGGTATTTAAACGGTATCAGGCGGTCTCGTGTGGAGACCGCCACACCCCGCGGGCTAGCGATGGCTTCAGCCCAGTCATCGTCCGTCAGGTCTGGGATATCGGCCTGCCATGCCATGTGCGTCCTGTCGAGTGTCGTCGGTGTGTGAGTCGTCAGGGTCTGGTATATTTGCCTGATCTTATGGAGGCCAAGGTCACCCATGAGGAGACGGCCTTCCAGAGGCTGGAATTCTGGGAGGGTCTCAAGTGTGCGGATCAGAGGAGTGAGTGCATGACGGAGTTGGAGAAATTTGTAAAATTGCGATTTGTGTAAGTCAAACCCCACCTGCAGTTGTTGGAAGGATTTCATAGTAGTACCCCTCATCACATCTCCTAGGGTCGAAATTCCCACCAAGTCCCATCCCCGGAACCCTCTCAGGGTGGCCACTGGGTGGAGGTATGTGCCCTGCCAGAGTGGGGTCGCCCGGGTAAGTTTCCCATTCCAGCCCATCTGTCGGACTTTAGCCCGCCACAACTGTATCACAACTCTCCCGGCGGGGGACATAGAGTCGGGCCGTATAGCACTATAAAGGAGGTGGAGGAGAGGAGTTTGTTCCATTGCTGCATGCTCAATCGCATATGCCGGATCTGTGGGGGAGTTATACCACCATTCATTCACCACGAGTATGTGGGAAGCCACATAGTAAGAATGAGATATCCGCTGCTGCGATCCCTCCGCAATATGTGGATTGCGTACACGTGTGGAGAGCAACCCTCACTGCGCCACCGTTCCAGAGAAATTTATTCTGTATGGCGTCCACTTGTGCAAACCAAGAGCGCGGAATAGGATAAGGGAAGTTTTGGAGGCGGTACAAGATCCGGGGCAGCGATACCATCTTAAAGATGGCCGAGCGCCCATATAAGGACAAAGGGAGGGAGGACCATATTGCTGTTTCTCTATTAAGACTAGCCACTAAAGGAGTAATATTATGTGCCCAGGAGACTGTGGGGCATGGGGATACGAAAACACCGAGGTACTTAAAGCCTTCATTCGCCCGGGACAGCTGCGAAGCCCAAGCTTCGCGACCCTGATGACCGCACACAGGAAACAGCACAGATTTGGCCGGGTTTGTGTGTAACCCTGTAGTTTCCCCGAACACCCTAAGAATTTGCAATATACGGGGCCTGGAAAACCAGGGGTCTGTCATGAAAAAGAGGACGTCGTCCGCGTATAACGCAATACGGTCCGATCGCGACTGAGACCAGTCAAAGCCACGGAGCACCGGGTCCCATCGAACCCACGCCGCCAGAGGCTCGATCGCAAGAGCGAACAGCAGCGGGGACAACGCACAGCCCTGTCGGGTGCCCCTGTGAATAGGGAAGGGGTGGGAGCGGTGCCCAGGAATGCGCACTGACGCCGTGAGGTCGGTGTAAAGCAGGTGCACGTAGGCAATAAATCGTGGCCCAAAATTTACTGCCTCTAACAATTGAAAAAGGTACACCCAGCTCAAGGAATCGAAGGCCTTGTCGATATCGGCCAATAGCATGGCGGCCGGCCGGCCTAGCGCCGGGGCGGCCGCCATAGCGTTGTGCACCCTCCTGATATTGTGGTGGGTGGCTCTGTGGGGCATGAATCCCGACTGATCGGGATGAATTAAATCCGAGACGCAAGCTCGCAAACGATCCGCCAGGACCTTTCCCAACAGTTTAGGTTCGAAATTGATCAGGGAAATGGGACGGTATGAGGAAGGGTCATCTGGGGGACGACCAGGCTTGAGGAATAGCACTATCTCGGCGTGGCGCCAGTCTTGGGGCAATATGGCGCGTTCCTCAGCCTCGTAGATCGCCGCCAGTAAATGAGGCCCTAAGAGATGTATATTCGGCCGTAGGAATTCCATAGGGAATCCATTAGGACCTGGGGCGCGCCCCGGATGTATAGCGTTGAGGGCACCCGTCAGTTCGTCCAGTGTGATTGGGGCCTCCAATTGCTCGCGAAGATGGTCCGAAAGCTTCCGTGGCGGAATATCCGTGAGGAATTCCGCTATTAACTCGGCCGAAATCACTTCATGTCGGGCATACAGAGCCGTGAAATGCTGGGCAAATACCTGTGCGACACCCTCCGGCGACGTGTGTAGGGATCCATCTGCGGCGCGAATAGCTGGCACGATCGCCGGGGAGTTATTAGCTTGGCATAGCCGGTGGAGCATTCTGCTTGATTTGTCGCCCCATTGATAGACCCGATGTTGAGACACCTCCCAAATAGTCTTCGCCTCCCCCATTAGATATTGCTACAATTCTTGTTGCGCCTGCAGCAGGTTGCGCCGTATAGTAGGGCTAGGGTCTAGGTTTAGTTGCGCTGCAAGGGCCGACTGGCGCGTTTCTAAAGCCTCAAGTTGCTCCTGTTGTGCACGTTTTTCTTTGGTGCGATAACTGATTTCAATACCTCGAATGGTAGGCTTGAGGGCCTCCCACAGGGTGCAGCGGGACGGGGCGGAGGGGCCGTTATCCTCTAGATATGTGGCAATCGCTCCGTGAAGCATATCTTGATAGTCAGGGCATCGAAGATGCCATGAAGACATACGCCAGTGAAAGGGAGGCTTGCAAGAGCATGTATGAAATTATAGGGTGACTGGGGAATGATCAGAGAGCCCGCGGGGCTGGTGAGTTACCTGTGAGAATCTGTGAAGGAATATACGCGGGGTGAAGAAATAATCTAACCGAGACTGTGACCCGTGGACTGCAGACAGATACGTGTATCCCCGCTCGTCGGGGTGGTATTCTCTCCACACATCAGCCCAGCTCAGGGTAGAAACCAATGCACTCAGTTTAGTGTGATCCGGCAATGGTGGACAGTCAGCGCTGCGCTGCCTGTCCAAGGGTCCCATTGTGTCGTTCCAGTCGCCCCCTAAAAGGGTCACCCCTTCCGGCAAGTCTCCCCAGACTCCCGATATTTTGTCGATGAAGGCCGTCCCTAGCGGGGGAGGGGCGTAGACGCTTCCTACAGTGACTTGTTCTCCATACAGTAGGCCCGTGACAAAAAGGAATCTACCCCCCGGGTCTGCCCTCTGCGCTATGTGTTGGAACTGGACTCTGCGATGTATTAAAATGGCCACTCCCTGGGAGCCTCTGGTGAACCCCGCATGATACACATGGTAGAAACCAAAACGGGCTAGACATGGGGCTTTGGTGCCGAGAAGATGGGTTTCCTGGAGGAGTAGGATGTCAGCCCCATACCTCTTAGCTTGACGTAATATCGCACCCCGTTTCACTTTATTCAGGAGGCCTCTAACATTCCACGAGACTACAGTAAGGTCCCCGAAGCGGGTTGCGTCACCTGGCACCATTGTCCCTTGGCTTGAGGAGATAGCAGCGAAGAGGTCTAATTCGAGATGTACTGTCTGCTTGGAACATAAACAAACAACAACCCTCGAGAACTACAACCCCCAATATCCCCCGCCCCCACCCGACACTGCCATAAACTAGGAGTATCTGTCGCGGTGTGTGAAACCCCGGGTGCCCAACAGGGGTACCCCGTGCTTCCACACCAAATGCACCCTACCCACCCAGGAAACATGGGAAAAACAAGGGGGGCACAATGAGTCTGTGGCTCTGCCGTGCCATGGCCTCGCGTCCATGCCAACCCAGAGGAAGAATTAGACAGAGTCCCACTAAGTAATAAACAATGTCAACTTGCTGTTTACTGCCAGATGTGTATCAGAGAACTCAAGAAGGCCGCTCCGGGCTTGTCGACAGTCTGTCCGATCCAGAACCATGTCGTCGCTTGGACTTGGGCCTCCGCGCCCTAGGGGGCCGGGAACTGCGTGACGAGTCAGACTCCACCAGCGGCGGGGAGCCTGGTCGGAGCTGGGGACGTTCATCAGTCCAAGCAAAGACTGCCTCCGGAGTGTCGAAGAAGAACGACTTGGAGTTGTAGATAACTCGCATCCTGGCAGGATATAGGAGCATATACTGTAGGTTCAGGTCTCTCAGCTTACGTTTCGCAGCGGCGAAGGATTGGCGTTGTTGCTGGACCAGTCGCGTATAGTCCAGGAACACCATGATGGACCGAGATTCATGTTGAAGGCAGTCTCTATGTGTCCGAGCATATCTCAAGACTGCATCCCGGTCAGCATAATTCAAAATTTAAATCACTGGTCTAGGAGACGCTCCCAGGGGAGGTTTTTGAGTCAGGGCCCGGTGAGCGCGCGCCACCACGAAGGTAGAGGACAGGAGATCACTTGGCAAGAGGTCTGTGAGCCACCGGGTGATGAAGCTAGTCATGGATTTACCCTCACACCCCTCCGGCAGACCTACGAAGCGTAGGTTGTTTCGTCTCGAGCGGCCCTCTGAGTCTTCCACCCTGGAGGCCAGCTCCCGTGACACGACCGTGAGCTTGTTAACCTGTTTCTGAAGGGTGGATACTGTGTCCTCCACTGTTGAGACCCTCACCTCCGCTTCTGTGATACGATCCACCGCCTTGCGGAGATCCTGGTGTAGGAATGAAACCTCCGACCCCACCGCTCCAATCTTGGCGTTGAGCATATCCCTGGCTCCATTTATCGCAGCTAAGAGGGCCGCATTGTCAGGTATCGAGCCCACCCCCTCGCCGCTCGCGGAGCTCCCAGTGGGTGCGGTGAACTGGTCGATGGTGCCCTGCTTTGGGCCCGCCGTGCCGGGTTTATCCCTGCCCATTGTGGACAAGGGCCCGGATGCAGCAACCACACAAGAAGTAGGTATTGGTGGCACTGGGCAATGTGCGCACCCCGGAAGGCGCTGCTGCAGCGCCAGAGAAAGCCCGCCGGTGACCGTAGGGGCCGCCGTGCCTAAGGACGCAGGATAGGCGCCGTTGAGAAAGGGGGCCACTGACCTGGCAGGATATTACCGGCCCAAGCGATCTGTCTCCACATTGATCCCCCTCGAGGAGCGCCAACCGGGAGTGGACACCACGCCTCCTCAGCGCGGGCCGCGATGGGCGCTCTCAGCAATCTGGAGTCCCAGGGAGGGCCACGGATCGTGCGGCGCCGTGCTCCTCAGCCCCAATGTGTGTCGCGACAGTACCCTCAATGAGCCGCCCTCAGCCCAGCACAGCGCACAGAAGATCTCGAGCTGTCCATCCACACCAGTAGCAGCGGGGTCGCAGACTCCGCTATCCAGGCTCCCCCCGGCGGTCCCAGAAGGTCTCAACTGGCAATTTCAAGAAATCTCAGGGGGGGAGTCTACGACAGGGCCCAACTCCACCGCGCCATCCCCGGGCCGCAAGGAGAGAGGGAGCACTGCTGGGCCGCAGGGACGGGGGCCGCAGGCATCCAAGTGCTGGGCGTCGAATAGTCAATGTGGGCCAGGGATCGCTCACCTCCGGGGGCTCCGGCTCACCTCCTGCTCCACTCAACCGCCACACGGTGGGGAACCAAGCTTGCTGGCAGGATGCTGGGCTGCGCACCACGTGCGGCTCGTCACTGGTCCGGCGGCCGGGAACTCACTGGGTCTTAGTAGTCGCAGCGGCCCTGCGACAATCTCTTCCTCCCGGCCGCAGCAACAGGATCACCACGGGCAGTCCCCCGCCTCGCCGTCCGTCTGGCGCGGGCAGCCACCGATGAAGCTCCGGGTGGGGGGAGGGGCGGGCTCTGCGCGGCGCTGGGTCTAGGTTCCGTCGGCCAGCCGCGGATCAAGGCACTGGGTGTTGCACCGCATTTATTCCCTCTGCAACACTCCACGGGCTGATGTCTGCACGCGAGCGCCCCTTCGTCGTCCTCGGATCGCGGCCGGGGCGCCGGGGGAAAGACCCGGCCGCCGCCTCGCCAATATACACCCTCGGGCAAATCTCCGCCCGCAGCGCTCCAGCCGCCGGTGACAGGAACCGCTGACCACCTGCACTATTGGGAGCACCGGCTGCAAGCAAGAGCACACCTCTGGGCAGGATCTATGCAGGATAAATGTAGGATTATGGCGTGGACGTTCGGAGCCTAACTAGGCTGCGTCCGCCATGATGGCTCTCCAAGCCACGCCCCCAAGCTCCCTCATTCTTAACTCATGTGCCAAGGTCAATTTAATTTCTTCCAGGGCATACATCTTCTTGCTCTCCTCTGCCTTGTTCTGGATTTCTATTTCCATTAGCTTCATCTCGAGCCTCATGTCTTCTAACTCATGATCTCTAACCCTTTGGTTCTCCTCCAGCTCCTCTGGGGAAAAACTTCTAGCGGAATGGTCGCTGCCAGCCCTGGAGGCTGCTCTGGACACAGGCAGATCCTGTGACTTGAAACCATCCCCTTGTGCATCCTCATCCACCTCTGCACCATCTGTCTCCCCAGCCTCTTTGGCCTCCAACCAGGCCCTTAAGGTCTTCTGTAGCTCCTCCTTCTTGGAGCTGCTCTTCATGGGACATCCAAAGCTCCTGCAGAACTGCTTGAGTTGACCTACTTTGTAGCCACTTAAAATTTCAATATCAAACTCCAGTTCTGCAACATCACTTGCTGGTTTACCCTTTGGAGACATGATGCGTGGATGACTCAAGGATCAGATCAAAACTAGAACCAAAAACAAAACACAGTATGTGGTTGCGTAGTGGTCTGCGCTAAACTAGTGATGTACACCAATTACTGTGGGTCAAGTACAAATACAAGTTTAAATCCTCACCGTTGACCACCAATGTTAGAACTGGGGGTCTCTAGTTGGCAGAGGTAGGTACCTTTGACCAAATAGGAACCCTTGCTTCTAGTCAGGGTAAGGGGGATACACACTTTAGATAACCCCTGCTCACCCCCTTGGTAGCTTGGCACGAGCAGACAGGCTTATCCCAAAAGCAATGTGTAAAGTATTTGTACCAACACTCACAGTAACACAGTGAAAACACCACAAATGGACACCACACCAGTTTAGAAAAATAAAATATCTTTATCTAAACTAAACAAGATCAAAACGACAAAAATCCAACATACAGAAACTCAGTAGAATGTCTTTAAAAAGTGTTGTTGCAAAAATAAACTTGTAGATGATGAATGCGACACTTTAGTCTCAAAGTACCTGGGATGCGTTACGCAAATCAAACAAAAGGGGCGCAGAGAAGGCGATGCGTCGATTCTTCCTGCGCTCCGGTTCTGATGCGACAAGATGGCGCCACGATGCGTTGCAATGATCCGGTGCGATGCGACAAAATGGCGTCTTCGTTGTGATGCGACAACGTGGAGGCGATGCGTGCCCGCCCGACGGCCGTGCGGCGAACTCAGTGATTTTCTGAGCCGCGACAGGCCCTGCGACACGCTTCTCCGGTGACGCGACGACACCCTCGGTGATGGCGGCACGCTTCTTCGGTGTTGCGGCGGCAATCAGTGGCGGTGCGCTTCCTCAGCGATGCGACGACCCTGCGACACACTTCTCCGGTGATGCGACGGCACCCTCTGTGGCAGCGGCACGCTTCTCCGGCGATGTGGCGGTGAACAGCAACAGCGGCGACACACTTCCTCGATGATGGGACAGCGGCTGCTGCGGCGGTGTCACGCTTCTCTCTCGTTGCGTCGCGCTTCCAGCTCCCACCAGCAAAAAGGCCTCACACACAGTTACAGGCCCTCCTGGCAGACTGGAACTCCCAGCAAGGAAGTTCAGGGAGCTGGGGGTGAAGTCCTTTTGTGCCTGTGACTTCAGAAACAGGAGGCCAGCTCTTCTCAGGCCCTTGGAGACTTCTCTTCAGTTGAACACAGCACTCAGCAAAGTCCTTCTTCAAGCAGGGGGGGACACAGCACACAGCAAAGTCCCTTGGTGCTCTCCTCAGTAGAAACAGCAAACTGCAGGCCAGCCCTAGACACACTTGGGCAGTACTTCTCCTCAGTCTCTTCAGCTGATCTTCGTTGGCAGGGATTCCTCTTCATCAGGAAGTAGTCGGACTTTCAGGGGTTTCAGCTCTAGTATTTATACCCCAAAAGTCTTTGTTCTCTATGTGTGAGGGGTCCTGGACCCAGTCCAAACCAGTTCTGGGTGCACTCTGCCAGTGCACATCTTCTTCCTTTGTGAGTGTGGGCCAGGGCCATCAGACACACCGCAGGAGGTGGAGCCAGCATTGTGGAAGGCAGGCACAGCCCTATTCAGGCCCAGGTGCTACTCCTCCCACCACTCCAAATGCAGATAGGTCTATTCAGCCTAGTGCTGACTCACCCAGACTTCTGGAGCCACCCCAGCCCCTGTCACTCTCAAACCAGACAGTCAATCCACAAACAGGGAGAGGCACACAGAAAGGTGGAACAAGAAAATAGCCACTTTCTAAAAGTGCTATTTTCAAACACAGAATTTAAAAACCATCCTTCCTAAAAGATGCGTTATTAACTTCTGAGTTCAGGGATACCAGACTCCAATTTTCTACCTTGCTCCTATGGGAAGATATGCAGGTAAACATGTTACACAGCATTCCCCATTCTGTCCTTTGTGCTTCCCTGCGGACCAAGCTGGCCCTCCTGAGGTATCTTGTAACCACACCAACGCCACATTAGAGGTTTTTCCTCCTATTCCTCCGGGGCAACTACTTGCTCTATGCTCCAAAATCAAGTCTGGCTCTCCGGCCGATCCACTGAAACCTGACCAATTTCGGAAAATTTTATCCACTATCTCGCTTCCCTTAGGACAGGTGATCAATGGGTCTTTTAGTACAGCGGTCGTGCCTATTGCTTGGAAACAGGCCAAGGTGATACCGCTGTTTAAAAAACACTCTTTAGACGTAAAAAAAACAGAAAACTTTTGGCCGATCTCCTTGCTACCTTGGGCCGCAAAGATCATGGATGCTTATATCAACTCCCTCCTCACGGACCACCTAAACTCCAACAACAGTTTAGACCCCTCCCAAAATGGCTTTCGCCCTGGCCACAGCACAGAGTCGGCGCTCCTGGCGGTGACAGAACATCTTTGGACAGCTCTGGATGCAGGGCAGACATCGGCGCTGATCCTTCTGGATCTCAGCGCCGCGTTTGATACTGTGTCCCATGCCATTCTGTTGCGATGCCTGGAGGAGGCTGGAATTGTAGGCTCAGCCCTTAAGTGGCTCGCCTCATTCCTTGCTGATAGGACGTTTCAGGTGATAGCTCCCCCCTTCACCTCTGGCATCTTTTCCATCAAGCAAGGGGTGCCACAGGGCTCCTCCCTGAGCCCTCTGCTTTTCAATCTATACGTACAACCGCTGGCTGTAGTAGCCAAGAGCAGAGGGATGACCATGGTCTCCTATGCCGACGACACACAGCTGGTGGTGGCTCTCTCGAGCGACTCTAAGCAGGACGCACTTAAGTTTCAAAGTGATCTTGCGGCAGTCGCCGAGTGGATGACCGCCAACTGTCTCCAACTTAATGCTAACAAGTCGGAGGTGTTGTTGGTGGGAAAGGACCATGGTCTATGGAACGAGCTTTGGTGGCCTAAGAGCCTAGGCACTGCCCCCTCCCCCAAGCAGGCAGTGAAGAATTTAGGGGTTTGGATGAATGCTTCCCTTAACTTCCAGTCCCAAACTAAAAAGGTGGCTGGAACCTGCTTCGGGCTGTTGCGAGGACTCAAACCCATCTTGGGCTTCTTTGATGCCCCCACCAGGCAGATCATCATTCAGGCCTTGATTATGTCTAGACTTGATTACGCTAGATCACTGTATCTGGGAGCTAACAAGACAGAAATACATAGGCTACAGAGAGTACAGAATGCAGCCGCAAGATCTCTCCTTGGTTTGCGTAGAGCATGCTCGGTGACTAACACTATCCGCCGTCTCCACTGACTGCCTGTGGCCAGGCGGATTGAGTTCAAGGCTCTCTGTATAGCTTTCAAAGTCCTGAAATCTGCCTCTCCTGGTATTCTGGCTGACCTGCTCTTACCCTATGTTCCCTCCCGCCAGCTTCGTTCCATGGGACAACACCTGGTGGTGGTTCCCCGGGTTAGGAGGGCTCGAGCCGGAGGTCGTTCTTTCCGGCACAGAGCGGCCATTCTTTGGAACTCACTGCCTGCCCACATTCGTTGCCTTAACAATGATCTAGAATGTAGGAAAGATATCAAAACCTTTCTCTTTCCCACTTCGTAGGCCTCCCTGGGGTCCTTCCCTGTTTCGTCCACCTCATTGCTGTCAGCGCCGGGGCGCCTCTTTGCTGGGGCAGCTGTCGCACTTTATAAAATCCACTAACATAACATAACATAACATGGCGCCTCGATGCGTTGCGATGATCCGGTGCGATGCGACAAAATGGCGTCTTCGTTGTGATGCGACAAAGTGGAGGCGATGCGTGCACGCCTGACGGCAGTGCGGCAAACTCAGTGATTTTCTGAGCCGCGACAGGCCCTGCGACACGCTTCTCCGGTGATGCGACGACACCCTCGGTGATGGCGGCACGCTTCTCC
Organism: Calotriton arnoldi; assembly: GCA_963921515.1. Taxonomy (NCBI): domain Eukaryota; kingdom Metazoa; phylum Chordata; class Amphibia; order Caudata; family Salamandridae; genus Calotriton; species Calotriton arnoldi. The sequence goes on along the minus strand of CAWUFW010004118.1, from coordinate 1,470,125 downwards.
GGTGTTGCGACGGCAATCAGCGGCGGCGCGCTTCCTCAGCGATGCGACGACCCTGCGACACACTTCTCCGGTGATGCGACGGCACCCTTTGTGGAGGCGGCACCCTTCTCCGGCGATTCGGCGGCGAACAGCAACAGCGGCAATGCGCTTCCTCGATGATGGGACAGCGGCTGCTGTGGCGGCGTCACGCTTCTCTCTCGTTGCGTCGCGCTTCCAGCTCCCACCAGCAAAAAGGCCTCACACACAGTTACAGGCCCTCCTGGCAGACTGGAACTCCCAGCAAGGAAGTTCAGGGAGCTGGGGGTGAAGTCCTTTTGTGCCTGGGACTTCAGAAACAGGAGGCCAGCTCTTCTCAGGCCCTTGGAGACTTCTCTTCAGTTGAACACAGCACTCAGCAAAGTCCTTCTTCAAGCAGGGGGGACACAGCACACAGCAAAGTCCCTTGGTCCTCTCCTCAGTAGAAACAGCAAACTGCAGGCCAGCCCTAGACACACTTAGGCAGTACTTCTCCTCAGTCTCTTCAGCTGATCTTCGTTGGCAGGGATTCCTCTTGATCAAGAAGTAGTCTAGCTTTCAGGGGTTTCAGCTCTAGTATTTATACCCCAAAAGTCTTTGTTCTCTATGTGTGAGGGGTCCTGGACCCAGTCCAAACCAGTTCTGGGTGCACTCTGCCAGTGCACATCTTCTTCCTTTGTGAGTGTGGGCCAGGGCCATCAGACACACCGCAGGAGGTGGAGCCAGCATTGTGGAAGGCAGGCACAGCCCTTTTCAGGCCCAGGTGCTACTCCTCCCACCACTCCAAATGCAGAAGGTCTATTCAGCCTAGTGCTGACTCACCCAGACTCCTGGAGCCACCCCAGCCCCTGTCACTCTCAAACCAGACAGTCAATCCACAAACAGGCAGAGGCACACAGAAAGGTGGAACAAGAAAATTGCCACTTTCTAAAAGTGCTATTTTCAAACACAGAATTTAAAAACCATCCTTCCTAAAAGATGTGTTATTAAATTCTGAGTTCAGGGATACCAGACTCCAATTTTCTACCTTGCTCCTATGGGAAGATATGCAGGTAAACATGTTACACAGCATTCCCCATTCTGTCCTATGGGCAAGATAGCCTTTCAATAGTGAAAAACGAATTTGGCAGTATTTCACTATCAGGACATGTTACCCACACTAGTACATGTCCTACCTTTCACATACACTGCACCCTGCCCAGGGGGTACCTTGGGCCTACCATAGGGGTGTCCAATGTGTAAGAAAAGGGAAGGGTCAGGCCTGGCAAGTGGGTACACTGGCCAGGTCAACATGGCAGTTAACAAACTGCGCACAGGCACTGCAGTGGCAGGCCTAAGACATCATTTTAGGGCTACTCATGTGGGTGGCACAATCAGTGCTGCAAGCCCACTGGTAGCATTTGAATTACCAGCCCTGGCACACTCAGTGCACTTTACTAGGGACCTACTGGTAAAACAAATATGCCAATCATGGATAACCAATCACAATAACAATTTACACAGAGAGCATATGCACTTTAGCACTGATCAGCAGTGGTAAAATGCACAGAGTTCTATAGCCAACAACCACAGGTCAGGAAAAACAAAGGAGGAAGAAGCAAAAGGTTTAGGGATAACCCTGCAAAAAGGGCCATTTCCAACAGGAGGGTTCACAAAGCAGCCAATATTCTGCACCACTAAGTTAAGATCCATTTGGACAACCAATTTTTCAAAATGAAGCAGCTATAGCCATGAGTTAGGTGGAGACTGCAATGCAACAAGCAATAGAGGAAAGTGTTGATTTCGAACACTTAGTAGCACAACTGAATGACGAGCAAACAAACATTTAAATTGAAGTAAAAGATAAAAATAGAGCATGGATATCTGCATGAGAAGAAAGAATGCGAATGCTCTTGATTTACGTCAATTCTACTATACATCAGTGGTCAAGCTGGCAATAGGAAAAGCTTTCTAATGCAAGTTCTCACTGATTATCTACAGAAGACTACTGATTCGAATTTATCATGTGTAGCAACAGCACCAACTGGATTAGCTGCACACAACATTAAAGGATTTACTTTACACCAACTACTTATGCTACCTGTTGAACATGACAATAAACTGGAATTCCAGAAGTTATCTGGTGAAGCTTGTCATGAGGTGTCAAAAGTATTGAAGAAACTGAAGCTTTTATTGATCGATGAGGTGAGCATGGTTTCAAAGTTAATGCTTGCTTTCTTACACTTAAGAATGCAGCAGATTTTAAAAACAGAGTTTGACGTGCTGTTTGGAGGAAAGCATTTAATTGTCTTCGGCAACCTACTGCAACTCACCCCCATTAAAGAACAGCCTGTTTTCAAGACACTTCTTCACAATTAAACAAGAAATTCTTTGGGAAGTATTGGCAATGTAAATATTTGGTTAAACTTTGAATACAAGGAACTAGTGAAGAATATGCGTCAAGCATCTGATGTTATTTATGGACGTATTCTTAAGGACATTAAAGTAGGCGTTCTGACAAAGGATGGAAAAGGTGCTTTGGAAAGTCGACTTACCAGGAAACTATTTTCATCTGAAAACACAGCAGCCCAACCAATGTACAATTTCATTGAAAAAGACAAACCCATAGTCTGTTTAATGCCTACACTCCAAGAGTGTTCCAACTTCAACAAACAATTACTGATGCTGGAGAAAGAAGATATTTTGGAAATTACAGCTATCAATAAAATGGAACACCAGGGAGTAACAGTACTTCTTACTGAGACACTACAAGCAACATTGGATTCTTTGGAGAAGTCTGTGTCAAGGACTGCATAATTAGAAAAGTGTTTACCCGCGTGCAAAAATGTCTAGCAATTTTGCAGCGTAATTTAAATGTGGAGGAAGGGTAAGTAAATGGTGCTATGGCCAAAGTTATTGATTTAATTAATTTTCCAAACAGGGATGAGGTTGAGTACTTAGCCATAAACTTTGATCTAATTGATGGCGAGAAGCCGATTGGTTGATGTATTGTACGTTTTTGCTTGTAAAGGACTTGTATGTGCGACGGCAACAGTTTCCAGCGTCTCTAGCATGTGCTGTAACTATCCATAAATCTCAAGGTTTAAGTGTTGACACAGCTTTTATTAATATTGGAAGTACAGTATTTAAAGAAGGTATATCTTATGTAGCATTATCATGAGTTTGAACATTGTCCAGTGTGTTTTTAGTTGAATTTGATGATAAGAAAGTTAGTGCTGATGCAAGCTGTGCAAGAGAGTACAATCGGTTAAGAAATCTGTACGATCCTCATTTAGATCAGTACCCTATTTATGAGAAATGGGTAATCTGTCCAAAACAGAAGCTTACAAAACAGACGACTGATGTTCAAGAAAAGAAAGCAAACCAGAACAAGCTAGAAGGCATTAAGAAGAAAAAACTGGAAAATGAGGAAGATATTGTAGGATACCAGTTGGAAAATAATTCAGGTGTCAACTGCTATGTAAATGTTGTTTTCAATGTGCTGTTTCATTTGCCACATCTTGTAAATCAAATTGAAGAAAAACCAGATAAGAGATTGTGTTCTGCACTATATCATTTGCTCAAACATTTACTCAGTGACAGATCTGTAATACATATTGCTTTAGGCATTGAAGACCTTTTATATATATGATGCGGATCATTAATATTTACTCTCAACACTCAACAAAAACGCACAAAAATGTATAATGGTCATGCTTGGAGTACTGGAAGAAGAATTACATATTGATGACTTATTTGGACTGAGTTACAAATGGAACCATAACTGTGACGATTGCTCATTTACATATACCACTCAAATAAATTCAGAGCGATTTCTGTACTTATCACTAACAGATTACAAAACTGTGCCTTTCGACAGATTGATCAAACATGCAACCAAAATATGTCCTGCCCAAATTGTAGATCAGAAGTAATGTCTACATTGCATCTACAAAGAACTGGGAAATACCTTATATTAATGTTACAACAATGCAAAGGTGATGGATCTAAACTGGAAACCGAAATTACAAACTTCAAAGCTGGACACATATCAATTTCTGGAAAACATATACTACTATAGCTATTATCTTTCACAAAGGAGTTATATAACATCTGGACACTACATTGTCTATTTATGATTCAAATCTCTTTACTGGCATTTCAAAACACATTTAGAGAAAAGCACCAAGAAGCATGGCACAGAGCGTCGTAGCACTCTTAGCAAGCATCGAGATGAACATAAACCACAAAATGTCCACGCAAAAAAAACCCTATCCCACCCTGGTACTCAGCATGCTGAATCTGTACAAGGTGTAGTGTATCTCGTGGCTTTGTTGGTCTCTAGACAGTAGCTACGAAGCTGTAGGGGTGGCAACATCAACCAAGCATAAGAGACACAGGCATTTAGGGCATGTGAGTTCTCTGAATTCTGCTGAGAGAAAAGCAATGAAGGGGCACCACAATTCCCCATAGGAGTCGCTCTGCGCTGTAAGTGTGAGGGTAATCTTTTCCAATCCCAAGATGTGCCATAGGCGGTGTAGCCAGCCCTGATGTGGTGATGTATGTCCTGTGCCCTAATGCGTTAATATGTTCTGGAGAGCTGCTCCCAATGCTAGCCCTATCTGACGCCATCTACAGGATTTCAGTTGGAAAGTGGGTGCATTTGGAAGTCCCAATACTATATATTCAGTAAAGCGTGGTAGTTGCCTGGCTAAATGAGTATCAATCTTAGTGAGGATTGTGTCCCAATATCGCTGGAGTTTGGGGCAGTCCCAAAGCAGATGAATTTATCGGGACATTTATATATAAGAAAATTAATAGAGGTAAGATTGACATTTTAATTAGGGCGGTACTGCTGATAAGTGTAAGAGGAAAAAGAGGTCATCTATCCAATAGGTTCCTAATTTTTCTTAACATAGTGTCATAAATGAGCATATAGAGCTCAACGTAGGAATCTGTTATGTAGACCCCTAGATATAGAATCGGATTACTCGAAGCCACCAGGCACTGCAAGCTACCGGAAAGAACATTACCTAAAGTGTTGAACATTAATATTTGTTTTGTTACGATTCATTTTGTACCCCCGACCCCCCCAATAGCTTGAAACTGCTCAAACTTGGCCAGAATCCTTCTTATGTTTTGTTCTTCGGGCCTAAGATATCAAATTATATCATCCGCAAACAGTTTAAGTTTGGACAAACCTTCTATTGGTGATTCAATTCCCTGGTTTGTCCTTATCCTGGCTGCCAGTGGTTCGATAAAAAAAGTAAAAAGTACCGGTGATAAGGGACATCCCTGACGAGTTCCCCGATTGATATCAATAGTTCCGGCTATTCTAGAATTCACAAATATCTGCGCCTGTGCGCCCTGATATAAATTATGAAACATATTAATAATTGAGCTATAAAATCCCACTCCCTTAAGAGCAAGAAACAGAGCATCCCAATTAACAAGGTCGAATGCTTTTTCAGCATCCACCATCATTATAAATGTGGTGCCTGATTGGTGTTAAAAAAATCAATGGCATGTAGTAAAAAAGTATTTTTGGAAGACATTTGTCTTCCTGGGAAGAAGCCAGTCTGATCTTTTTCCATAACCTTCTCGGCGATAGGCGTGATTTGATTAGCCCAGACTTTCATTAAGATTTTATAATCGGAATTTAGTAAGCTAATGGGCCTATATGAGTTGACGTCATGGGGATTCTTCCCCTTTATGACAAAACTAACAATAATCGATTACTTGAATGTTGGTGTAACCTCTAGGCCGTTTCTCACTGCATTAAAGAGTTCGACTAATAAGGTTATTAATTTTCCCTGAAACATTTTGTAGAACTCTATTGGAAGCCCATCACTCCCGCAGGCCTTTCCAGATGGCATTGGGACTATAACTTGTTGAATTTCTGCTGCTGTAATATCGACCCCCAATTCCTCTGCCTGAATATTTGACAGTTCCAGTAGATATTTATCTAAGAAATACTGATGTATCGCTTCTTTCAAAACCGTGTATTTAGTCGTATATCATTTCCTATAAAGAGCTAGGAAGATTTTTGCAACCTCTTTCTTTTCAGAGTCCAGAACCCTGACACGGGTTCCTGCAATTCGGTAATTAATGCAGCATCCTGTTTCACCCCAGATGACCAGGCCAAAAATTTGCCGACCATCTGACTTTCCTCATAAACTCGTTGTTGAAATGTCCGCGAGCTATTTATCTCTTTGAAAATAAAGAATTCCCTCCACTCTTGCTTCGTACTAGCCAGCTGCAGAACCGTGGCCGTTTGGTCGATCAATGGACTCGCCATCCTCTGCACTGCAGCATCAACCGTAAGTTGGAGTTGAGAGATAAGGACCTGCCGCAATTTGGATTGAGCGGCCCACGAATAGCTGCCTTAAAGGCACCTCAGAAAGAAAAAAGTGTTGCAGAACCCTTATTAATCTGTAAATATTCTTTGATCCATTTTTTTGTATTTATCAGCCATTCCTGATTAGAGAGAAGGAGACGGTCCATCTGCCACCTGGATCTTTTCCCTCGCCTTACATCTAATTCTATCTTGAGACAGATGGCTGAGTGATCTGAAAAAGAGTTGTCCCATATTTGAGAATCAACACACCTAAGGGAACGAGAAATAAGAAAGTAATCTATACAGGAAGCAGACTGAAATTGTCGAGAGTAATAAGTATATTGTGACATTCCTAAATGGGCTCTATACCATGGATCAATCAGTTGATAATCTTGGATCATAACATCTAATACCCTTTTAGTATTTGCCTTCAACTGTTTTTTCGTTTTATTCAAGGTTTCCTTAGCTAGACCCTGAATATAGTTGAAATCCCCCCTCCTATTATTGGACCCTCTGCTTTTGCTTGTTGGATAGCCCATTCACATGAACCTATATTATTTAAACTTCAGCCCCTATTTCCAAACTGCCTTTTCAAACATAGAAGCCATCAAAACAGAAAACTTTTCTGACATTACTTTCCCATCTATGATTCTGCTCTTTTTTAATACCCGTGCTCCCCACCACCAAAACCCTCCATGACCTAGCTCCCCACCCCTGGATAAGCCTCTAGCTGCAGCCCTCTGAGTGCTCAAGCCCTGAGTGAAGTGATAAAGCTGCTCCCAGAGCAGAGACAAATGTCTAGGTGTGGGGAGGTGTTTTCTGTTCCTCTGGCAAGACGACCATTTGAGCAGTGCCCAGAAATGTAACTTCCTTCAAAGGGGCCTCCCCTGCCACAGGCAGATGTTAGATGACACATGGACAGTCTCTTTCTTTTGTTCCCCCAGTCAGGCAGGGATCAATCCCAGTGTGGAGGGAGCTGCCCCAGAATTGATATGAAGTGATCAAAAAGGAGGGGTTTCACATTTTCCCGGCTGCACCTCTGGGGTACGCGCACATACTCTGCACAAGAGGAGAAGGCTTTCACCATATTGGATATGGACCGCCAAGCTCATAATCAGGCCTTTAGGGTCCAATTGGAAATGAAAGTTAGGGTCCTTATTGTGGCTCAAGGCTTCCCGACTTTCGCCCCGGATCCTCATCACAAGAATAAATGTAAGCTCAGAGCTCCTGTAGTGATCATGTTGCATCTGAGCTCCCCGGTCACCAGACAGCGTCTCCAGCACTGCTCTTCATTCTTTTGCCGTGTAAATGATTGTGGGCCCTCTGACCCCTGGAGTTGGGTTGCTGGTTTTTGTCATACGGACTCTCAATGCCCAGCACCTGGCAGGCCTCTGGGAGGGTGAGGAGCTGGTGTAGCTTGCCATCTAGGTGAAAGATAATGCAGAAAGGGTGACTCCAGGAGTAATAAATGCCAGAGCTCCGTAGATGGGCACTGACAGGGCAAAAGTCATGGCGTTTCTGTAACGTGTCAGCCGCCAAGTCCTGATAAAGCATAGGTGTGTGTCCTTGGAATTGCACTGGGTGGTGCTCTCTGGCTTTCTGGAGGATGCATTCTTTTAGCTGAAAATCATGCACACAAACCAGTATATCTGCAGGAGTGGAAGGTGAGGCCTCAATAGGCCTATTTGATGCACCCTATTGAGTTTTATTGGTCGTTCCGGCGGCGTTTCAAGGATATGAGGAAAGAGGAAGTGGTCCGTCACTTAGGTGCCCAGGTCCTTGGCCTCTGCGTTCATTGGGACTCCTCTAATATGGATATTGTTTCATCTTGATCGATTTTCTTGGTCTTCAGTTTGGGCCTGCAACAGCTGCTCTTGGAGCAGGATGACCTCCTGTTGGAGCTGTTCGACTTCCTCATCCTGGCTGGTTTCATGGTCTTCAAGTTTAGAGACCCGGTCTTCCCACTTCGAGGTCATGCCGGACCTCCCTTAGAGAGTTTGACAAGTCCTTCTTCACTGTCTGGAGGTCATCATGGAGGGATGTGAATAAAGCTTCCAAAAAGGAGCGAGTTACTGGTCCCTCCGCATCATCACTATCTGTCTGGTGTTCCACTACCGGCGATAGAATCTTGTCCCCCTATTGTCCTCCAGCCTGTTTGGTCAGCATGTCCTTCAGGGATCAGTCTTTCTTTGCTCCTGCTTTGCCATTGCCACACGGTTGGTGGGGGTGAAGTGAATGTGAGTACGACCCTCGAGAGGCAAAACCTTACTCCGAGCCCCCAACCCCTAAGTTGTGAAGTTGGTTTCATTGGGAGCCAAGCAAGATTCCCTCAAAGATTCTGAGTGTTTGTGTCTTGAGTTAATGGTGGCCCTCAACCTGCAGACTCCGGGGGTAGATTGCCCCCAGGGGCTGGTGTGATTCAAAAGGCAGTGAATACCGCTCAGTGTGAGCTGGAAGTAGCGGATCAGATGCCTAGTTAGATTACAGTCAGTATGTGGGGGCCCCCTACTTGGACCAGCTAGCCAGCGTGAGTTATAATGCTGTACTCCTAGAGCTCTCCACCTATAGACGCCAAAGCTATCCAGTTATAGTCGGGCTCCAGGCAACACGAACCCAGTACAGAAGCGCTCTGTTCAGTGGGGGAGCTGGATTACAAAGAGGTACCAGGTGTTGACTTGGCTTCCCATGACGACACCCTCCTAATCCCTTACTGCATGGCCAGTCATAGCAAAGGCCAACCGTAGTCAATGGGGTAGCCCGCACAGTGGGAACACTCAGGCAGCCTTAGTATTGTATTTTCGTGGGCCGCGATCGTGCTTGCCGGGCACTAACTGGAGTAGGATGCCAGGGGTGATAATTACTGGTCTGGGTTAAGGTGTGGCCGCCCAAAGCCATGAGGAAGAGGTAGCCCCAGGAGGAGTATTCAACTACTGGCCCTGGGCCTTGAGGCATCCCTTCATGATAGGCTGCTCTCTAATGGCTTTAGGCTAGGGCAGGCCACTAGCAGCAAAAAGTAAAATGAGCAGTGACGAGCAGTTAGCAGGCCTTATCAATGTGCCCCTCGCAGCTCAGTAGCTGCCATTTTGCTACTTGCCGTTCAGTGCGGAGGGTGAAGAGGCCTCATTGGGATGCCTGGTGCCTGAAAGAATCAGCCCCTTTCTGGGCCTAAGAGTAAGTTGGCAGCTCCATACAGGGCATTTAGGAGCGAGTCAGCTGCACGGCAGAGAGCAGGTATGAGGCCTCATCGCAGTTCCCATCTCCCTGCGGCCGCTGCCATTTTCTGTGTGTGACCAAATGCAGAGTGCACATGGGCCTGATCAGGGTGCTTGATGTCTGGAGCAGGAAACCCACATCCGGGCCAAGGTGCAGGTAGGTAGCACCACCAATTGAGTCAGCCGTTGCGGGGGAGGTGGGCCGTGATTCACCTCATCAGCTTTGTGGCAGCCCCAATTCCCCGTCTGTGTCTCTACATTTGCGCTCCGCTCAGTAGGTGCAGATCAGGTAGCTGATTGGGCCTCTGGGTTCAGCCTCACCCCCCACCTTCTCCGGTGCTCGAGACATGCACCGCGGGCACCGTGATGCGATCACAGCGGTGTTGTTTGTGGCCCAATGGATGGTGGGGACGAAGAGACGGTGAAGCATGTCTTAACTGCCTGCCATCTTACACTGTCTATTTAAAGAGTTAAATTTAAACAAAAACTGCCTTTCAAACTATCAAATTCTTACCTCTTTTATCTTCAACTAAAGTTCTAAGGACTTTTTTTTTGAAAAATGAATATACGGTGTTTCTTGTACGTGGACCATTAATGTTTTAGACATCATTCTGCCTATCAGGGGTGATGTCTTCAAAAAGTTCCCCTAAATTCAAGGGACCTTTAAACTTCACAAAGGTGTTAATATAGTATGTGGATACTGTACTCTATAATTGAAGACTGCAACAGGATGGATACAATGGATTCACAGCAACCTTCAATTGACACCAAAACTACCTTTCAAACTATAAAATTGTCACATTTTGTCACTTCAACCAAACTTGTATGTAGTATTTCTGTGAAAAAAATGTGTTGTATTCATCTACAGGGATCATCAGCATTTTCGACATCTTTAGGCCTGCTAGGGGTGATGTTTTCAAAAGGATCTTGAAAATTCAAGCAGGCTTTACATTTATCACTAGTTGTGTACCAGGTATAAGAATAAAGTGAAAAGTTTTAAGGTATGCCTGTTAACATTAGTATAGTCATACAGCCACTCAGACACCCACTCACTCCCCTATGCATCCACTTACACAGCCACTCAGCCACCCATGTAGCCACTCACACACTCTCTCATACATCCATACAGTCAATTATGCATCCAGCTAGTCACCTGTACAGCCACTTATGTACTGTCTCACTCACCAATACAGTAATTCTTGTACCCTTGCACTCACTCATTTAGTTAGTCATACACTCACTCATTTAGCCATGCACCATCCACACACCCACTCACTCACCCATACGGGCATTCACGGAGCCACTCACTCACTCACCCCTGCAGCCAATCAAACAGCCACTCACTCACCCATTGAGCTACTCACTCACTCAATCATGCAGTCACTCACACACCCTTCCACTCACCCATATAGGCACTCACGCACCATTCACTCATCCATACACTCACTCATATACCCCATCATTCACTCACACAGCTACTCACATGCCCACTCATTTACCCATACAGCCACTCAATACAGACTCACTCACCCATACAGGCACTCATGCATCCCCTATGTCACCTATGTAGCCACTCATGCAGTCACTCACTCCCCTATACAGCCACTTACACAGCCACTTACTCACCCATGCAACCACTCACACACCCACTCACTCACCCACCCACTCACACATCCATACAGATACTCATGCATCCAGTTCCTCACCTGTACAGCCACTTAAACACATTCACACTCACCCATATAGTATTTCATGCACCCTTTCACTCACTCATTCAGCTACTCACACACTCACCTACTTACCAAAGCACCACTCACTCACACACTCACCCATACAGCCAGTCACACAGCCATTAAGTTACTCACACTCTTACTCACTAATGCAGCCACTCATGCACCCTGATACTGGCCCATATAGGTACTTATGCATCATTCACTCATCTATACACTCACTCATGCACTCTATAATTCACTCACACAACCACTCACATACCCACTCATTTACCCATACAGCCATATAACACACACTCACTCACCCATACAGGCACTCATGCATCCTCTCACTCACCTATATTGCCACTCACACAGCCACTCACTCCCCTATACATTCATTTACACAGTCACTCACACATTCACTCACTCACCCATCCAGCCACTGATGCATCCAGGTACTCACCCATACAGGCACTCATGTACCTTCTCACTCCCCATACAGTAATTCATTCACCCTTTTGCTCCTTCATTCAGTTACTCACACACTCACTCACTTACGTATGCACCACTCATGCACCCTCTCACTTGCCCAATAACCATAAATGCACCTACTCACTGACTCATGCAGGCACTTACACAGCCACTCACCCACCCATTGAGTTACTCACTTACTCATGCAGCCACTCACATACCCTGCCACACACCCATATAGCCACTCATGCACCATTCACTCATCCATATACTCACTCATGCACTGTGTCCTTCAGACAACTACTTACACACCCACGTACTCACCCATTCAGCCACTCAACACCCACTCACTCACCTATACAGGCACTCATGCATTTTCTTACTCACACATATAGCTAGTCATGCAATCAGTCACTCACCCAAACAGCCACTTATACATCCTGTCACACACCCATACAAACATTCAGTCACACATACAGCCACTCACACACACTTTCATTCACCCATACAGTTACTCACATACCCAATCATCTATGCACTAACTCACACACCAATAGAGAGAAGATATATTTACACTATTACAAACATACATATAACATGTAATTATCCTTTCTTAAACCAAAATATTTGGTTCTAACAAAAATAGTTTTTTTTGTAAAACCTTTTGAATTTATTTGTATTTTTTGAAGCAATCTTTTTTTAGGTGTTTTGTTGTAAGATCTCGAAGAAAAAAGAAAACAGAGGGCCATATTAGCAACAAAATGCGATAAATATCGCAGAGCGCGCTTAGCGCGAAATATTCTATCGCCAGCTATCGCTGGAATATATCGCCACGCTAACGCTGTATTAGCAACAATTAGCGCTATGGCGATGATTATTCCAGCGATAGCGGCATAATGCGAGAATATCGCTGGAAAACCAGCGATATTCTCGCATTAACGCTAAGGTGGATTCAGCATTAGAATCCACCTCCTATACTACAAACAGGTAAGTCATAGTCAGTAGCAGGTGTTAAAATATAGCGATAAACCCGCTTAGCGCGATTTATTTTATCGCTTCGCCTGCCTTGATAATAGGGGTTAGTGGTGTTAGCGACTGTTTACAGTCGCTTTTAGTGGGAACGCCTACCTTGCATGTCATTAGCGATAAATATCGCTGACATGCAAGGCAATGTAATTCCCGGCCTCTAACGCCTGAAAGCTGTCGCTAACGCCTTTTAGCGACAGCTTGCTAATAGGGCGTTAAAAATATCGCCGATTTAGCGGCAAAAAGTGCCGCTAAATCGGCGATAAAGCCCTTGATAATATGCCCCAGAGTGCTCTGGACCTTAAAGCACAAAAGTTGTACTAAGACTTTTGATGCAAAAAAAGCCCTAATACTTGTGAGTGTTTATAGAAGATACAGGTGCAGGGATGGAATGTTCTCCCATAGTAAGTATTGTATGACTTTTTAAACAGAATTGTCCGACAGACGCAAATTCAGGGACCCAGGTTGGAGGATGAATGGCTAGAGTCGAACCAGATGAAGTGCTTGGTTCAGGACTGTACGAAGAAGATGGTGGGTTGTCTTGTTTCTCTCGCTCCATCAGTACTCCTGAGAGCCGACTAGAATGAATGGTCCACAGATTTTTCATCATACTCGTGGGTCCACAAGAATATTTCAAGTTGGACCCACAAGACAGGACTTTGTTGCACAGCATTCAAGTCACCTTTCTGGCAATCACTTTTTTTCCTCCAGCGGTGATGCTGAAGAATTCCCAGATGCTGCTTTGTTTTTTACGAAGTATAGGCTCGTCATCATGGGAAGAACTGCTGCCATTCTCTCCAGGTGGTGGTGTTGGAGCGGATGCCATTTTTCTCCCAAAAAACAAGCAAAATTGAGAAATGCAAGAGAGCTGTGAAAAACACATCCACAGTCCCAAAAAGATAAAGGAAACGGGTGGGGTTCCTCTATTATTTTTGCAATGCTGTTTAACCAATCAAATCATTTGTTTCTGAGTCACATGGGGTGCACAACGATATTGTGTTCACATTGTGCTACCATTGCGAATTCGCATAAAACATTAAAACAAACCTTAAAATGTATTTGCACTATAATAATACTAGTTTCAGTGTTGTATTACTAAACCTCTTACTTTAAAGAAAACTTTAAAGGTGTCTATATAAGTGTTTTTCTACTACAAAAATTACGCCGAAGTCACATACCCAGAACGAATCCAGAAGTATGTGCCGACACAGTTCGCGGCGGTGTCACAACTCCCTAAAAAGTATTAAAACGACCTTTAAAATGTTTTCCCTTTAAAATCTTACTACTTTTATTACCATATTAGTATCCCACTTACCCTAACCAAAACCTTTTAAGTGTCTACATTTCTGTTTCAGTTCTGTCAAAACCACGTTGGAGTCACGACGCCTAAACGATGGGTCGCAACGGGTGCACGACTCCCAAATAAAACAAAAAAAAAATACATTACTAAAAACAATATATTACTGTACACACCTCACAACCACACAAAAAACCTCACGTGCAATAATAGTCTTTCCAACTTATGAGAAGATAATGGGCAGTAAAAACTGTACATTCACCCAATGACCAACTAACTAGTAGCAAATACACAAATCGAATAGTCATTTTGTGGAAATGTGAGGACTCTTGTTCAATAAACAAGCAGGTGAGCTTCCGTTCTAAGCCTGATGCAGATTTCACAGAAAATAAACCTCAACAAGAAGCACTTAAAAATGTAAACAAATCAGGTGCCCCAGTTGAAGATCTACCACTGTACAGGACAAATTATTGTAAGTCCTCGGCTTGGCGAAAACAAAGTAAGTGTGTTTTCTCGGACATTCCAAGTTCAAAAACAATCTGAAATCTTTCATGGACAACAATGCATTGTAGATCTATTAGAGTGCAACCTGTAGTGACTGTAACTAGTGAGTTATTTTTTGCCTTCTTTTGGTAAAAGCAGAGTCCATGATTCTCTTTTTAAATTGCTAGGAGTATGTAAATCTGCAAATCACTTCCAAGCTCCTCCCATTTGGCCGCAGCCTGTTCACCTTAGTAATATGCAAAGGGCTACCCGTATCTTGCCACAAAGATTGGTATGTTACGAAAAGGACCCCCAACACTTTTTCCATCGATTTTGGAGATGCATTGTGATGCTGAACAATATGAGGACATCACCACGAAACAAACAAACACTTACTTTATATAGTTAAGAGGTAGGACCTTTATTTGATGCAGATTCACATCCTTATAGCCTTGTAGTCTTTTCTAAAAGAAGATTCATGTTACCCCAACAATCTGGACACAGATGCAAGATAAATAATCACATTGCATCACTGGTGAGATTTCCTTGTGTTGCATTACATACTTATAGTGTACAATTCATACTGGATATTTACTCAAGGAGGCACTACTTAGTAATTAAGCAATGGAAAAAACTCTACTTGGGTAGATATGTTATACAAAACTGTGGACTCTTTTTCAATAAAGGGCCAGCTACTGTTCTATTATGAGTCAGTCAGTGACACAGCATCCGAGACACCCACATACATACTTAGACGATACCCACTCAGACACTCAGGCACTCACACAACCCCATACATTCACTCACAGACCCACTCTTAAAGGGTACAGGTTACAGTTAGGAAATAAGATGTCAAAAACCTACAAATTCACTGAAAAAAACAAAAGTTGCAGAGACGTTATAGTTAGGAAATAGAATTTTAAAAAACAGAAATTCACTGCAAATACCAAAGGTTACAGGGATGTCATAGTTAGGAAATGCAGTTAGAAAAACCTTAGAAATTCACAGAAAAAAACAAAGGTTAAAGGGACATTATAGTTAGGCTCACATCTCAGTCATACAAAACTATAGAAATTCAGCAGTTATAGTTACCTGAGCTTACTACAACTTACACCCCCACAATGAACTGCTTATGACCTCACATATTACATCACTCATGACATGGTTAGTGACATCACTGATGGTGTCTCAAATGACATCACTGATGACATCATCCACAGAACCACTCACGCACCCACTCACACCCCATACAGTCACTCAGAGACCCACTCACACACCCACACAATCGCACACAGACTCATTTATACACTCATAGAACTACTCACACACCCAGTCACTCATCCAAAGAGCCACTCACACACCCACTCACTCACACATCCAGTCTAACAACAGCCACTCACTCACACATGCAATTACTCACACACCCACTCACTCATACAGCCACTCACACTGCCACTTACCCACTGATACAGCTACTCAGACATCCACTTATTTACCCACACACCCACTCACTTACCCATACAGCCACTCACTAAGCCAATCACTCATCCATACAACCACTCACACATCCACAGATACCCACAGAACCACTTACATATCCATTCACACTTATATATAGCCACTCCCACTCACCCACCCTTACAGCCACTCACACACATTGTACCTCTCCAATACAGACACTGACATCCACTCACTTACCTATACACACACTTAAACTACTCACTGACCCATACATCCACTTTCACATCCATTCCCTCACCTATACAGCAACTCACACAGCCACTTAGTTACCCATACAGCCACTCACACACCCGCTCACAGACCTATGCAGCCAGCCACACATCCACTCAGTCCCCTATGTACCCACTCAAACACCCACTCACTCTCCAATACAGCCAGTCACAGCGCCACTGACTCACCCATACAGCTGATCACACACCCACTAACACATCCATACAAGCAGAAACACAGCCATTCACACACACATATAGGTACTCAGACACCCACTGACACACTGATACAGACAGTCACACAACCACTCACATGACACATATTAGAAATACTATCACTCATTAGTAGTACACAAACTATACTAATTTATCTTTTGTAGTACCTTAGTATATATGTTTAACACACATAGGGCCAGATGTATGACCATTTAGAGCTGTCGCAAATGGGCAATCGGCCCGTTTGCGACCGCTAAATTGGTCTGTGGCATGTACAAACCCTATTTTATGAGTCGGTAAGCTATTACCGACTTGCAAAATAGGGTTTGCGACTCCCTATTAGGAAGGGGCGTGCCAAGGGCATACCTTCCTAATAGAGAGTCCCAATGATATGTGTGATTGTTTTGTGACCGCAAATGCGATCGCAAAACAATTGCAATTACCACCTACTTCAAGTAGGTGGAAAGCCAGTCGCAAATGGGAAGGGGTCCCCAAGGGACCCTTCCCCTTTGTGTTGGGCAGCAAAAATATTTTTTAAGAGCAGGCAGTGGTCTCATGGTCCACTGCCAACTCTTAAAAAATGAAACAGAAACGTTTCATTTTTCTTTTTTAAATGCATCCCATATACTTTAAGGAAAATGGGCTGCATTAAAAAAACAACTGCTTTATTTAAAAAGCAGTCACAGACATGGTGGTCTGCTGACTCCAGCAGGCAACAATCCCTGTGAGTGCTGGCCATTCCCAATGGGCTGCAAATTACGACCTGCCTCATGAATATTCCTGAGGCAGGTCCCTTGCGACCCATTTGGGAAATGCAAACAGTGTCTCAGACACTGTTGCACATTCCATTTTGCAAAAAATCTTAATTTGTAACTCACAAAATGCAAAGGTCGTACAACTGGCCCATAAACTTTTAGAAAACACTCAGAATCACTAGATGATGCCATCAGTGATGTCATTTGAGATGTCGTGAGCTATGTCACTGACTATGTCATGAATGATGTATTATGTGAATCATAAAGAGTAAGTTATAGTTAGCTGAATTTCAATGCTTTTGTACGAGTGAGATGTGAACCTAACTATAACATCCATTTAACATTTGTTTTTTCCACTGAATATATATACATATATTACCTACTGGTGGTCGCCAGTAGGTAGTTATAGTTAGGACCTAGTTTCCATAGGAAAAGCATTTTTTGATTTGCCAATAACTTTGGCGCCGTTTGACGAATCTTCGCGAAATTTACAAAACTAATGGGGCGGTCACGTCAGCTGCTGTCTTGAAAATTTTGTAGTGATCCGTCAAGCCGGGGGTCCCAAAACGCTTTTTCTCCATGTTAATTTTCACTGGAAACTTTAGACACGGCTACAGCCCGAACTGCTGAACGGCATTACACCAAATTTGGCAAAAAGGTAGCTCTTAGTTCAGAAAGCACTCTTTTTGTTAAATGGTGTAAATCCGTTCAGTAGTTCCTGAGAAATTTAAAGATTTCTCAGATATAAAACTGTGGCCACGTTGGATCCGCAAACCCTCCCGATCTCGTGCCTGAGATCTGATTGGCTGCCATCACTTCAAACCAGTAAGTGTTGGCAGCACTCTTGTGACTCGGTTGAACTCAGTCACAATAAAAAACTTGAAAAAATAAGAAAAGGGGGCAGGGTAGAAACACCCTGACCCCCTAGGCCTGTTCAGGGGGTCCCACAGGGACTCCCAGGGCCAAAAAACCCATTTTTTTTTACATTTTCAGAGGGATTCGCGGTGGATCCGCAAATCTGTCAGAAAAAAAACAAAGCGCGGGCTCCTGTGCTTTGTTTCCTTTAGGCCTCCGGGTGGGCGAGGTCTGGGGGGCAATAATAAATAGAGATGCGTCCACCTCTCAGCAATCCCACTGCGTGGGGCTTACTGGAGGTAACAGGTAGGCTAGTTGGCCCTTAAGGACCCCCAGAAGCGAAGGAGACTTCATCCCCCAACCAAGAGTGTACCAGGAGGCGTGTTTGCAGAGTGGTGGAGAAAGGGGATGTGACCTGCTATCAGAACTCAGCAATCCTGCTGTGTGGGACTTACTGGAGGTAATAGGAGAGGTAGTTGGCCCCCAAGGATGTTCTTGGGGGACCACTACCCCTCCTGTTACCTCCAGTAAGTCCCACACAGTGGGATTGCTAAGAGGTCTTCGGAGGCCGCTCCCCCTTTCTCCACCACTCTGCAAACACACCTCCTGGCGCACTACTGGTTGGGGGATGAAGTCCACTTTACTCCTGAGGGACCTTGGGGGCCAAGAAGCCCTCCTGGTACCTCCTGTAAGTCCTACGCAGTGGAATTCCTGAGAGCTGGTTGGAGGCCCAGCTCCCTTTCTCCACCACTCTGAAAACATGACTGCTAGTTAATAAACCTGCGAAATTCACTAAAAAAAAAGGTTACAGGGACGTTATAGTTAGGAATTAGCATTTTTTTTTAAAACCTTCGAAATTCACTGAAAAAGCCAAAGGTTACAAGGACGTTATAGTTAGCAAATAGAATTAAACAAACCTTGGAAATTCACAAAAAAAACAAAGGTTATAGGGACGTTATAGTTAGGGTCAGATTTTACTCATACAAAACCAGAGAAATTCAGCTGTTAGAGTTAGCTGAGTTAACTATAACTCACGCCCGCAATGCACTGATTATGACCACACATATTACATTACTCATGACATGGTCAGTGACATCACTGATTACATCACTTGATGACATCTCAAATGACATCACTCATGATATCAGTGATGACATCATCCAGGGACTGTTTTTAAAAAGTTTATGAGTGTTAAATATATATACCAATGTGTAATGGGGAATCAGTGGGTGTATGAGTGACCATATGGATGACTCAGTGGGTGCGAGACTAACTGTATAAGTGAGTGATTAGGTGTCTCAGTGAATGTATGGATGAGTGACTGGTTGTGTGAATGTGTGTTTTTTGTGTGAATATATATACATATATATATATATATGTGCACACAAACATACATCCAGATAAATATATTTGAATCAAGTGCACACTGTCAGAAACTCGGGCTGTTGGGAGATCATGAGTGGGACTGTGTCAGATACAAAGGTGAGACAGTGATTCAATTAGTAAGCTCCACCATTAAAGAGGTAAGCTATGAGAACAGATTTGAATGTTGGTAGGGAAAACATTTCTCATGGGTGAATTATGGGAGCATTCCACTGCATGTGAGCAAGAAGGAGGAACAAGAATTAGATTAAGTATGGTGGAGTTTGAGGAACCAAGAGGAGATGGAGGTTATCAAAGTAAATAGAGATTTGAAGTTGTGGAGCAAAATTTCAGAGTAAAGGAGGGAATGTCTCTAGATAATTTTAAAAGTGAGGAAGAGGGAACCTATGGTGCTCTGTTGCTAGCCAAGATGCATCTAGCCTGACGCAAAAAGAAAAAAGTGAAGAGGCCATAGGTTTTCTAGGAGTAAGAAAGCATATTCTGGAAGATCTTCAAGCAGATTATTGCAGTAATGAAAATGAATGAAGGACTTAGTGATATGAAGTAGAAGGTAAGAGTTGGTATCTCTTTGAAGTGGCAGTGCTGGAAATGAGAGAGTGTAGGTGCATTATAGAGGCAAATAATATGTTACAGTTTCTGATGGAGGGCAAAGTGGTAAGAAAATCAGGAGTGAACCAAATTTTGAGGAGAGTCTGGATGGGTTTGGCTGGATGGAGAATCTATGATTTGTCCACAGAGTTGAAAGTAAGAGAAATTTTCAAAATGTGTGAATGGAGCTGGTCAGGCAAAAGAGGGTGGATGCTAATATGATCTTGGTGGCATCGGTTTAAATATGGTAACAAAAGACAAAGGAGAAAATAATACTGCTCAGTGATGATGTGTAGTGAGAAGTAGTGTACTGAAACTTTGGGAGCACCCATTGAGTAGAGAGAGGGTTGTACATATCAGGGCAGAGGACCAAGAGAGATAGAGGAAGGATCAGACAGATCAAAGGATAACCAGTAAAGTATATTGGGAACAATGCTGACTGATGAGAGGGTGTTGAATAGAAGAGGGTGATTGACTGTGTCAAATGCAACTGGTAGTCAAGTAGAATAAAAATGACAAATAAAGGTCATAATAAGCTAAAGTGGTGTAATTGTAGTGACAGTGAAATGAACCTCAAGGAAATCAGATTGAAGAGGATCAAATTGTAAACAGTAGAGCATAAAGAATGCCTGCTGTAGAACAGAAGCTCAAACATTGAACAGACATAATAGGCAGTTCTTTATCTTGCAATGCAGATTCATTATTATTATAAGCCAGGATGGCGGAGCTGGGGATAAGCACAAGAGGGAAGGAAAGTGGTGGCTGTCAGGTTTACGATCGATGCCTTGATAGAGAAATCAGCACTATGAGAGAATTCAAGTAGTAGCTTCCTTTGGCAGTGCTAAGGGAAGTTGTGGGGAAAATGAGTGCACGTTTGTATTCTTCTAGGTAAATGGGACAATGTGGTTTCCTCCTTAACCATTGCATTGAATGCACTGTGGTCTTTTGCAACTGAATATGATGAGATAGCCACAGCTGGTTATGGGATGCAGGTGTGGTATTTGTGCGGAGGGGAAGCATGGATAGAGAGTAACTCATTGGGTATTATTTATTGAATTGATCAAAGACTATATCATTGTGCGTCTGATTCAGATAAGACAAGATGGTTTCAGCATTTATTACGCATTTAAAGATGGGGGGAGCATATGGTGGGATGGGTTATATTTGAGTGGTCAGTTCTAAGCAGAGAGTGATTAAGTGTGTTGGAAATCAGAATGAGGAAAAGAGGGTTTGACCTGGCAGTGTATAGAGGAGTGGCAGTTGAAATATGTTTCCCCTTTCTCAATTTTGAAAGAAAAACAACTTTTTAAGCGTTTGAGGTGAATGCAAAGTTTAAATCAATATGCAAAGTTGTGCATATGGCTAGTTATAAAGCAAGTGAGGAGGACACCAACTGCTTTGTGAATGGAAGCTTCCAGGCGTTAGACAGTAGGTAACAATCAAAACCTTAGGTTTTTCTGGAAGGCTAGTATGTAAGCTGGATTTTTTGCAATACTTAAGGATGTTTGTGGTAACAGCAAAGGTGTAGGAAGAACCATTTTTCCACGGATGCGCTGTTATTTCAAGCTGTTTGGTAGATCTGTGTCTTGAATTATAGGCTGACTTTGCAGCTGTTTTATTTTGATTCTGGGCTGATTGTATTTCTGCACATCTCTATAAATGGTTTTATGTGTGATTAGGAACACTTTAGAGATGATTCATATTTCTTCTAACATCCAACATGGATGTCACAGAATGCTGGTTACATGGGCCCTCCCAGCAGCTTGTGCAATGATCCTTGCGGAATGTATTTGGACATTTGGAGGTGGGTGGTCAGTTTATTTGGTGGAATCACGAGGGCTCTTGTGTTTCACAAGTCCCTGTATTTCTGAGCTTCGGAATAGTGAGAGTGAATGATGATGGAATAGAATGCTGCCGCCTGTCTGCTAGGTAGAAGCCTGGAGAGTTTAGTTTTATAGGAAAGGTGAAGCCCTGATTAAAACTATGGACCTCATACTTTATCTAAGGGACTATCATGTAATAAAGACGTTACCATTCTCCAACTAAATAGCTGGATTTACCTTGTTCACATTGTCATAGATTCAGTAGCGGCTGCTACCGAACTCGGGTGGTGGGGTGGGGAGGGGAGGGTGTTAGGTCAGGGAAATGAAAAAGATAAAAGAAAAGAAAACACTTACCTGGCTACGGCCGGTGTTCCTGCTGACTCTCCTCCGATCCTCTTCATCTTCTTGTCTTCTTCCTGGCTGGAGGGCCGCAGCAGGAAGCACCCGGGCTCCCAAGCTCCCCTGACCAATCACAACGCTGCAATGCAGCGTTGTGATTGGTCAGAGTGCCGTAGTTGGGTGCTCAGACCAAGCTTGGGAGCCTGCGGCATGTTCTCCACCCAGGCTGTAATGCAGCCTGGATGGAGAACATGGCAAGTGCGCATGATTTTTTTTGGTGGCCCGAGAGGGCCGGTCAAAATGTCATGCACACTTGGAGTGCCACCACTCCTCCCCCTGCAGTGCTCTGGTATCACGGGGCCCAGCCCTGCCCCCAGGAAACAACAGAGCCACTGCACTAAGAAAAATAAAATGATAACAATATTACGTTTTAAGTTCATTTTTTTTTTTTTTTCCACTGCTCGGAGAGCAGTGAGGCACCGCTGCTCCGCCTTAGCGGAGGAGCCGCCACTGCATAGTATAATGTTGGGTGGTGCACCTCTTTGGAGTTTACTGTAGTTATACATATGATTATAGAAGAATATGCATGTAAAGTAATCTAATTTGTAGAGAGGTTATTTTGATTTAT
Organism: Calotriton arnoldi; assembly: GCA_963921515.1. Lineage (NCBI taxonomy): Eukaryota > Metazoa > Chordata > Amphibia > Caudata > Salamandridae > Calotriton > Calotriton arnoldi. The sequence goes on along the minus strand of CAWUFW010004118.1, from coordinate 1,447,276 downwards.
GTATTTTAGGGGGTGGAGATCCTGTAAGTGTTATTGTTGATAATTTTATAAGATATAATTTTAGGAAAATATTTGAGATTTCTGATGATAGGGATAGATTTCTCTTTCTGAAATACAGTGTTGCAAATTTTATATTTTGCTTATGATTATATTATGAATTAATTTAATTCATGCATTTGATGTATGCCTGGAGAAATGTGCACAGTACATGCACTTAATGTTTGTATGTGTTGAGTTGTGGAACTATGTAGGGTTTTGCAGATTTTCTATGGTGTTTTCCTGTCGTGCATGCATATTTCTGGCTGTGAGGCAGGTGGAGAAGTAAGTATAATCCTGCACACTATTGTGTATGTACGGATAGTGCATAGGAATTGTTGCCATACAATTGAGGTTAAGCATTACTCATTTTGATTTCTTCCTTTTTTGTGTTCTTGCATGTCGTGTTCACATGAACATATGGAGATTGTGCACGAGTTGCCTTGCGTGATTACTGTTATGCATTAGTCAATGTGGGTTTTTCTGTGGTTCATGCATGTGGGTTAACTTGTGTATGAATATTGCATACGTTTCAGATTGGTTCCTGTCTTAGCTATGTTACTTTTGCAAGCTGTGCTTTAATTTAAAATTGATATGAGTGTGTATGTTGTTCCTTCATGAGTATTAGTAGATTGTGTGTTTCATTGTTCAAACATTTATGAATTAGTCTGAGCTTGGCACTTCATGATAAACTAGGGTTGCACTCTCCATTATATTTGTTTTGTACTATGAATGAGCAGACTTGGGGCTGACGGGGAATCTCATTGTTGAAAGAGACTTATAGGTTCTGTGTCCTATCCGTTGCTTCATTCCGAGTCTATGACTACTTGTGCTGCATGTATAAATGTGTGTAGTGTGATTGTGTGTGGCAACCAGAAGGTAGGATATTCCCTTATGTCCAAGGTAATTGTATGATTGGCAGTCCCTGGACAATAGCAATATTTCTGATTTGTATGTCAAGAAGGATTGCAAGTTTTTCACAGACCTGTTGAGAAGTTACTGTGACTGCCTTGTTGTTTTTTTTGTGCCTGCATTTTTTGGGAGAGTATGCTAGGGTTAACTTGTTGTAAGTGTATACTTCAATAACCAAATTAATTTTAGCACTTTGTTTATTAGTGGTCTGATTGCTGGCGTGCATGTGTGGTTCATGAGTACTATTGACTCAATTTTTATTCCAAGTGTCTCTTAACTAGTTCATGATGGGATTTGAGGCCCACGAATGATGATAGGCTGGTGCTGAAATGAAGGGAGAGTGTTTTCAAATGGTCTTTGGAGCAACCCACAGTTGTTCTCTACTTGTCCTGATTATACCGCCTGGCAGAAGAGGAAGCTCTTCTGACGTGCAAGGGGTTGCTGGGCCCCGGTTACTGTTTCGTTGCCCACCCTGTTTGTTGCAGATTGGCTGTGGATCGGCCATGCCCCTTTGGAGGAGGACTATTTCTTCATGGCCATGGTGCAGACACGTGCAGTGAATGCACGCAGCAGGCACACTGCAGACGCGCCGAAGGCGACTCTAAAGCATGCCTGTCTGTGCCCATCTGCGTCCGGCCAGGGCTAGGGTCCAGGACCCCTGTGCGTTCTACACCACACAACATTCGCTACTCGGCTCAAGAGCTCAGACAATTAGCACTAGAAGTTCCAGGAGACTGCCTCAACTTGCTCAAAGCAGACGCTCCCTTATTAAATTGTAACAAATGCGGGTTTAATCCCAACCATGAGGAGACGCTAACGGCCTCCTATCAGAGAGTGCAGTTTCTTCTTATCAACTGCCGGTCACTGGTCAAACATAAATATGAAATATGCGATATACTTACAGATAATCAACTAGATGCACTCTTTATGACAGAAATATGGCTCACGGAGTCCTCAGCACCAGATATCTTAGAATCTATCCCCAAGGGCTATGGCCTGTTGAGACGGGATCGCCCATTTTAGAGGGGAGGAGGTATTGCAATGGTCTACAAACTAACAATGAAATGCTCCATTAATGAACCAAATCTAGAGGACTGTGAAGCAGTATTTTTCTCCCTAACATTATCAGAGGCTACCTAATCTACCACCCACCAGGGCGGGCAGCCAAATTTATTTCAAGTTTAGCAGAGAATATCCTTCAACCGGCTTTACGCCACAACAGGTTGATGATACTTGGTGACCTTAACCTGCACTCGACGACAGCCTCAGTAATGAGGGCCGATCTCTAAGTAGGGAGCTTGAAATGGTCCAATTAGTCCAGAGGGTAATAGGTCCCACCCACGTATTGGGTCATACCTTAGACCCTATTTTCTCCAATTTCTCTACTCTTGAGATCAAAACCCCCACAGTAGTTCCTTGGTCAGACTAATACATGATTGCGTTTAATGTGCCATTACTGAAATCTAAACTGATTAGCAGGCGTAACCAAGTGATAACTATGAGAAAGTGGGCAAAGTTCAACCCTGTGACCTTCTCCAGGGCACTCTTGACTGTAAATCCTGAGATAGGGGAAGATGTGTATACTGCTAATATGAAGCTGGAAAACTGGATAACAGGAGCATTAGACAATATAGCCCCTAAGATTACCAGGCGCCAATGAAGGGCCTGTAGTTTATGCACCATGGTACAATGAGCCCTTAGCAACAGCCAAGAAGGCGTGTAAACACTTAGAGCGCCTCTGGCAGATGGACTATAGTATAGCTGTTGAAATGAAAATGTTTTCGTTATTTCGCCTGTGCATTGTTCTATGTAAGTTAGCATTCACGGCACCATTTTATGTTCAGCCGCCATTTTGAACGATGCTCGAAAGTGCTTCCTGCCTCTTCAAGAAAATGAGTTGTGGAAAGTTTTCGTTTCTCCAAGGTTGGGCCTTGCTTTGCTAATGAATACACTGTTCTTATTAGCGCATACCTTTCTCACTAGATAGAGGCCGTCTCCCACTAGTCTAGTGGCGGGCACGGACAGAACGACCTTGGGTAGGAGATAATGTGTGCCCGGCCTCAGAATCAAAACCTATCCTTCTGTACTCCTTTGTTTAGCTGCATCTGCTTGGAAAATACCATTACTGGCGTGTCTTCATTGGTTCTGAAATGTACATAATGTATCGTTATGCTTGGTGATGTCAGTCCCTCTCTGCAGCACTCCTAAGAGACTGGGCAGACCGGGCTCCGCTTGAGCGTATCTGAATAAACATATATTGGTTTGTATTCTCTACTGTCTGACCGACTCTTCATTTGTATGGAAGGCTTAGTGGTGGTCGTGAGTGACCCGGGTGACCCTAATCGGGTCACTTCCTTCATAGCCAACCGAGCGAATTATAAAACAGCGCTCAAACAATATCACAAACTCATTAGGAAAACACTCACAGATTTCTACACATTAAAAGTGCAGAAAGCGAACAATTCCTCTAAAGATTTATTCTCTATCCTAAACTCACTATCCTCTCTTGAACGTGTTGCAGCAATAGTGTCACCATCCTTAGATAGCTGCCACAAGATTGCCTCTTTCTTTGCCTTGAAAATAGCCACAATCTATGACACCTTTCCTATGGAAGCTCAAAACTGTAGGGACTTAGGAACCCCTCTGGCTGAACTGTCTGCTGAGAATTGCTTACTAAATTCACTGCCCCCTCTTTGAAAGACATAAAAGGGCTTTCTATGGTAATCAAATCAGGGTCTCCTTTAGACCTAGCATCAGCAAAAATCCTTTTGCAAGGGATGGATGTTACTCTCCCGCACCTACAACAGCTTATTTCGATGTTATTCCGGTCAGGTGATGTCGCACAAAAAGAAGCATGCAGTGGTGCCCCCTACGAAAAAAACCTACAATTTTTCCCATGCAACTAGAAAATCTCAGACCCATCTCGCTCCTTTTGTGTTTTTTGCAAAAATAACAGAAAGAATTGTGAATAACCAACTAATGAGCTTTATTGATTCCAACGACCTGCTACATCCATCTCAATCTGGCTTCAGGGCCTCCTATTCCACTGAGTCCACACTTTTAGTTGCTACTGAAACTTTGAGGCTGCATGCAGATGGAGGGCAAACTGCTGCCCTGGTACTGCTAGATATAAATGCAGCCTTCAACACCGTATCGCATGGCCTACTTCTTCAGAGGCTCATGAGGTGCGGTGTTGGAGGAACTGCGCTGTGTTGGATGACCTCATTTCTCCAATGCTGCAGCTTTCAAGTAGCCTAAAGACCGTTGATGTCAGATACCATTTCTTTGACTCAAGGGGTACCTCAGGGCTCAATTTTGAGCCCAACGTTATTTAATCTTTATATCTGCCCCTTAGCGGAGATAGTGGAAAGGCACAATGTGAAAATTGTGTCTTATGCGGACAACACGCAGCTTATTGCCACACTCTCCCAGGATGAGGATGCCATGCCGCTGCAGTCCAGTTTTCACTATGCCTGGAAGACCTAGCCTCCTGGATGACTAACAGCTGTCTTAAACTGAATGGCAACAAAATGGAGGTACTGATAGTTGGCAAATCTCCCTCTATTTGGACATCGGCTTGGTGGCCAGATGTCCTGGGTCAAACCCCCATCCCCAAATCCAAAACCAAAAACATGGGTGTATGGTTCGACCCCAAACTGACGTTTGAGAATCAAATAAATACCTTAGCGGGAAACTGCTTTGGGACCCTTAAAATCCTGAGGAAGACACTGGACCTGCTGCCAATAGCAGTCAGGAAACCCATTGTGCATGCTATAGTAACCTCTCAAATAGTTTACAGCAATGTCCTATACCTTGGGGTGGCCAAGGGAAGCCTGAAGAAACCTCAACGGATACAAAACGGGGCAGCCCGCTTAGTTCTGAATCTCCCCAGAAGGACGTCGATCTCGCAAGCCCTGGTTTCTCTTCACTGGCTCCCAGTGGAAAAGAGAATCACTTACAAGGCTATGTGCTTATGCCAGAAAATTCTTAGGGCAAGGGTCACAAATACTTACGTTCCATGGTAAAACTTTGCATACCTTCATGGAATTTAAGATCTGCTAGTGCCAACCTAGTGATGGTATCTCGGGTGCACAGGGTCAGGATAGGTGCACACTCCTTCAGCCATTTGTCAGCTAAGACATGAATTCCCTACCGATGCATCTGAGAGCGGAACCAGTGAAAATGACCTTTTGCAAAGGACTTAAAACTTGGCTGTTTAGGTCATCTGTAACTGTCGAGCGGCTAGTCCTCCCTCCTTCCCTCTTCTTTCTGTGAGGTTAGATCTTAGCGCAGGGACACACCGTTTGGGTGTAGCCATGCGCTTTATAAAATGCTTTATTATTATTATTAATATTATTATACGCATTAAGTTTTCTGTTGCACAGGATTTCAAATGGAATGAAGATTACCTGGCATACTGTGGAGCATATTTACAAGGTGCTAGTGCATCATTTGTTTTGACGCAGCAGCGGCGTAGTCAGTGCTCCACACTGCTCCACATTTACAAACTGACACATTGGACCCAATGCATCAGTTTGTAGAGGCCTGCATTGCATTATACCTGCTCCAGGTATAATGTATGCAGGGTAGGCATTCCCATGTTAAAAGCCACGTAGAACTGACGCAGTGAAATGTACAACTTTTCACTGCGTCACTTTATGACTTGACTGTGTCAAAATCCCTACGCCTTCTCAAACCAGGCATAAGGATTGACGCAGGGCTTTTAACATGGGACTCGCCTCTGTGTTCTGACACATTGCTGGAGTTGCATCAGTCTTACGACCAACTCCAGCAATGCATCGCTTTAGCGCCAAAAGATGCATCAGAATTTCTGATGCATCCGTGAATCCTTGCGCCATGGAGCACTGTATTGTAAATACAGCGCATCCATGGTGTTGTTAGGGCATTTGCGGCAGGCTCAAGCAATCTGACATTTTGATGCCAGTGCGTCAGTTCTTGTAAATATGTCCCTGTGTTTCCAAGAGGAAGAAAACTCGCAAAACATATCAACAACACTGTGTATGATGAAATTTCCGATAATCAACGTTTGTTTTCACATGGAAGATTAACACGATTTGTTTCCTTGATCATCGTTATGACCAATTTGAAGGATTATGCTCTTTACCAATATTACACATGAAATGCACTGCACTTTCTTTCATTTGCTTGAAGGGAAATATAAATAGCATTTGAAGCATGCCAGAAGCAAGTTTTTAATTGACATACAGTTATGGATGCTTAACCTCAGTGTGGTTGTAAGAAAGCACTAGTGGTGGATTTAACCAATAAATAAACACAGCCATGAATCATAACCTAAGATTGCTAGCGAGCTGAATTCCTTCCGTAATGCATCTCACAAAATGCTAAACATGTTTTCAGGTAATCATTTCAGTGGAGCATTTGTTGCCTTTAGCTCATTCGAAAATTCAGTTGTTAACACAGAGGATGTCAACCACCTGCTATATTCTTTAATGTCCAAGAGGAACTGCTCCCTCCTATTTATCTGTTTCACACAACACTACTTTTAAGTGAAAGAAAAATTCCACCTTCCATTGTGTAGGCTCTTAAACAAAAGCCTTAAATTGAACAATAAAAACAAAGCCTCTCATTGGGATCACAAGGTTGTAATGTTTTTATCCATTAACTTTCAAGTTGAAAAAACATTTTCATGAAATTACCATCCTGTTTCAACAGTAGTACCACTTACATAATTTGCAGACATATTTGACTCAAACCATGAACCACTTCTGCAATGTGATTATCAACCACAGATTTAAAATACCTTATCTTGATATTTGATTTAAGTTAATTTCAAGAATCCTGACAGCCTTGGCAGTTTGACGTATGCAAAAGTCTCACAAAAGCTTTTGATTGTAAATCATCCCACATGCGATTTCTGGCCTTGCCACTCCTGAGATGATGCATTACATTAGCTTTCTTATATTGTTATAGTTAGGATAGTTTATACAAAGTGAACTGCCCATTGTATGTGGTTAAGTGCATTTCTGGTTTAGATCGTTTTTAGGGCATTCTACCCTAATTACATAGAGCTTTAGATTCAATTGTCATGTGAAAATAAAATGTGGCTTTCAGAAAACTGAATATTAAGCCAGAAATCTTCCTTTATTAGTCCACAGTGTTCCAAATGGTACCTGTGACATTATAACTCAGCTTAGTATACAGTAGAGCCATTATTTTACATTTAGAGCCTGATTTGTATCTTGTTGGAGATGGAACTCTGGGGCCTATTAGGATGGAGGGCGGACTTCAGTCCGCCCGCCTCCCTAGCGGTGCTGGGACCGGCCGCCAGCGGTGGAGCGGTCCCGCACCACCAATTAGGATGCGACCTCCACCGTGGCGGTCGCATGGTGTGCATTGCCATGCACAACGTGACAGGCACCGCGCGGTGCCTGCCACCTTGAGCATGGCAATGTAGGGGAGTACCATAGGTACCCCCCAAGTGCAGCCCCCCAACCCCCCACCCCCCCGGGCGCCCGCAACGGGCCCCCACAGCAATTCCCGCCAGCCCTTTTATGGCGGCATCGCCACCATGAAAAGGCCGGATCCGCCAGGCATCACAATATGCATGGCGGTGCCTTCCAGGCACCGCCATCCATATTAATCCCGAGTTCCGCCCGGCCGGCAATCGTGACGATTGTCGACCGGCGGAAAAGCGGCAGACGGACTTTCCGTCCGCCGTGGTACCCCCCGCCATAGTAATATGGCGGGGGGAATTCATGTTGTGATGGCGGGCGGATCGCCACCGCCGGCCGGGCGGTGGCGATCCGCCCGCCATCATAATGACCCCTCTGTCGTAATGGCAACAGAGTTCCCCCTCCAAGACTATGGTCCCCCACCCGATTTAAATTTGGCTGGACCATATGTTGACGCAGTGGAGATTACTTTGTCTCCACCGTGGTCAAACTCTTCTGATGGTGCCGACAGAGTTAGGGCCATTGGAGTTTTGGCTATATGTCCACCTGCCTAATTTAGATGGACGAACATATGGGGCCTGATTATGACTAGGGCCCCCCCCCTGTTTGCATGCACTCCAGCTCCTGCACGGCATGGACTGCAGAGTGTATGCCCTGCAGGAACTGCCTTTGAAGCTCCCAATGTAGTGCCCTTTTTCAGAGGCACCGATGTGGGACCGCCAAAGAAACGCCCAGCAGACACAAGAAAACTCGTAATCTGGCAGGCGGTGCTCACACGGCGTGGGGCTAGCGCGTGTTCTTTTGCTCTGCATCTGATAGTATTTGTGAAATGCTGCTATATGAATCTCTATTTGCTAACTAGGAAGTGCAAACAGGGATGCAATTTGTGATGGGATCTATGTGCTAAATGGTCATGCCACAATTTGTCGCTATGAGCCAACTTTCAACGAAGCAGGTACATTGCACTAAAACGGACACTTCTGACTTCTTTTCTATTTCAATCTTGTTGCGCTACCCTTCCGAGGTGCTGTTTATGTCAATTACATGACTATTGCCTTTTTTGTCCCAAACTACGTGCGTTTCCAACAGCTCCAAAACCTGGCTTGGTGCTACAAGATCTCTTTAATGGACTCCATTACCCATTCACTGGCCTTGAACTCAGGACCCTGGCTGAAGCAAAGCTGACGCCGAAAACCAGCCAAGGCAGTTACATGAACGCACTGGCACATCAAAAACCTAAGTATGATGGAGGACTGCGGCTGACGAGAGACCATAGGATGTCAAGGCATATTCAATTAGCGCCCTAGTGGAAAATAGATTTTTTGAGTTTGATGAACAGGTGAGATAAGGAGGCAAGACCATTCTTTAAAACTACACTTTGTTCACTCTGTCCTTCAGTTCCAGGCAAACCAGATTCCTTTAGACCGCGCTAATGTGCTAAAGTGTTTTTAGGTCAGGGGCATGATTGCTGCATCATCTCATCTCTTCGGCTATATGTCCTCCAAAGGAGAAACTGTACTGTGCTTCACCCTCAGGAGACTTCAAAACCTACCTGTTGTGCAACATGAAAAGTGTACTTCATCAACGTCACCTCGTCGCAAGAATCCTCATTTGAAGTGAGTCCATCATGCGGCAAAGCCTTCTCGGTAGGATGTTGTTGTAAAGCTGAAAGGCTTGGGATGTCAAGGTTCCCCTGCATTTCCCACTCTGTTCCACCAGCCCACTTTCAGGAAATCATTTAAAACATATTTAGAGTTCAGTTCTTGAAATCTCAAACAATATTTGCTCTGAGAGGGAGCTCCCCTCCCAATCCTCGACCAAAGTATGCTGAAAGATTTCAACACAGAAGTCATTAAAATATAAGTGAAACAATTTCTCAAAACAGCACTACTTCGGAAAAAGCATTTCTTTTTTTCTTACATTAATACATAAAAAAAAAATCTGATTCTACCTTTTCTTAACCCTATATTATACAACTTACTTCCAGCCTCCTCTGGTTACTTATAAACCTTAGTGACTCCGATTGCCAACCACTCATTTTTTGTTGCCTGCCATTATGGGATCATTCTAACAGTGGTGGCTGGTAGGGAACAGGGGTGGCGGGGTGGTGGGGGCAAAGGGGGTTGAAAAATATTTTTAAAAACCCACTTACCTTTTCCACCGTCTCTCCTCAGTCTCCGTTTCTCTTCTCTTCCGGACTCCAGTCCAGAAGCAGCAAGAAGCACCCGTGCACACAGGCTCCCCTGAGCCAATCACAGCACTGCAATGCAGCGGTGTGATTGGTCTGAGCGCTGTTGATCGGCACTCAGATGGGGACAGGGAGCTTGTGCAAATTCACCACCAGGTTGTGCATTACAGCCTGGTGGGAAATATGGAACGTGCTCATGGCTGTTTGGCTTGGCCAAGACAGCCGGGCAAGCAGTCATGCGCACTTAAGTGTGCACAAACCACCCCTCCCTGAGCTACCAGCCCCGTCCCACCCAACCCAGCCCCGCAGCAACAAAAAATAAAATGATAATAATGTTGTTATTATCAATTTAGTTTTCCCTTTTTCACTGCTCTAAGAGCAGTGGGGCGACGCTCCTCCACCTTAGCGGAGGAGCCGCCACTGGATTCTAAAAATCGTTTGCACATTTACATGAACTCAAATTGTGATCTACGACTACAAATCACACATCCTGATTCAATGAAGCCGGATCTGACAATGTTTGCTAATTGGTGATTGCACCCACCAATGCCAAAAATTCGTCAGACGGCAAGATCTTCAGCGGTCATAATTGTGGGTTTCGGGTCTGAAAATTCGAGGTTCCCATAGAAGCGCAAGGTGTTTTGGCACTTTAGTATTGAGAACACCCAAAACATTGTTATTTTGTGGCTATTGACAAACTTTTGAAATGTCCTCTTCTCACAAAAGCACTTCATAGGCATAGACAACAAGTCTGGGCTCTGCAGCTACCACTGAGCCGGCTCACAATCGGCATCTCTGTCTAACTCCTACACCTAATTAGCAAGAATTGACTTGCCATATTTTTCATTCTAAATTTAGTCGAAGCATTTGCACCGTAAACCCTGCAAGTCTAGCTAATACAGTAACAGAAGTTATCAAAACATCTCTCCAAACATTTTCCAATTCTTTCTCATATACTGCATATCACTAGCTACAGGAAACAATCCCGCATAACAGCGCTCATTTATCATGTGGTGTCCTCCAGGGCTTGACGCTCCGGCAGATCTTCGGCTTGATGTACGACAGTTTTGTAGTCACAAAGACAGTGATTTGCAAATTCATAGGCTTTGAAATCGCAAAACCATAAGTTGCAATGTACTAAAGGTAATTTACCTTTCAGAAAAGATTTTCTGACTCAAAATACTTTTTGAGTCTCATTCCACATCGGAAAGACGAATGGGCATGAAAGGGATGCCCCACTCCTCTTTGGGATTTGCAGTCAAAGCATCAATGATTTGTGCCTGAATTTATTGTCGCAAACCATTGAAATCTTAACGCCTCCCAAACTGAGCTGTTAACTCATTCTCAAAAGGAAAGCTATACCTGGGAAATTGCAAAAGGGAAGCTGTCCCTGGTGAATCGTGTTGGACCATCCTTGGGGGACTTGATGTCATCCTAAATGGGCAACATTTTTACACAAAACCTGTCTCTTTTATGTACACTGGCTGCTTTAATACCTGTTTTACTCTTGAGGCATGCAAATATTGGGAAAAAATTCAGCTGACCCTTACAGCCCACCATCTGTTTATTCACAACCAAATACAGGGAGTGACAAATTGCGACCTACCTATTTAATTTTCTTTTTTTTTTTTTTTTGCAGTCTTCGGCAACTGGACAATTTCTGGTGTTCCCAATTAGTAAATAGATCCCATCACAAATTGCATCCTTGTTTTCAAACTAGTCGATGTTCAATATGCACTTCCTAGCTTGCAAACAGAGATTCATACCCCAGAATTTCACACATGCTATCAGATGGCGAGCCCTGTGGTATTGTATTGTATTGTAGCATTTATATAGTGCTTACTACCCCTATTGGGACACTGAAGCACTTGGCTACATGGCCCGCAAGGTAGGACATGTAGGGTGTGTGGTCTGCAAGGATTTGTTTTTGTTTTGTTAACCTAGGGGGAGCGAATTTCCAAGTTGTGCGTGATGATCACCGAGGTGCTATTATCGTTTTCTGCAAAAAGAACAATTGATGGACGGAATACTGAACAATGTTAAACATTCACCCCCAGAACAGAGATATGGGCCTAAATCCATTGTTTTTTGCTTACCATGCCGTTCAAGTTTGGGCTCAGCGATATGCAAATCAGTCTTGACCCTGCTCCCCATGGGAACAGTGCAGCCCGAAATGCCAGGCCAGGTCCTCCCTGGACTTGAAACAAGCATCCTGGGACCGGTTTTGGGGTATCACCCCTCATCAGCCAAGCTAGCTTGACTCCAGTGGCATGACTAGCATGGCACCCACGTCTGGGCATACCCGTCCCACTTAGGGCGACAAATGCAAAAAAGAACAATGGATGGATGGAATGCTGAACAATGTCAAACATTCACCCCCAGTACAGAGATCTAGGCCTGAATCCATCATGTTCTGAGACACAGCACTTAACAGTGTTGTGGGTGATGACATATGAGAGACAAATGCGCAGTTTATGGTTTACAGTAAGCTGGCAGCTTTGAACAGCTCTGCAGGCCCCTTTATGATATTTGTCATGATCATAGTCTATTTAGCTGGTTACTGTACTGGGTTGTTCAACTTGAATTTTTGTTTATATTGTTGGTTCTGAGTTGGCATAGTTTGAGAGAGAAAAAAAAGTGGTGAGATCAGCTGGGATGGCCTTCGTTACTATCATCCCATATCTGAGTGTTATTGTGAGATGTAAAGAAGCTGTCATAGTGTATAGTTATTTGGGACCTGCAGTGGTAGGCTAGATTAAAGCCCTCTGATTGACTAGCAGTATTTGACAGACCTCTTCAGGTATCAGCTAAGTTATTCCATGCCTCTTCACTTTGGATGGAATGCCCCATAGCAGATATGTTTTATGTGAGCTGTTGTAAATTGCCCTCTCCGCAGGGCCCTCCCCAAACCTTTTGCCTTCACTCCTCCTATTTTTGCTGAATTCGTTTTTGTTGGCCTAAGGGCTCTGTGCTCTTTATCACTGCTGACCAGTGCTAACGAGCTTGTGCTCTCTGCTTAGAACATGGTAATATTGACTTATACCCAATTGGCATATTTAATTTACTTATAAATAAAGTACACTACATGTGCCTTGGGCCTTTGAATTAAATGCTACTGGGCCTGCAGCACTGATTGTGCCACCCATTTAAGTAGCCCTTTAAACATGTCTTAGGCCTGCCATTGCAGAGCATATGTGTGCAGTTTTAACCTGCCATGTCGACCTGGCAAGATAAATCTTTTGACAGGCCCAAACCTTCCTTTTTAATACATAGAAGTCACCCCTAAGGTATGCTCTAGACAGCCCCAAGGGCAGACTGCACTGTATTTAAAGAAATGGACATGTATTTAGGTTTTACATGTCCTAGTAGTGAAAAACTCTTAAATTAGTTTTTCCCTATTTCAAGGCCTATCTCTCCCACAGGATAATTTGTAATTTCCAAATGAGAAGATATACTGGTTCATGTTTGGTGTCTCTGGAATCCTAATTTAAAATCCGTACTCATGGTGAAGTTGGATTTTAAATTACAGTTCTGAAAATGTCACTTTTAGAAAGTTGGCATTTGATTGCCTTAGCCATTTGGTGCCTTCAGCCTGTCTCTGGTCACATGACTGGGTGTAGTTGGCAGTTGGGCTTTGTGTATTCCTCCTAGACAGCCACACACAATATGAGCTTAGGTGTGACTGGATGAGCCATCACTGGCAGGATGGGAGAGAGGAGCTGGACCCAGCTTCACTTACACTTGAATAGACTGGGTCCTGTCGCCATACAAAGGGCTTAACGATCCTGCATTGTCACTTCAGCCAGTTTGGAGCCAGGGCAGGGAAGGTAGGGAATCTCATGCACTTCAAAGACACTGTCTAGAAGTTTCTCCCACCTTCCAGAACCAGGGCACCAGTGTATAATAGAAGCACTTCAGACACCACCACATCAGTACACTTCTGGACCTGTGGATACTCTGCCAGGAAGAAGGACTGCTGTGGTGTTATGACTGCCACTATGGTGGACTGCTGCTCTACAGGAACTGCTGCCCTGCTGTCTCCTGCCCTCTTGCTTGGGGAAGAAAAATTGGACCTGCACCTCCAACTTGAACCCAGTGACCCCAGAGTGACTGCTGGCCTCCTGATCTGAGACTCAGGGACATAACAGGCTCCCCACAGCTCCTGGACCCTTTTTCAGTGAGTTCCTGACCCCCAAGATGCACCTCTCAGGGCCTGGACACTTGGATAGGCTCTCGAGCTCTTAAATCCAAGCTTTTGGGCTCTTCGCAATGGCGAATGGCCTGTTTGCACCGAAACAGTGACGCTTGCACGGGAAATCCACGCGAGCCACCGCAAGTTCATCACTTGACACAGCAAGCATAGATTGCCTGCGTGGATCGTCAATATGAGGCTCCTGCCTGCCCATCCGCAACCCTCAGCCTGCTCCTTGCACCATGTCGACCACTGCCAGAGACTCTCTCCATGCTACCAGCGATATTCTTCCACGTGAACGGGACTCTTGGCATAAACCTTGAGAAGGTAAACCTTCAGCGGGACTAATCTGGGACTGTATCCAACCCGCGCTCCATCGCGGTCGGCTTGAACTTTTGGATTTGACCTGGCCCAGCGCAACCAGATATCCCCGCTTAGCATTCTATGCTTTTAGACACCATATTGGAGATTATTCTTTAAAAATTCATAACTCTAGTTCTACTGATTGGATTTCGGTCGTTTTGGTCTTGTTTCATTTGGTAAATGTTGCTCTATTTTTCTAACCTTGTGTGGTGTTTTCACTATTTTACTGTTTGAAGTGTTGCACAGATACTTTAAATATCGCCTCTAATTTAAGACTGGATGCTCTGTGCTAAGTTACCAGGGGTTGAGCACAGGTTAAGTTGGGGTTTGCTTGTGCCTTACCCTGACTCGGATTGTGGTTGCGGCTTGACTAGGGTTCACACCCCAGTCAACCAGTAACCCAATTTCTCACATGAGTGTAATAGGTTAAGTTTCAGTTGGCTGTTAACAACATAGTGGTTTAGTATTACTTATAGTGAGCCAGAAATGTTATGTATCAATTAGCAGAACTATATAATACCCAGTCAAATATTTTCTTACCTGCATATAAAGTAGTTTGCTAGTTGAGCTGTTCCTTATCTGTGAGCTGTCTTGAATGAGTTATATTTTGCGTATAATTAGTGGGGGTACACCAAGAAATAGGCTTTTGGCATAGTCAAACTTGGAGACTATGAGTGTGAGGATGGCTTGCAGTTTCTGTTGGTATGGAAGACATGGAAAGATGTTACACAGTGCTTTCATTTTGTGGAATGCACACCTTGTGAAGTTTGTTAACACGTGGTCCAAAGGATAGATCTGACTCTGGACTCCATGCTTACCCCTAGGTTTCTGACTTGCTCTTGATGTTGTTGGGCAATGTGGCAGTAGGCTTGCATTTTTGCAATTGTCCGCAGGTCATGATCTCTCTGTTTGCGTTTTTGAGCTTTAGATGGTTATCCATCATCCTTGTACTTAAGGCACGAAGGCAGTCATCAAGTTTTGGTTTGTAAAGGTCTTTCAGGCCATCTATTTTTTAAATTATTTCTATGTCATTTGCACAGTTGTAACAGGTAAGGTTGAATGATTCAATCAGGTTCGATAATGATGTTTGGGTAGATAGTGGATAATAGACGGGATATGATGGACCCTTGAGTGGCGACACTGAGTTGGGTGTGATTAGCTGATGTGAAGGGCGATAAGTAAACTACACTTTGTCTGTCTTTGAGATAAGAAGCAATTCATTTTAGAGCATTTTCACATGCTCCAAGATGATGGAGTCTTTGTAGTAGATGGCATTGGTGGACAATGCCAAATTCAGCTGATAAATCCAAAAGCAATAGGGAAGCCGTTCTTGTCCACCATGAATTGAAGGTCATCCAAAATGAATGTGTTGGCTGGATTTGTGCCTCTGCCTGGTTTGAAGCCAGACTGTTGGTCTGACCCTAAGTCATTATCATTTGTAAAATGTGAAAGTTGGGTAAACCCTGCTCTTTCAAATATATTTCCTAAGAATGGTCCATTTGGTATAGACTTGTAGTTTGCTAGGTTGGTTGGGTCGAGGTTTTACTTTTTGAGGAGTGGTCTAACGTACCGGGATTTCAGCTCAGGTAGGAATGAAAATAGTTCCATGGACTTGGTGAGTAAGCATCTAGCTATCTCCCCTGCATAGGATGTGTGAATGAATTCTTTAAAGATTTTAGGAGGTGCCGAGTCTGAAGTAACCCTGGGCGGAGTTGCGTAGCCGTGCTACACGGAACTCCGCAAAGCAGCAAAAGAACTCCCCTGCACTACCCGGAGTTCTGCGAGCGGGCGGAGTTGCTTGTTGCCCGTTTGCGTGACGTTTCCACCGTACGTCAACGCAGATTGGGTGTTCGGGTGGAAATATCGCGCGAACTGCACCATGCGGTCACGCATGGGCACGGCCATCTTGTTTCTTACTCTGCTTATGGTGCTGGGGCCTACTTTTTCATCTTTCTTTAATCTCTGTAATCCTTTGCTTTTAAAACTTTTTTTCCCATCTTTTTTATTTATTATCTTACCCTCTGTTTTCCTAAATGTGTATTTTGCATTTTTTTCAATTTTTTGTGTTTTTGCATTAGTTTTGTACTTTTTTATTTTTTAGCTTTACTACTTCCTTATTACCCTCCTTCCTTCTTTTTCCCCGTTTCTTTTTTTTCTCTCTTTCCCCCCCAGCCCCGTGGCAGATAAGGGTGCACAAAGGTGTGCAAGATGCAGCCGCATTCCTAGCTTCTTTTTTTTCTCTTTCCCCCCAGCCCCGTGGCAGATAAGGGTGCACAAAGGTGTGCAAGTAGCAGCCGCATTCCTAGCGGAAGGTGGCGCCAGGCAGTGCTGTTTTCCGAGGTGGAGGTGGCAGTGCTGGTTTTTTATATCCAGCGCCACCTTCCCTCCACCCTAGTAGCAGGCGGCAGGCCTGGGTCCGGGTATGGGATGTGGGAGCGCCAGCAGCACTGGGCGAGGGTGCGCCGGGGAGTATACCGCTGCTCTGGGGTCCGGCGCACCCATCAGCAGTTGACACACCGCTGGTCCAACATCCTGGACCGAGAGCAGGACCTGCTAGAACTGCTAGGTGTTGTGTTCACAGGACTAGGTGAGTAGCTAAGTAATTATTAAAATTATTAATTTTTATTATTACTTCAATGAATCAATCAATCAATCAGGGAGTTTTAAGCGCGCTACTCACCCGTGAGGGTCTCAAAGCGCTGGGGGGAAGCAGCTCCGGTCAGTCAAAGAGCCAGGTCTTGAGGGACTTCCTGAAGATGTGCAGGGCGGGGGCGCATCTGATGTTGACCAGGAGCTCGTTCCAGGTCTTGGCCGTGATGTAGGAGAAGGATCTTCCACCGGTTCTTGCTCTGCGGATGCGCGGGGGCTCGGCAAGGGCGAGGTCGGCGGATCTGAGGTTCCTCTTGGGTAAGTGGAAGGAGATTCTATCATTGAGATATAGGGGTCCGGTGTTGTGGAGGCATTTGTAGGTGTGGGTGAGTATCTTGAAAGTTACTCTCTTCTTGACA
Organism: Calotriton arnoldi; assembly: GCA_963921515.1. Classification (NCBI taxonomy): domain Eukaryota; kingdom Metazoa; phylum Chordata; class Amphibia; order Caudata; family Salamandridae; genus Calotriton; species Calotriton arnoldi. The sequence continues at coordinate 1,430,143 of CAWUFW010004118.1, read as the reverse complement.
GGGAGCCAGTAGAGGTTTAGCAGGTGACATGTTCGTGTCGAGGAATGCTGAAGACGAGTCTGGCTGCGATGTTCTGTATGGTCTGCAGTTTGCAGAGCAGAGACTCGTTGATCCAGGCATACAGGGCGTTTCCGTAGTCCAGTCTGCTGGTTATGAGTGCGTGGGTGACGTTCTTCCTTGATTTGGGGGGGGATCTATTTGAAGGTCTTCCAGAGGATGCGGAGGGTGTTGAAGCAGGTGGAGATGACGGCGTTGACCTATCGGGTCATGGAGAGGGAGGAGTCGAGTACAATGCCAAGGTTTTGGGCGTGGTCTGTGGGGGTGGGGGAGCTGCGAGGGTAGTGGGCCACCAGGTGCTGTCCCATGCAGAGGGGGAGGGTCCGAGGATGAGGACCTCTGTCTTCTCCAAGTTGAGCTTCAGGAAGCTGTTGCTCAGCCAGGATGCATTGTCCTTCATTCAATATGGGGCCAAGATATATGTCGGACAAGTTGGTCAGATACACTCCCTCTAGAACCCTCCGTTAGGGATCTAAAGATCTCCTCCTCGTACCCCGCATAAAACAAGCTAGATTAGGAGGCAAATCCTTTACTCATCTAGCTCCTCAACTTTGGAACCAACTACCCAGTCACATCCGTCTATGTACCAACTACCTATCATTCAGAAAAATTTAAAAAACTTCACTGTTCTGATTTTCCTATTCCTGCTGTCTAAAGGCTGTTACAGCGTGGAGATACCCCGATTGGGGTGATTCATGCGCTCTATAAATGTTATAAATAAATAAAAATAAATAAATAAATTCCTTCTTGGAAGTTGAGTCTGGTGGTGATGGGGTCCTTGGTGAGGGAGAGGATGAGCTGGATATCGTCAGGGTAGGATACTATGCTGAGTCCATGCTGTCTGCCGATGGCGGCGAGGGAGGCCATGTAGATGTTGATGAGCGTGGGGCTGAGTGATGATCCTTGGGGTACCCCGCAGTTGATTTCCGTGGGATCGTAGAGGAAAGGTGGAAGTCCGATTCTTTGGATTCTGCTGGTGAGGAAGGAGTGGAACCAGTCGAGGGCGGTTCTCTGTATGCTGGCATCATGGAGTCTGGCGGTGAGTGTGTGGTGGGAGACTGTGTCGAAGGCTGCAGAGAGGTCGAGGAGTATCAGGGCTGCGGTGTGTCCTTGGTCGAGGAGGGTGCGGATGTCGTCTGTGGCGGCGAGTAGAGCAGTCTCAGTGCTGTGCTTACTGCGGAATCCGGATTGGGAGGGGTCGAGGATGGAGCTTTCTTCGATGAATTTTGTTAGTTGGGCGTTGACGGTCTTCTCGGTGACTTTGGCAGCGAAGGGGAGGAGGGATATGGGTCGGTAGTTCTTGAGGTCCGTAGGATCTGCTGAGGGTTTCTTGAGTAGGGGTCTGACTTCTGCATGTTTCCAGTTGTCGGGAAAGATGCCAGTTTCGAAGGTGGCGTTGATGGTGCGTCGTAGTTCCGGTGCGATGGCGGCTCTGTGGATGATGTGCGGAGGGCAGGGATCCATGGGGGCTACTGAGTGGATGCCTTTCATGGTCGATGCGGTGTCTTCGGTGGTGTCTGGGGTCCAGGAGGAGATGGTGGTCTGGTTGGTGTTGCTGGCGGAGGCAGTGGTTTCGGAGTCATGTGTCTGGTCACTGAAGTTGTCGTAGAGGCCCTTGATTTTCAGATGGAAGTAGGAGCCAAGCTTGTTGCAGAGGTCCTGGGAGGGGGTGATGTCCGTGGTTTCGCTGGGGGGTTTGGTAAATTCCTAGATGATGCTGAAGAGTTCCTTAGAGTTGCTGGAGTTGGCGAGGATCTTGTTCTGGATGAAGATCCTTTTGGTGGATCTGATGCGTTGGTGGTATTTTGTCATTGCGTCCTTGTAGGTGATGCTGTTTCTCCAGTTCTTCTCGAAACGTCTGCAGGTGCGTCTAGATTCTTGGAGGTCAGCAGTGAACCAGGTGGCCTTTCTGGGGTGCTGTCTGTCAGGGTTACGTAGGGGTGTGAGCTCGTCTGCGCAGTTGGTGATCCATCTGTGGAGTTCTTTGGCTGCGAGGTTGGCATCGGTTGAGGTGGAGGGGGCATCGCGGTTGAGGGTGGAGTTGAGCTGTGTGTTCTATGCTATAGCTAATATTTATTTCCCAAATAATAGCAAGCATGCTGCTCACATGCTGGTAAGTTAAGTTTTCAAATATTATGTGATAGTTATTCTAGACAGATGCTTAGCTCACTTGGTGCTGCCTAACCTACTTATCGTACTTGTTGGCGCTCGCTTGGGCTGATGTGATTAGTGATGATTATGTAAGAAGTTCTGTAATTAGTTATTTGTAATTTTATAACCGCATGGTGCATGCCACACGGACGGTGCAGGGATGTTTGTGAACAACAACATCCATTTTTCAATGGAAGCTTGTGCTGTGGGCCTTTTCCTCCTGCAGCACAAGCTTCCATTGACAAATGGAGGTTTGCGACCGCCCTATGGGCGATTGCATCGATTCGGAATAGTGCGGTCGTGACCATCGACCTAAGGTCGGGCGTTTCCAGAACCGCAACGTCGTCCGCCCGACATCGTCGTAATAATAGTTAATAAGGCCCTTAGTAAATTGGCCCGTCAAAGGGGGTTGAGAGATCGCGATGAGATTTGAGAAGAAGCAAACATCATTCGTTGCAATTTATTATTAGTAATTCCAAAATGTAGTTTACTAAATTTGGAAGAGGGCTAGGAAGGTAAGTTTGGAAATTTCTAATAGGATAGGACGGTCCACGATATACTACTACTAGTCGATCTGATTTAGAAAAGTTCAATGTGATTGCCTTTGCCTGTCAAAAAATATTTTGGGGAGATATTTATTTACCACCAATCTATTTTTGTCTTTATTTATGTCTTACATCAGCATCCAGGGGCAAGAAGAGGGCTGAGGCGGGTGAGGGTCCGGGAGCTGGAGGTGCCTCCCAGAGTTCCTCGGCTGATGGCTCTGCTGGCTCCAGTAAGTCCTCGTGGTGTTAACATTAAAATATTTATTCCCCTAACTTTTCCGCTCCTTTTTGAATAATGTCTACCCGTTTTATATATTTTTTTCCAAATCCTCTTCAATCTATCCGTTTCTAAATTCTTGTTATCCCTGCATTATCCTATTTACTTATTTTCTATATTTCAAGTTTCTGTACTTTACTTCAAACTGTCTCTAGTCTGTAGTTACTAGTCTGTCTGTAGCTTCCTTTCTTTTGCTTTGTCAGTCAGCTTTCCCTCTCCCCTTATGTTGTGGACTGCCTAGTGGTGGTACTCTAAGACTCAGAGAACCCATTGGACACATACATACTACTACTACTACTCCTCTGCCGTGCAGATTGCATGCCCATTGCCCAAGTAAGGTATTCTACACATGTTTGTTGAGATGAGAAGGCTCAATCACTAAAATAGGAGAGTGGCCATGGTCACGTTGGACACCCCTAAGTTGTGTCTTCTTAACTAGGCCTCGTATTATTAGCAGCAGTTGGTATACTGTTGATTGTGCACCATGTCTGGGAAGAAGTACGAGGAGGACGGCCCCATTTCATTTGCCAACCAAGGCCATATGCTATTTTTTCTCAAAACTTCAGATTCGTCAATAGCTCCAGCCACTCCTTAACAGCTTGTCTTGAGGCTTTTTTAAAAATTGCCACCAACAAAATGCCCAACCTGAAAGTTTTGTTATTAAATACTGTCTGTAATGTATCCAAATTGTAGTGAATGTGTGTGGTGTATTTTGCTATAAAAAAATAATAGGGGGAGGCGCATCTGGCATCTAAGAAATGTGTTATCTTTTTTTCTAGCCACACCGACCACCAGTGCCGGGGCCAGCAATAATGGCGCCAGCCAGTTTGCAGATGCGGCAGCAGAAGGGGGTGAGCCAACGGCAGTGACGGGCGGTGGTAAGTCATATTGCTTGATTATTGCTAATTAATTATATACTCACTGTAAAGGTGTAGTGTTGTTGACTTGTGAACAACAGGTGAACATAGCAGGAGTTGAGCTCAGTAACTAATGGCCTCTCCTATCTTCAACTCAGCAGAGAAAGTTTCATTAACAAGACATTTAACTATGGGTTGATGGAGAAGGGAAAGAAGGATGGAAGGAGAAAGGATGGGTGAAATGCAATATATATGACTGAAAGAGAAGGATGCGTGGGTGAAAGCGCCGGATGCATATATTCTAGGTGGCTGATAGCTAGGATGCATGGGTAGGTGAAGGATGGATGAACGGTATATGGGTGGGAAGCCTCCCTGGTTGGTGAAAGTGTATGTGTGAAAGGATGCCTGCCTGGGTGTGTGATTGGAATCCTGTGATGGTTTCTTTTGATTGAAAGAAACTTAAGGACGCATGGGTGGGTAAATGACAAATGTATGCTGCTGAAAGGTTTGTTGAGACGAGTGAGACAGAGAGCCATGTTTGGATGGATGGCTATATGGATGGATGGATGGTTTCAGTGGTGAAAAGTGGATTGAGAGAATATAAAACTTAAATGGTGGTGAGTAGCAAAGCCAAGGGTGAAGAATAAAGAACAAAATACTAGAAGAACAATGCAATGATGAATGGAAAAATCCTTGGGAAGGAGAATAAACAAGGGACTAGGGTGCTCCTCTGTAGTGGTGTTCTTCTCACATTTACTTGCATGGAATGGTTTTTTGGAGGTTTTTTGATTCAAAGGCTTGAGGAGGTGGTATTTCAGACTCTTCCCTGGACTCACAGTAGTGTTCAAGCGCAACATATTATGTATCCTTCCTACCCACCCTTCATCAATCACCTCCCTCCTTCCATGCCCATGGCATAATTTTTTTATGTGTTTTGCTAAGAGCTTTGTTTATCATTTGTCTTTTTTCATTCTTGATATACAGCTACTCCTGCTGATCCAAAACCACCTAGCAAGCAGGGGATTGCAGCCCGGACCCGGCAGTGGAAACTGGAGGCCATAAGGGCCGAGTACCGGCGGTTGGTGGACTTGGAGGATGAGGAGGCAGAAGGTGCTGCAGATGCCCCGGGCCCTAACCAGGCCACTACAAAAACAACACCACACCATCGCCATGGTCCAATGGGCACCCGCCGCCATTCCACCATCACTGGTGATCTACTTTATTTCCGCCGATTTGAACACCGCATCATGCAGAGGCTGGCAAATATTGAAGCCAGGCAGGAACGAATGGACAGGCACCTGAAGAAGCTCCTAGCCTGCCGTTAGTGCCCTCTTCAGCCCCTTTTTTAATCTTTTTTTGGGTGGATGGGTGGGAGTTGGGGCATTATTGGGTTTTTCTTTATTTATGGACAATTTTGTTTTTGAACTACTCTTGGACACTACTTGTACATTGGTTGGGGTTAGGGAGACAGGTGGGCCAGTTGTGGGTTTGGTAGTTTTTAGATTTGTTCAGGGATTAAGTTTTCATACTTTTACATTATGGATGATTTTTGTGGGGTTATTGTTTTACTTCACACTGCTGCCTTTGCCACAGCCAGTTTTAAAAATCTGCTGATAGTGTAAACAACAAAATAGTTTTGCGGTACCCTCCCTTGTCCTACTACTCTCTCCTCCTAGTCTCTGCAGTCTACTCTGCTAATATATATTATTATGAACCCCTAAGGACTCGGAGGGGGGGGGGTGAATTTCCATTGTATAGAATGATTGCCGTTCAACAATGAATCAATCAACAACAGTTCACTTTTCTTACCTGATTAGATGAAGCGAGGGCTACATGGGTTCCCAAGGTGCCACGGGGGTGGTAGTAGTAGCAGCATGCATTGCTAGCGTTTCTTCTAACATTGAAGGCAAAGTCATCAGAACTGAAGCGAGGTTCCACTCCCTCCTAGGCAAACTCGAAGTATAGGATAAGGAGACTATTCATTGCAGGGAAGTAAAAACATTGAAATAAAAACTAGGTTAATGCCGTTATGTGCAAGCTTCGAAAAAAAATGACGTTCACCAGAGACTAGACTACTAGAACAGACACAAGAAGAGAGTATGATGAGCAATGAAAAACTGAATTAATCAGAACAATGTTGAGCTACTACGAACTGTACGAAGTGGACAGGCTTAACCTTAGACGCAAATTAATACAGTGCATGAATGATGCTGCTGACAATGAGATGTTTCTCTGAAAAAAAATATCATACTCTGTGCGGGGGTGGCTAATATAATATATTGCCAGTGTGGGCTATATGAGCTTAAGAATATGATCCGCATCACCCTGCACTGAGATGCTGTTGCTTTCACCACATCTGCCCCACCAAGTGTGCGATCAATAAATGGTGTAAATTATTAAGTCACACCTCAATAAATCACACAGCCTGGGGAAGAGGGTTAGGGGTGTTATGAATGGATGGGAAGGGGATTTGGGAAAAATGTAGACAAAGAAAACACTACACAAGGACAACATTCATCGTGGCAATGAGCAACCGACCATCATAAATCTGTCATTGGAGAAAAAGGAAATGAAGGAACGAATGAGTAGAGTTAAACCAAACCAAATAGTCCGTCTGCCCCCAGAATGACCAAGTTACATTATTATTTATGATCTGTCTTACCGAGCTTTGAAAGATATCGAGTATATTAGAAAATAATCTTTCTGTAGGATTCAAGTAAACAACACAAACACACGCAGTTCAAATGATAACTGAAAGAAACAATGATACTGTATTGCCAAAATGGGACTGGGAGTTGCATCTGCATTGATTCCTCTTGAACGTTCCGTCAATCTTGAGCGCCTGGCAGATGTGGTCTGGTAAGGTAAGCATTGGTTTTCCAGTTTGGTGCCGGATAAGAGGGCCTGTAGATTGGAAAATAAAAATGATATTGAAGAATCAAGGACTAGGAGAAAGAAAGAAGTTAAACTAAGGAGGACTAGGATTACACCATGAAAACTCAGAGGAAGCGCAAGAGGAGAAAATAATAGTCCTTTAACTTTTGCATTAATTCATTTTATGCCTGGTGTGTGAACAAATTGGTGAGGCCAATTTTACAACAACCAGCAAATGTCCCACAAAAAATGGCTGCATGTAATGTAACTATTAGTATCGGGCTGATCAACCTGTGTTGATCATCATCATTTTGTCATCACATAATATATAACGAAGTATGTAGCCTAACAGCAGCACATGCCTAATGTGATTATTTATCATTCATGACTAAATGCCTGTCTCCAGTTACCTTTAACATCAGGCCCCCACCCAACCACCACTTTGCTTCAAATTTGAGCCAGACAGCACGGAGCAGCACACACACCCCTAGCAACATAGCATTGTCCCAATCTAGTAAAACACACCACTGTCAGTCACACCACTCACCACCACCACTACACAGACTTGTATAGGTCTGGTGTGTTGTTTACCTTTAGGCCACTTCAAAGTCATCAACAATCATCCAAATCGGTTGGTTTCAGTGATTTTGAAAACGTCCATCTTCTTCTGGTGACAGTCCTCAAATTAGTTATGGTCTCACCCACGCCCTGAGTCATTCTATCATCTCTGATCCTCATGAGTCTGACTCTGGGTATGTTGTCCAACTCCATACCAACAGTGACCCGTGTCCAGACTCAAAAATGCAATAGATTGGCTTGTAGTAGTACAATTTTGTTAGTGAACAACAAGAAGGGAAAGATTGAGCCACTTTTTGTGTAGACTAGATTTGTGTTTGCAAACATTGCATTATCTAAGGGACTGGTCGGGTCTGAGTCTTTGAGGAGTATAAAGCATAAAAAAATAAAAAAACAAAGCAATGTGGACTGTGTGGAGTGGACCCGGTGAATGAATCTCGATATCCTATCTCTCAAAGGGGAAGAAAAAGAAATAACCTACAGGGGCAAATTATTAATCAGCCATCGGTACTTGGGCCACCAACATTGTGAATCTCAAATCTGAATCATCACTAACACATTAAGGGGCCGATTCCGATTCGGGCCGGAAATCTCTCCGACCGAGCCGGACTCCGAGAGATTTCCGACCGTATCGGACCCTAGCAGCCCGACCGAATGAGTACGATGCGCACGTATGCCATCGGACCCGATTCGGTCGGACTCCCAAGCCTGTCGTACAACGCGTACGCGGGCTCCCATTGACTCAATGGGTGCGAGGCGAACAAGGGCGCCCCCTACAGCATGTACGCGGCGAAGCGACTCGCGCCGTACACGCACAGGTAGGGGGGACCCATGGGTCCCCCCTGTGTGCGACTCGCGCAGCTACGCGTACAGGGGGGTCCGACACAGACCCCCGAAGTACGGCTCCGACTGCTCCTTCGAGCCGGACGGCACGAGTCAGTCGGACTGCTCGCGGCACGCATCGTACTTGCCCGGCCGGGAAACGTCTCCATTGCACGGTGCGAGGCGTGTCCGAGCGAGTCGGTCGGAGCGGTCGGCTTTCGCATACGAGTCGGTCGGTGCGGTTGGGTCTCGCGAACGAGTCGGTCGGAGATTTCGCATCATACTCGCTCGCCCGGACGCACGTACGAATCGGTCGGGAAACAGGGCTCCGAATCGGATCCGGTAAAGCCGAATCCGATTCGGAGCCCTACCGGCCGAGATCGGAATCGGCCCCTAAGTGTTAAAAAAAAGCACACGCACACTGCCTGCCACCCCATGAATCACCGCTTCTCAATCTCAACACAAATGATGATGACATGACACGACATATCATCACAACAAGTTCACATCACTACAAACAGCAATCACTCAGCATGCAATGTATGCCAGCATTTACCTGTTCTTTCAGTGTGCTCACCATGATCGATTGGTGGTACATTGCAGAATGCAGATCCTCCATTTTTTCGCGAAGCAGAGAATTGCCAGTGTAAATCAAATTATAATAATGTCACTTGTGGGGCAGTCCCTCTAAGGTAGAAAAGGAATAGATAGATAGTCACAGCCCAGGGTTGGAGGCAGGCACACATTTTTTTTACTAGTCCACGCCCAATGTCTTGCTTGAGGGAAATGGCTTTGGAGGGCGAGTCGGGACTTCTTCACTGCACACAGTTGCGAGTCCAACTCCAATCCGGCAATAAAATGTGTCTAAGAGTAAGACGGTGGGGATGAATTGGTCAACCAGACACACACAAATAATATAGTAAATAATGTTCCATAGCTATATATTTTTTAGGGGGGCGTCAAAGAACGAAAGGTCAGTAGTCAGGGAAGTAGAGCTTGTCCTCAAACTCTGGTGGTTCACCCAGAAGTAGGTCAACTAACACACTACTTCCATGACCTGAGTCTCCATCATCATCTTCCTCCTGTGGTACTTCATGCATGGTGCAATCCGGTGGTATAAAGTGCTGATTCATTTTGATCATGGTTAGGCCTGGGCGTAGTTCACGGAGTTTTACTACGCGTTACTCCGCGAAGTTACAAAACAACTCCGCGAAGTTCCGCGAGTGGCGGAGTGCAGTGCGAACTGCAGTTTGTGCTGGTATTCCTGGCGCTCGGGTAGAAATTCTACCCGAGCGGCAGCTCGCGCTCGCGAACTTACCGTTCACGATCGTGAACTTACCGTTCGCGATCGCGAGCGGGTAAAAAACTCCGCTGCACATCGTGAAGCGGAGTTTTCTGGACTCCATGAGCTCCGCGGAGTGCGGAGTGCAGAAAACTCCACAAACTCCGCGAACGGAGCGAAGTTCACCGCCCAGGCCTAATCATGGTTAATATTTCCACATTTTTGGGTGAGAGACTGGTCCTTCTCACTGTGGCAATGGCAAAAGCAGCACTGAAAACATGCTCAGCGGAGACACTGGGAACAGGGCAAGCCAGATAGTTTATTGCCAGACTGCTGAGCACTGGCCATTGCCGCCTCTTCCCATACCAATACACCAATGGGTTTTGATCAAGGTAGACCTCTGTTGTGTCATCCAGAAAGGCCTGGACCATTCGCTCAATGTTCATTGCTGGTGCTCCACTTTGCTCAACCTCTTTTGCCTTCGCGTCTGCGCTGGACTTAAGCCCTGCCAGTAGAAACCACTCCGTTGCAGATTTGGGGGCTGATGCTCCTGGTCTTGGTGTTGTTGATGGTGTTCTTGTCCTTTGTTTTGGCTGCTGTGAGCCAACAGCACTGCCCTCAGGCTCTGAACTTGAAGGCTGCACCACAGGACTTGTGCCCTGGACCAGTGGGCCTCTAATTTCCTGCTGTTCCTTTTCTAGCTCATTGCCTTTCTCAGCTATCCATGTTTTGTATTTTCTAACATTCCTGTCTGAAAAAGGAATGAAAGTGGACAGTAATGGTTTGTACCATGAATCAAGATTTGTGGCACAGATGTAATGTTTGGAGGACACAATGTCTCTTTGCACCCTTGTATTAGCAGGCAAGCGAAGGATTAAGCTCTCCACCAGGTAATACATATCTTTTTTTTCCTCCACACCTGCGTACATTGCAGACACCTCCTTTAGCTGTTCCTGTAGCATGTACAACAATGGGAAAGCTTGGCTCATGGTACTGTCCTCTTCGCTGAGTTCCCGTGTGAACACCTCAAAAGGAAGCAGCATCTGTGTCAGGCATTTGACTAGGCCCCATTGGTCCATCTAAATGATCATGCCTTTTACAGTTGCATCTTCTCTTTGCATGACATATTTATTGATAGGTCTGTACTGCTCAAACAGGCGTTCAAGCATGTAATAAGTGGAGTTAATAATAATAATAATAATAATACAGTCATTTGTAGAGCGCGAACAGCTACCTCCCGAAGGGGGTGTCCCGGCGCTATAGCAACAAGTGACACACGTGGAGCAGGGCTAGAGCAAAATTAGTCACAACTGAAAAGCCACGTTTTAACTGCTTTCTAAATTGTTGTTCAGAGGTTATCAAGTGTAGCATATTGGGGAGAGAATTCCATAACCTGGACGCCCCGAACATAAAAGATCTGCCACCCATCCGGGCTTTCCTGACACGTGGGGTACAAAGTCGGTTCTGAAAATTTGACCTCAGTAGGCGAGTCTGCTTGTACGCACCTAACCGTTGTCTCAAGTAGCTGGGGCAGGCGCCATGAATTGACCGATGTGCTAGAGTTTAGGCCTTGAATTTAATTCTTTTGGCAACTGGTAACCAGTGTAGTTCTTTAATATGCGGAGAGATATGATGCCGGAGAGGGACATTTCTGATCAATCTCGCAGCCGCATTTTGAACCATTTGCAACTTTCTGACAAGGTAAGCCGGAAGGCCAAGATACAGGAGGTTTGCGTAGTCCAGCCGGGATGTCACTGTGGCATGGACTACGACCTGACGACAATTCACAGGCAGCAGATGTATAAGCTTCCGGAGGTTTTTCAACCTGCCAAAACTTGCCCCTGTTACCTGCTGAATTTGGGCCGAGAAGGAAAGGTCAATGTCCCATTTAACTCCCAAATTTTTGGCAGATCTAACAGGAATAGGTGGAGGGCCCATCTCCAATGGCCACCAGAGATTAGCATCTGGAAGTTGGTTAGTGCCAAAAAACAGCACCTCAGTTTTATCGGCATTGAGCCTAAGTTTATTGTTGTTCATCCAATTGGCGATGTCTTTTAGACATCCCTTGAGGCTCCTAAAAGAATCTTCCGACTGATCATGGAAAGGAAAAACCAATTGGGTGTCGTCGGCGTAGGAGATCGCCTTCACACCCCAGTTGGCTATTAGTGAGAATAAAGGAGCCAAATATATGTTGAACAGCAATGGACTCAAGGCCGAGCCCTGCGGCACTCCACACCATAAGTGTTTGCGGCTGGACCCATAAGGTTGTAAGGCCACCCGTTGAGTGAGTTTATGTAGGAAGGATATCAGCCAGGCCAAAGCAGTCCCCTCTATGCCGACATCCAGAAGACGTTGAACCAGTAGCGAATGATCAACTGTATCAAACGCGGCAGAAAGATCCAGGAGCACCAGCACAGCTGATGCCCCTGGATCCAGAGCCATCCTAACAGAGTCTGCCACCTCTAGCAGCGCCGTCTCGGTGCTAAAACCAGAATGAAAGCCAGATTGGGTATCGTGCAAAAGCCTGTGATTCTCAATAAAGCTAGCCAGTTGACGCTGTGCTATCTTTTCTAACATCTTTGCAGGAGCAGGCAGCAAAGAAATAGGTCGATAGTTATTCAGTTCACCAGAATCAACATTGGTTTTTTTTTTTAAGGGGAAGGAGAGTGGCGTGCTTCCAAGCATCAGGAAAAATACCTGAAGAGAAGGAGGTATTCCATAATTTGCATAGCACATGAGCAAGAAGATGTGCTAATTCATGCCATAATTTAGGTGGGCATGGATCCTCTGGAGAGCCAGATTTACAGCCCTGTATCGCAGCTAATGCCTCCGTCTGAGAGACAGGGACAAATGCCGAGTAGGGGTGCACCTGTGCCTCCCGTTCCAGCACATCTGTCTTGATAGTTTCCACTGTAGTAGAGAAAGAATTGTAGATCTTCCGAATTTTATGAAAAAAAAAATCCGAAATCCTCTCACACAGCCCCTCAGAGGGCTGGGCATCAATCACCAGTTCTCGGGGTTTTAGAAACAAATTAACTGCCTTAAAAATTACTTTAGCAGGTTGCTCCGCATCACCAATACACTTAGCTATAAAGTCCCTCCTCGCCTCCTTCGTCAATTTATGCATTGCTTTCAGGGCGTTCCTGTAAATCATTTTAGCCGTAATATCGTAATCCGCCCTCCACTGTCGTTCCAGATGTTTACACCTGCTTTTCATGGACCTAAGTGACTCTGTAAACCATGGAGCTGATGGTGATTTCCTCATAGATTTAGTAACTGTTGCCAGGGCAATAGACTCTACTGCCGCAGCAATCCAGTTATTTAAGGTCAGGGCATCACTATTTGGGTCCGAAATCAGTACCGGTTGGCTAGCCAGCAGCGACAGACCTAAACACTCTGCTGTAAGCATCTTCCGGTTTCTTTTTAGGAAGTAGCGGGAGCTTTCTGGCTGGCTGTAATTTGCCAAGCTAAAAGAAAATGGTACAAGATAGTGATCAGACCAAACCAGTTGGTTTGGCTCATCCATCTTAAATAGTGGAACATTAGAGAACACCAAGTCTAAGGTATGCCCTGCTTTATGGGTGGGACATGTGACCAATTGCGCCAAGTTGGCCCCGGCAAGGGAGGAGACCAGCTGCATGGCCTGGGCACAAGAAGGGTCATTAACATGGAGATTAAAGTCCCCTAAAACAATAAAATTAGCGAATAATAGAGATTTTTGAGCAATATAATTGCAGAGCTCCGATAATATATAAGGCCGGCAATCTGGAGGTCTGTACACCAGTAGCCCAGCAAGGGAGGTGATAGGGTTAATCTTAATACAGAAATTGAGTCCCTCCACCACATCCATATCTAGCAGTGCAGAGGAGGCTATATCCCAGGACTCCTTTAATATAATCGCTACTCCCCCTCCTTTTTTATCGGTATTCCTGTTAGCACAGCAGATTTTGAAGCCCGGTGGAATGGCTAGAGCCACCGCTGCTAAGGTGTCATCCTTCAGCCACGTTTCAGTCAGAAACATAACCTCCCATTCATTATCGGCCAGTAATAACCAAACATCATCTGCATGTTTTGACAAGAATCTGCAATTTATTAAACACGCCCTGAACGGTTCCACTTGCTTGCTCTGCTTTCTATTCGTGTCATGTGTGCCAGGCAACTCTGACGCAACCTCTAAGACCCAATTGCATTCTGAGCAGTTCCAGCATGTTGGCACCTCCTGTATGAGTGCTTTAACAGGCATTCTATTATCACGCTGAATGACCCTCAGCTGTTTCCCGGCTATAAATGAATGGCTGAAATGAGTGCAGATTCTTCTGCAGGTGAACAGTAAGTTGCTTACTTGGTCTTCCTTTTTTAGAAAGTCCTGTACAATGATGTTGGTGCAGTGCGCCAAACACAGGACCCTGAAATAACCACCATCGGCCATGGCCTTAACTATATTACTGCCATTGTCCGTGGCAACAAATCCAATCTTCAGCCCTCTTGGTCACAACCATTCAAAGACCTTGTTGTTAAAGTCTTAACAACATGTTTGCAGCTGTATGGGATTTCTCCATTGTGAACATCGACACTGTTGCATGCTTCCGAGCAACATTAAAAATCTAAGCAGTGTCAACACCTGCAGATATTTTTTCTCCTGCCCCCACAAAAGAGATCCAGTGTACAGTAATGCACATGTAATCTGTCGCTTGGCAACTGGTCCACGTGTTTGTTGTCAGGTGGAGAGTGTGGGCAGTACTCTGCTGCAAAGCTTGTCCAAACAATTCAAGCACATCGTGAGATATCGCTGGAACAGCAACTCTGGCAAAATAGGACCGGCTGGGAACCTTCCATTTCAGGCAGATGGCTGCCACAAATTCAAGAAAATCCACCCCTTCAACAAAAGAAAAAGGAAGGAGGTCCAGCGCTAACATTTTAGCCAGCTTTGCGTTGTACAAACGTGCCGTTGGGTGGTTGCGTTCATACTACCCCTCTGACCTAAACATGGCAGGAATAGTAGCCTGAATTTTTTTCTTTTCCGATACCACTGATGCAGGTGACTTCTTGAGAGCAGGTGGTGGTAGGCTCAATGTGCTTTTCTGTGTGGCAGTCACTGTCCTCTGTTGCCTTGGTGTCTCGACCTGAGTCTTGTGCCATTGCGATGTTGCTGATGTAGGCGATACTACTGCACTGCTGGGGAGAGGGCTGTTTTGCGTAATGAAGATGTCTTCCTCTTCTTCACCTTCCACCATGATCAGATCGGATTCAAAATCCCTGCTCAGCCGGCTTTCACCCCTTCACCTACAACACTTGCAGTTTTTTGGGCGCTAAGGTGCACCTCCCAACAGATCATATTGTGCTTTCTCAAATGGGTTGTCTGGCCCCCGGTACTATAGTTTGTACCAAGCTTACCCCGACTAACACTTGCTCCGCAAAGGGAGCAAACGGCAATGCTCACCTGCTTCTGGTTAACTGAAAAGAAATCCCAAACTGGGGAGCTCAACTTTCTGACACTGGTGCCACTGTCAATGTCAGATGAACTGGCGGTAGGTGGGCGTTTTGACGTTTGACTCTCTGCAGTTCCTACGTCTACTGAGGTGGTTGTGGATGTAGGTCGCTGTCGGGACTTTGCAAATATGGTAGCTGGCGGTGATTGGATTGGTGATGCCACTGCCACATCCCCCCCCGGAAGTTGGGATGGGGTAACGTTGGTCTCCACTGGGGCTGGGCTAACATATATGATGACTGGCTCGTTGTCATCCTCCTATTATACATCTGCCTCCATAACTCTAAGGCTTTCCTGAACCTTCCTTTTCCCTAGCCTTGTCTGAGTCACCTCATGGCGTGTCTCACTCTCAGACTGAAGCGGGACCCAAGTGTCGTCTAGATCATCAGAAGGGGGGCTTGAAGAAGAAGATGATGCACCACTAACCCTCCTTTTTCTAGCTGGAGATCTGGAAGACAATGGATCTTCTGGAGCAGATTGCTCTACTTCCTCAGCATGAAGCTCAATCTCTTGAACTGCTCCTACCTCGGGAGGAACTACTATTGGTGGTAGTGGCTGTTCTTGTTGTTGTCCACTTCTCTGAGTTTCCTGCAATGATTGGGTACTATTTTGCGATAGAGATAAGTCAATGTCAACATCACTGCTCATCGGCGTTGCCATGATTAGACTGGCTGCCTCTGTGACAGACATGTGCTTGGGCCTAGATTGGGGTGGGTCCACTTATCTGGGGGTGCTGCTCCCAGCTTGCTCCAGAGAGGCCGGTGTGGTAGGCACAGTTTTTTGTTTTCCAAAAAAGATCTGGGGCGACATACCAGTGGTGGTTGTGGTGGTAAGCTCCCTCTTCTTCTTACCGGCTACTTTCTTAGAAGCAGTTTTAGGCTTAGCAGTGGCACCTTTCTTTGGGGCCATCTTGAAGCTGTCAGTTAGCAGTGGCACTTAACTTCACAAGTTGAAGAAATGTCTGATGTGTGGGTCACTCACATGTCACGCCGTGCACAGGCCTTCTTTCTGGCAGTACTGAGAGTGATGTGTTGTTGTCCCTTGATGTTGTCTTCTTGTCGTGCACCTAAAAGAAAAGAAGCAAGAAGGACATCAGTGAAACGTGGCATTGTTGATGTTCAATTAGTAGCACAAACAAGAAAATATCATTTAGAATGTGGTCACTGCTGTTACTCCCTTAATTAATAATACAGTGTAAATATATCTACTCATTCGTAAAAGGGAAAACCATACCAACATATACTTTCATGGTGATTGACCACTCAGGAAGAATAAGAGAGAGCAAAAACAACAAGAACAACATACAGATGAAACTGTTTGCTTTATGTGCAGCATGTGACGTCACATCACTCACGACGTGTGATATGGCACTGACTCTGAGGGAGGTGCACCTGACAAATGACAATGGAAGGAATGATCCTTAGACAATGAATGCTGTTGTGCACCTATAGCAGATGTAGTTGATTTGATTGATGCAAGATGTGGTAGGAAATGGTATAAACAAAGACATTTTTAATTATACAAAACATTTTGAAAAAATAATTGACCAATTACTTTTAAAAAATGGAAACATTTAAATAATTAAACATAAGGGAAGTTATCCTCAAAGATATAATAATAAGGTATTATTAAACTGCTCATTGCTCAACCATCCATGCACCCTATAGCAAAAAGGGCTGAATTTGTTTGGACGCACAATATGGCTGCCAACCAGTGCCACATTGCCATCAACAACAACACTGAACAGGAAGGCATTCATTGGGAACAAGGAGAAGACATGCAGGCCTATAGGGAAAGCACACCAGCTGGGTCCACAAAATGGCCACCAGCCACATGGTCACAACAAGAAGCTGGAGGCCTAGAACAAAGAACACATGCAGGTCTATGGCAAAAGCACACTGGCTGCATAACTAGATGGCCACCAGCCACATGGTAACAACAAGAAGCAGGAGGCCTAGAACAAAGAACGCACGCATGCCTATGGCAAAAGCAGAAGCACACTGGCTACCTACACAAAATGGCCGCCAGCCACATGGTCACAACAAGAAGCTGGAGGCCTAGAACAAAGAACGCATGCAGGCCAATGGCAAAAGCACACTGGCTGCCTACACAAAATGGCCACCAGCCACATGGTCAGGTCACAACAAGAAGCTTCACTAATCAATCTTTCATCTAAAGTAGTAGGTCCTTAGAACGATATCAGAGAGCAGATAATAACGTGATATAATCGTTCTGTTCGAAAACTGTTCCCTCCTGGATCCAGGGACAGTTGTGATACAAAGGCTCATGTGCCATCTCAGTCTACAAGAAGACAACCGTCCATGTCGGCGTTCTCTTCCAAAATGTTCGGAAGAGAACGCCGACATGGATGGTTGTCTTTATATCACAACTGTCCCTGGATCCAGGAGGGAACAGTTTTCGAACAGAATGATTATATCACGTTATTATCTGCTCTCTGATATCGTTCTAAGGACCTACTACTTTAGATGAAAGATTAATTAGTGAAGCCCTGATGAAGTCCACACCAGTTGGACGAAACACGTCGGCTATTTGGCTGTCATTTTATTGAATTGGAGGAATAAAGAAACTGTTTATATAAAATCAACAATGGATGGACATAATTATTCTTGATGTCGGTGGTGCACTCCACACTTGTGTGAAGTATATCAATATATATATATATATATATATATATATATATACAAAAAAAGAGTTGCCTCTAGGTGGGATGCACTCCCAGGTGGAAATTACGCCAAAGCAAGGGCACACGCCATGAACAAAGTCCTTTTCTGGTTAACCTGCCAGACGCGTTTCGGGCCAATGCCCTCTTCAGTGGCAGACCATGTGACGTGCCGGCATGCGGCAACCACCAGTAAATCCCCATAATAATAACGCTCAGGTGAACCACCTGAAGCAATGCTTCCTGGGACTGGTGGTTCAGTAAAACCCAAGTGGGTCACCGCCGGCACTCACATTCAAAAATGTCTTAAAAAGGATTGCCGATGTTCACGCCTGCACCCCTGCATATAACAGGCACCTCCTGTTCCACAGTTAGCTGCCCCAATAAAGCAGCTGCGGACCCGCAAGTGTTTCGCGGTGGTGCAATCCCGCGACCAGGCAGGCCGCTGTACAAAATACAAAAAAGAGTTGCCTCTAGGTGGGATGCACTCCCAGGTGGAAATTACGCCAAAGCAAGGGCACACGCCATGAACAAAGTCCTTTTCTGGTTAACCTGCCAGACGCGTTTCGGGCCAATGCCCTCTTCAGTGGCAGACCATGTGACGTGCCGGCATGCGGCAACCACCAGTAAATCCCCATAATAATAACGCTCAGGTGAACCACCTGAAGCAATGCTTCCTGGGACTGGTGGTTCAGTAAAACCCAAGTGGGTCACCACCGGCACTCACATTCAAAAATGTCTTAAAAGGATTGCCGATGTTCACGCCTGCACCCCTGCATATAACAGGCACCTCCTGTTCCACAGTTAGCTGCCCCAATAAAGCAGCTGTGGACCCGCAAGTGTTTCGCGGTGGTGCAATCCCGCGACCAGGCAGGCCGCTGTACAAAATACAAAAAAGAGTTGCCTCTAGGTGGGATGCACTCCCAGGTGGAAATTAAGCCAAAGCAAGGGCACACGCCATGAACAAAGTCCTTTTCTGGTTAACCTGCCAGACGCGTTTCGGGCCAATGCCCTCTTCAGTGGCAGACCATGTGACGTGCCGGCATGCGGCAACCACCAGTAAATCCCCATAATAATAACGCTCAGGTGAACCACCTGAAGCAATGCTTCCTGGGACTGGTGGTTCAGTAAAACCCAAGTGGGTCACCGCCGGCACTCACATTCAAAAATGTCTTAAAAAGGATTGCCGATGTTCACGCCTGCACCCCTGCATATAACAGGCACCTCCTGTTCCACAGTTAGCTGCCCCAATAAAGCAGCTGTGGACCCGCAAGTGTTTCGCGGTGGTGCAATCCCGCGACCAGGCAGGCCGCTGTACAAAATACAAAAAGAGTTGCCTCTAGGTGGGATGCACTCCCAGGTGGAAATTAAGCCAAAGCAAGGGCACACGCCATGAACAAAGTCCTTTCTGGTTAACCTGCCAGACGCGTTTCGGGCCAATGCCCTCTTCAGTGGCAGACCATGTGACGTGCCGGCATGCGGCAACCACCAGTAAATCCCCATAATAATAACGCTCAGGTGAACCACCTGAAGCAATGCTTCCTGGGACTGGTGGTTCAGTAAAACCCAAGTGGGTCACCGCCGGCACTCACATTCAAAAATGTCTTAAAAGGATTGCCGATGTTCACGCCTGCACCCCTGCATATAACAGGCACCTCCTGTTCCACAGTTAGCTGCCCCAATAAAGCAGCTGCGGACCCGCAAGTGTTTCATGGTGGTGCAATCCCGCAACCAGGCAGGCCGCTGTACAAAATACAAAAAGAGTTGCCTATAGGTGGGATGCACTCCCAGGTGGAAATTACGCCAAAGCAAGGGCACACGCCATGAACAAAGTCCTTTTCTGGTTAACCTGCCAGACGCGTTTCGGGCCAATGCCCTCTTCAGTGGCAGACCATGTGACGTGCCGGCATGCGGCAACCACCAGTAAATCCCCATAATAATAACGCTCAGGTGAACCACCTGAAGCAATGCTTCCTGGGACTGGTGGTTCAGTAAAACCCAAGTGGGTCACCGCCGGCACTCACATTCAAAAATGTCTTAAAAAGGATTGCCGATGTTCACGCCTGCACTCCCTGCATATAACAGGCACCTCCTGTTCCACAGTTAGCTGCCCCAATAAAGCAGCTGCGGACCCGCAAGTGTTTCGCTGTGGTGCAATCCGCGACCAGGCAGGCCGCTGTACAAAATACAAAAAAGAGTTGCCTCTAGGTGGGATGCACTCCCAGGTGGAAATTACGCCAAAGCAAGGGCACACGCCATGAACAAAGTCCTTTTCTGGATAACCTGCCAGACGCGTTTCGGGCCAATGCCCTCTTCAGTGGCAGACCATGTGACGTGCCGGCATGCGGCAACCACCAGTAAATCCCCATAATAATAACGCTCAGGTGAATCACCTGAAGCAATGCTTCCTGGGACTGGTGGTTCAGTAAAACCCAAGTGGGTCACCGCCGGCACTCACATTCAAAAATGTCTTAAAAGGATTGCCGATGTTCACGCCTGCACCCCTGCATATAACAGGCACCTCCTGTTCCACAGTTAGATGCCCCAATAAAGCAGCTGCGGACCCGCAAGTGTTTCGCGGTGGTGCAATCCCGCGACCAGGCAGGCCGCTGTACAAAATACAAAAAAGAGTTGCCTCTAGGTGGGATGCACTCCCAGGTGGAAATTACGCCAAAGCAAGGGCACACGCCATGAACAAAGTCCTTTTCTGGTTAACCTGCCAGACGCGCTTGGGCCAATGCCCTCTTCAGTGGCAGACCATGTGACGTGCCGGCATGCGGCAACCACCAGTAAATCCCCATAATAATAACGCTCAGGTGAACCACCTGAAGCAATGCTTCCTGGGACTGGTGGTTCAGTAAAACCCAAGGGGGTCACCGCCGGCACTCACATTCAAAAATGTCTTAAAAGGATTGCCGATGTTCACGCCTGCACCCCTGCATATAACAGGCACCTCCTGTTCCACAGTTAGCTGCCCCAATAAAGCAGCTGCGGACCCGCAAGTGTTTCGCGGTGGTGCAATCCCGCGACCAGGCAGGCCGCAGTACAAAATACAAAAAAAGAGTTGCCTCTAGGTGGGATGCACTCCCAGGTGGAAATTACGCCAAAGCAAGGACACACGCCATGAACAAAGTCCTTTTCTGGTTAACCTGCCAGACGCGTTTCGGGCCAATGCCCTCTTCAGTGGCAGACCATGTGACGTGCCGGCATGCGGCAACCACCAGTAAATCCCCATAATAATAACGCTCAGGTGAACCACCTGAAGCAATGCTTCCTGGGACTGGTGGTTCAGTAAAACCCAAGTGGGTCACCGCCGGCACTCACATTCAAAAATGTCTTAAAAGGATTGCCGATGTTCACGCCTGCACCCCTGCATATAACAGGCACCTCCTGTTCCACAGTTAGCTGCCCCAATAAAGCAGCTGCGGACCCGCAAGTGTTTCGCGGTGGTGCAATCCCGCGACCAGGCAGGCCGCTGTACAAAATACAAAAAAGAGTTGCCTCTAGGTGGGATGCACTCCCAGGTGGAAATTACGCCAAAGCAAGGGCACACGCCATGAACAAAGTCCTTTTCTGGTTAACCTGCCAGACGCGTTTCGGGCCAATGCCCTCTTCAGTGGCAGACCATGTGACGTGCCGGCATGCGGCAACCACCAGTAAATCCCCATAATAATAACGCTCAGGTGAACCACCTGAAGCAATGCTTCCTGGGACTGGTGGTTCAGTAAAACCCAAGTGGGTCACCGCCGGCACTCACATTCAGCTAACTGTGGAACAGGAGGTGCCTGTTATATGCAGGGGTGCCGGCGCGAACATCGGCAATCCTTTTAAGACATTTTTTAATGTGAGTGCCGGCGGCGACCTACTTGGGTTTTACTGAACCACCAGTCCCAGGAAACATTGCTTCAGGTGGTTCACCTGAGCATAATTATTATGGGGATTTACTGGTGGTTGCCGCATGCCGGCATGTCACATGGTCTGTCACTGAAGAGGGCGTTGGCCCGAAACGCGTCTGGCAGGTAAACCAGAAAAGGACTTTGTTCATGGCGTGTGCCCTTGCTTTGGCGTAATTTCCACCTGGGAGTGCATCCCACCTAGAGGCAACTCTTTGTATTTTGTACAGCGGCCTGCCTGGTCGCGGGATTGCACCACTGCGAAACACTTGCGGGTCCGCGGCTGCTTTATTGGGGCAGCTAACTGTGGAACAGGAGGTGCCTGTTATATGCAGGGGTGCCGGCGTGAACATCGGCAATCCTTTTAAGACATTTTTTAATGTGAGTGCCGGCGGCGACCTACTTGGGTTTTACTGAACCACCAGTCCCAGGAAACATTGCTTCAGGTGGTTCACCTGAGCATAATTATTATGGGGATTTACTGGTGGTTGCCGCATGCCGGCACGTCACATGGTCTGTCACTGAAGAGGGCGTTGGCCCGAAACGCGTCTGGCAGGTAAACCAGAAAAGGACTTTGTTCATGGCGTGTGCCCTTGCTTTGGCGTAATTTCCACCTGGGAGTGCATCCCACCTAGAGGCAACTCTTTTGTATTTTGTACAGCGGCCTGCCTGGTCGCGGATTGCACCACTGCGAAACACTTGCGGGTCCGCGGCTGCTTTATTGGGGCAGCTAACTGTGGAACAGGAGGTGCCTGTTATATGCAGGGGTGCCGGCGCGAAAATCGGCAATCCTTTAAGACCTTTTTAATGTGAGTGCCGGCGGCGACCTACTTGGGTTTTACTGAACCACCAGTCCCAGGAAACATTGCTTCAGGTGGTTCACCTGAGCATAATTATTATGGGGATTTACTGGTGGTTGCCGCATGCCGGCACGTCACATGGTCTGTCACTGAAGAGGGCGTTGGCCCAAACGCGTCTGGCAGGTAAACCAGAAAAGGACTTTGTTCATGGCGTGTGCCCTTGCTTTGGCGTAATTTCCACCTGGGAGTGCATCCCACCTAGAGGCAACTCTTTTGTATTTTGTACAGCGGCCTGCCTGGTCGCGGATTGCACCACTGCGAAACACTTGCGGGTCCGCGGCTGCTTTATTGGGGCAGCTAACTGTGGAACAGGAGGTGCCTGTTATATGCAGGGTGCCGCGCGAACATCGGCAATCCTTTTAAGACATTTTTTAATGTGAGTGCCGGCGGCGACCTACTTGGGTTTTACTGAACCACCAGTCCCAGGAAACATTGCTTCAGGTGGTTCACCTGAGCATAATTATTATGGGGATTTACTGGTGGTTGCCGCATGCCGGCACGTCACATGGTCTGTCACTGAAGAGGGCGTTGGCTCCGAAACGCGTCTGGCAGGTAAACCAGAAAAGGACTTTGTTCATGGCGTGTGCCCTTGCTTTGGCGTAATTTCCACCTGGGAGTGCATCCCACCTAGAGGCAACTCTTTTGTATTTTGTACAGCGGCCTGCCTGGTCGCGGGATTGCACCACTGCGAAACACTTGCGGGTCCGCGGCTGCTTTAATGGGGCAGCTAACTGTGGAACAGGAGGTGCCTGTTATATGCAGGGTGCCGGCGCGAACATCGGCAATCCTTTTAAGACATTTTTAATGTGAGTGCCGGCGGCGACCTACTTGGGTTTTACTGAACCACCAGTCCCAGGAAACATTGCTTCAGGTGGTTCACCTGAGCATAATTATTATGGGGATTTACTGGTGGTTGCCGCATGCCGGCACGTCACATGGTCTGTCACTGAAGAGGGCGTTGGCCCGAAACGCGTCTGGCAGGTAAACCAGAAAAGGACTTTGTTCATGGCGTGTGCCCTTGCTTTGGCGTAATTTCCACCTGGGAGTGCATCCCGCCTAGAGGCAACTCTTTTTGTATTTTGTACAGCGGCCTGCCTGGTCGTGGGTTTGCACCACTGCGAAACACTTGCGGGTCCGCGGCTGCTTTATTGGGGCAGCTAACTGTGGAACAGGAGGTGCCTGTTATATGCAGGGGTGCCGGCGCGAACATCGGCAATCCTTTAAGACATTTTTTAATGTGAGTGCCGGCGGCGACCTACTTGGGTTTTACTGAACCACCAGTCCCAGGAAACATTGCTTCAGGTGGTTCACCTGAGCATAATTATTATGGGGATTTACTGGTGGTTGCCGCATGCCGGCACGTCACATGGTCTGTCCCTGAAGAGGGCGTTGGCCCGAAACGCGTCTGGCAGGTAAACCAGAAAAGGACTTTGTTCATGGCGTGTGCCCTTGCTTTGGCGTAATTTCCACCTGGGAGTGCATCCCACCTAGAGGCAACTCTTTGTATATATATATATATATATATATATATATATATATATATATATATATATATATATATATATATATATATATATATATATATATATATATATATATAAATATTCCCCAAAAAATCACCACTCTTATTTGGCAGTAATCATCCAGCACTCCGTGGGGCAATTTTTCACTCGGCTTTTATTTTATTTTCGGTGACGGCATCTACGCGTTTCGACAGCGTCACGCTGCCTTGTTCACAATGCAAAAACGCCATTTTCACCCATTAAAATATCTTTTCGCAAATAATCAACATTGACAAAGGACAAACCTTCTTTGGCACGATAGAGTTTGTCACATCACTCTTGCGGGCTCCATCTTTAAACATGTTACAACAAAAGTAACCCTTCAATATTTTGTTGTTCGTTTTCACAATTTCAACCATGCTAGTGCATAATTAAAGTTTCAATTCATATATCAAGCATTATGTTGTTCGTTTTCACAATTTCAACCATGCTAGTGCATAATCAAAGTTTCAATTCATATATCAAGCAGTAAAATTCATTACTTGCTTCCTACTTCAATTCTTGATTATACCTGAGAATTTCAACATGTCATACGGCTGCCCTCCTTAATGTACATAATTTTTCCACAATTTATGACAAACATTCCTCTGATAAAGTGCTAGTGCTCAACTTCATCCTCCACTTTATACACTATTGAAAGTGCTAGTGCTTTAATAATTATACAGTACCATCATTCCAAAAAGTGCTAGTGCTTTAGTATATAGAAGAGAGTTCCTTTTCCCTGCTATCTATATACCCTTCTACAGTACTAGACTAATTTAAAGTGCAAATGCTTCAATATATTTAAAAAATCATATACTTAACGATACACTATTGAACAATGAGGAGCAGTTAATTTTTTTCCCCTTTTTCCTCTCAACTCATATGTATACGTCAAGTACTCTAAGCATGGTAATGTATATTAATAAATATAAAGTGCTACATCTAAAGTGCTTAAATCCAAAGTGCCAATGTCCTTCATTCCTCTTCCTCTACTATACAAGCATCAAAAGAAAATGGTCCTTGAATGTGCCAACTCTACAGCTTTCTCTCAGTATAGGCAAGTATATAAATCTTCGTCCACATTTAATCCATGAGGTTCCTTACTATCGAACTCCAATATATAATATGTCTCCAATCTACGGAGTTCCTTCTCCCTATTCCCCCCTCTCTTCTTTCTGGGGATTTCAGCTATACAACTGTACTGCATGAATATAGGGTTTCTTTGATGATGTATTTCAAAATGCCTAGCAATCGGATATGTCCTATCTTGATTGATAATTGCTCTCCGATGTTGAAGAATTCTTTTATATACAGGTAAGGTGGTGCTCCCTATATAGATTTTTCCGCAAGGACATTTCAACATATAGATCACAAAACTAGATCTACATGTTAAAAAACCTTTGATTACAATGGTTTTATTAAAAGATGTTTTAAAATGTGTAAGATTGACTCCATGCTGACACGCTTTACATTTAAAACACTTTCTAAAACCCATTTTCTGTTGAAGCCATGTGGGGCTCGCCCATCCTCTCTTGATATCCACTCTTGACAATCTGATCTTTTAAGGACTTGGACTTTCTATACGTTATTTTAGGATGTTTCTTAACCTTAGGGCCCAGAACTGGATCATCTTTAATAAGATGCCAATGTTTATTTAAAATGGACCTCACATCCTTATGTTTTGTTTTAAAAGTTGTTATAAACCGATGAGTTTCCAGACACCCCCATTGTTTCTTTCTTTGTTGGGTTCTGGATGGTTCAAACAGTACCTTCTGTCTTACCAAATTCCTGGCCTTCGTTGCGGCTCCACATATGATTGTCGGTGGATAGCCCCTCTGAATGAAGCGGCTGGTCATTTCTTGTTCTACTCTATGATATTCCTCTAAATTGCTGCAGGCTCTCCGTGCCCTGTAGAACTCACCAAAAGGTATACTCCTGATGAGTGGTTCAGGGTGGGAGCTCCCCGCATGCAAAATAGTATTGCCAGCCGTTGGCTTCCGGAAGATGGTTGTTTCTAGTTTCCCTTCCACCGGTTTTATTCTAATATCCAGGAAATCTATGGAGGTTTTGCTGTGATGTCCCACAAATTTCAAATTAAGATTATTTGAGTTAAGGTCCCTGATGAATAATTCTATATTGGTTTCTGTACCCAGCCACAGTACAAAAACGTAATCTATGAACCTCACCCAAAGTAGGACATTCTCAGACCATTGTTCCAGTGAGGACCCACTGAGCACCTGCTCCTCCCACCAGCCCAGATGTAGATTGGCATAAATGGGGGCGAAGC
The DNA here is from genome assembly GCA_963921515.1 of Calotriton arnoldi. Taxonomy (NCBI): domain Eukaryota; kingdom Metazoa; phylum Chordata; class Amphibia; order Caudata; family Salamandridae; genus Calotriton; species Calotriton arnoldi. The sequence continues at coordinate 1,403,950 of CAWUFW010004118.1, read as the reverse complement.
AGGTGCCCATGGCTGTCCCCTGTTCTTGCTGGAACAATTCCTCTCCAAATAGAAACATATTCTTAGTCAGGCACCACTTCATCATTTCTAAAATCATTTTGTTATGATTAAAAAATCTCATAGGTCTTCTATTCAAAAAGTGTTCAGTGACTTTTAAACCATCAATATGTCTTATACTCGTGTACAAAGTAGCAATGTCAAGAGTCAATAACACCATTGTTGTTCATTCCAACATACGTCATAAATACATTTTAAAAATCCATTGAATCTTTTATATGAGATGTTAATGTTTTTACAATAGGGTTAAAAAATAGTCAATATATTTCGAAGCATTTTCGAACAAGCTGCCACATGAAGATATTATAGGTCTCCCTGGTGGAGTGGTGGTACTCTTATGCAATTTAGGCAGCATATAAAAGACTGGTATCACCGGGTTCTCTTGTTTAATGAACATATATTCGTCCCAGCTTAACAATTCTTGTTGTTTCCAAAACTCCAGTCTTTTAAAAATTGTTCTTTCACCACTTCATATTCTTTCATCTTAATTCTTTGGTAGCACTCACTGTTATTCAACTGGCTAAGTGCCTCTTTTTTGTAAAGTTCACGTCCCCAAAGCACAACATTCCCTCCCTTATCTGAGGGTTTAACCAATACTCCATCTTCTTTTTGAATTCTTTTTACAGTTCTTTGTATTCTTGTGCTCCTCCTATATCCTTCTCCTCCTCTTCTTTCCTCTTCCTCAACCTCTTCCTCTCCCACGACCTCTCGTGGTACGATGATCTGTTTGTTGGTCTAACTGTAAAAAACGGAGTTCCTCCGTGACAGTAAGCTTTGTGTTTGTTGCTCCTCTTCTTCCTTGTTCCTCCTGTTCTAGCTCAGAACCAGTGCCTGAACTTACTTCACTTTGTGAGGTCTCTTGCTGCGCACCTACACCACTCTGAACTTTTTGCCTTCTCACTGAATCAAATCTTTTGGCAAAAGTGTAAATGCACCCTGTTTCATAATCCACACGGTCGCGTAGAAACTTCGTCACTTTCCTGTCTTTTATACGTTTTTTCGTATTTCTCTAGTCCGGTTTTCATTTCTCCTCTGAATTTAACCACTTTAACTTGATCTCCGTGTTTTTCCAGAATATTATTCAATTCCTTAATTTTCGTCACTATTTCCTGTCTCTCACGTTCTGCATATTTCATTAAAATGCGAATCATATTCATCGAGCTATTCGCACTATTGTCCGCCCACTCGCATAACATTTCCGGATTTGGGTTTTCATACGTTGGTGTTATCATTATACGGAGTCCTCGCGGGACTCGTCCTACTTGCATATATTGGCATAAGGATGCCACCTCCCACCAACGTGAGAGCTCTCTCTTCTTCAATTTCTCAAATTCCTGCAATTGTTTTCCCAATTCATTAGTATCCAATGGGACAGATACTCCTCTGTCCCTATTCACCGATAATGTACTTTCCTCAAAAAGCTTGAGAGCCTCTTCCTCCCGAGCCGCACATTCCTCGTCACTCATCTTTTTAGCCGGTGTATTACCCCTCGCTTTCTTAACAACTCCTATAATCTCTTTTACTGTATCTGGAGATGTTGTTGCATTCCAACCCGGCTCCCGTGCCTCCCTTACACTTGCCCAGCTTACCGGAGTGTGCCGCGAGTTCTCCACCGCGTCCCGAGATCCTCCGATCACCGTCTGTGGGTTCTTCCTCGCAGTCACGACACTCCTTCATGCTCCCGGCAGTAACAGTGTGGCTTTATGGGGGGGCACGCCTGTCTCCTTTCAAGCAAAATCCAAATGGCAGTTATACTGGCGTGCTTCCTAATCGTCGGGGGTGCTGGTCATGAAACGCCCGCCGCGTTTCTCAATGTTCCAAAAAAGATCACCACTCTCATTTGGCAGTAATCATCCAGCACTCTGTGGGACAATTTTTCACTCGGTTTTTATTTTATTTTCGGTGACGGCATCTACGCTTTTCGGCAGCATCACGCTGCCTTGTTCACGATGCAAAAACGCCATTTTCATCCATTAAAATATCTTTTCGCAAATAGTCAACATTGACAAAGGACAAACCTTCTTTGGCACGATAGAGTTTGTCACATCACTCTTGCGGGCGCCATCTTTAAACATGTTACAACAAAAGAAACCCTTCAACATTTCGTTTTCACAATTTCAACCATGCTAGTGCATAATTAAATTTTCAATTCATATATCAAGCATTATGTTGTTCGTTTTCACAATTTCAATTATAGATATATATATATAGATATATATATTCATAGAAAAAAACAAAGGTTACAAGGATGTTATAGTTAGGATGACATTTCACTCGCACAAAACCAGAGAAATTCAGATGTTATAGTTAGCAGACCTATCTATAACTCGCACCCCCGCAATGCACTGCTGATGACGTCACATATTACTTCACTCATTACATGGTCAGTGACATAACTGATGACATCACTGATAACATCTCAAATGACATCACTCATGACATCATCCAGGGAGTGAATGTTTCTTAAAAGATTAAGAATGTTATATATATATACATCAAGGTGTATTGAAGAATGAGTGGGTGTTTGAGTGTCTGGATGGATGATTTAGTGCGTGCATGACTGACTGTATAAGTGAGTGATTAAATGTATCTTAATGAATGTATAGGTGAGTGACTAAGCTGTGTGAATGTATGTATCAGTCTGTCAGTTGCTGTGTAAGTGGCTGCATGGGTTGGTGAGTAGGTACATGGGTGTCTATATGGGTTATTGATAAGTTGTCTGAGTACCTGTATGGGTTTCTGAGTGTCTGTGTGGGTGGTTGAGAGGGTGTATGACTCCCTGCATGGATGAATGAGTGGGTAAATCCCTGGGTGTATGGGTTCATGAGTGCATCTGTGAGGGACTGTATGGGAGAGTGATGTGCATATGGCTGTGTCGGTGAGTGAATCGATGTCTCAGTGGGATATGAGTAAGTTCATATGTGAAAGGCAGAATATGTGAGCGTTAGAGTATATAAGTGACTGTATGTGTGAGTGAGTGATGGTGAGAGTGGCTGTATGGGTGAGTGTGTGCTTGTGTCAGCGACTGTATGGAGAGTTAGTATCTGTATCAGTAGTCAGTGTATGTGTGTTTCTGTATAGGTGAGTAAGTGGCTGTGTGATTGAATGTTTGGGTGAGTGAGTAGGTGTGTGAGTAGCTCTATGGGTGACTGACGGTATATGAGTGGCAGTATGGGTGTATGACTGGATATCTTAGCAGCTGTATTGGTGAGTGACTGGCTGTTTGAGTGCCTCTATGGGTGAGTGAGTGGATGTGTTTGTAGACCTATGAATCAGTGAGTGGGTATGTACGTACTGGTATTGGTGTGTCAATGGTTTCAAGAATGGTAGTCTGAAATTTGGAGTGGGTGTATGATAGGTTATAATGGGGTGTGAGTTGGTGCATCAGAGATTATGTGGAAGATGTCATCAGTGATGTCATTTGAGATGCCCTCAGTGATGTCAGTGACCATGTCATGAGTGATGTAATATGTGACATCATCAGCAGTGCATTGTGGGGGTGCGAGTTATAGTTAGGTCAGCTAACTATAACAGTTGAATTTCTCTGGTTTTGTGCGAGTGAAATGTCACCCTATCTATAATGTCCCTGTAACCTTTTATTTTTCTATTAATTTCTAAGGTTTTTTAAAATGCAAATTCCTAACTATGATGTCCCTGAAACCTCTGTTTTTTTCAGTGAATTTCTAAGGTTTTTTAAATGCTAATTACTACCTATAACGTCCCTGAAACCTCTGTTTTTTTCAGTGAATTTCTAAGGTTTTTTAAATGCTAATTGCTAACTATAACGTCCTGAAACCTCTGGTATTTTCAAAGAATTTCTAAGGTTTTTTAAATGCTAATTGCTAACTATAACATCCCTGAAATCTGTTTTTTTTACTGAATATATATATATATACATATAGAAAGATGTTTTGTTGTCTCAGTATGATAAATATCTTCTTTATATCTTTTTTTTTATAGTTTACAAAAGAGGGTTGCGAACCTACGTGGTGGGTGCGCGAATCCGTTATACGAATGTCAGTCTAAAATACATATTTAGAATGAACTAATATATGCAAAAAAATAGTATTATAGAAGTTCTAAATTTGTTTTCAAATGTTTTAAACAGATTTTTAAGGACGCGACGGTATTGCGCACCAGTCGCGGATTTTCGCGTTCGGTGTGCGAATCCTTTATACGAAATGTAAGTCTTAAATACGTTCTTACACTGAAATAGTAAATTTTTTTAAACAAAGAGGTTTATTATTGAATCCCAAAAATTTGTATTACTGTAGTTGTCAAATATTTTTAAGATCTTTAAAACACATTTTTGTGTACGCGGCACCATCGCGCAATGTTTGCGAATGAGTGGCAAACCCTGCCGGCACGTATTTCCGGGACCGCGTAGGGGTCGCGACTCCGACGTAATTTTAAAAAGTATAAAATATCAATGTTGCAAGTTTAAATATCTGTTTTGCTTAAAGACTTTCCACTAAAATAGTTTCAAACACAATTTGCTAATAGCAATTTATACTTTTAAATTAAATTTAGCATATTTTGCGGGTCCGCGACGTGTATGTGATGGGTGCGCGACTCCTACGCGACTCCATTTGACAAGGAAAGAAAGCTTTTTATTGGTTAAAAAGCTTTTTATTCTCTTAGAGGGAGGATCCAACGCCTGTTGTATTCCTCTTATTTAGGGTGTGTCTGCATGTGTAGACTGCCTTTTTGTATACTCTACCAAATTCTTTATATTCTTCCAATAAAATCACTTTTATTAGTCTATGCACTTTTGTAAAAAGTAAGTGTGACACTGCTCCACAGAAATATGATCATACTTTTGAAGTAGTCTAAAAGATTAACATTATTTATATTAGAAACAAATAACATATAATAAAATTTTCAACATTTTTTCAGGTTATCATGCATAACATATTATGTATTCTTACCTTTCAAGTAATTAAGATACATCATTCAGTAAAAGTATTTTAGAGTAGTATTATCCTAAACAGCATTAAAACAGTTTTCAAACTTCAACAGTAGCTACTATAAAGAACAAAAAGAAAAACTGTTATTTAATGATAATATATTAGAAAAATTACAAAATTATATTTTTGAGAACACAGCATACATTTAGAATTACATAACATTTTCATTTTCCCTTTTTGCTGTTCTCAGATTCCACTTAAGTTCACCATACACAGTGATTTCAATGTAGCATCATCATTGAACAGCCGGGAAAATAAACAATCAAATAGATTGTAGAAAATCAGCATAGAACATCATTATCAATACGTGTAGCTATGCGTTTCCTATCTACAGTTTGTTAATCACTTCCTTCATCTACATTAACTGTATTATTTATCCAGAATACATTTCACAAAATGTATAATCTTATTTACATCTGGTAAAATATAGACAACAAATCTATAAACTATTTGCTTTTAAACACTATTTTCCAAAAGTAATATCAATTTGGGCAAATAATAATTAGAACACTCAATATAAACAGTAATACTTTGCAGTGCTCTTTACTTTCTGTTGACATCTTCCCCAATAGGCCAAATGATGTGCTCAAAACTTTGGCTGCAGAAAAAACATATAAGAATTTGGTAGTTGAACAGGCAATCTAAGTTTGAATTCCAGGTGGGCATCATTGCAAAGTGTCCATCCCTTGTTACGCTTTAAATAAACAGTATAGTGTCCAGATGTTGTATTGGATCCATCATGAAAAATAAAAGACACTGTTGTAAAAGTTCTTCCTGAAATAGATACTTGACTTCCTTTAAAATATGTAATTTTTGTATCCAATTTTCTTCCATTTGCTCTACAACGTTATAACATTAAAATGAGGTATTTTCCAAATCTTTCTATATGTAATGTAGACAACATCTGTGATCTACAATGTGAACAAGTCATATCCTGATTTGCTGTTTTTATCAATTTGTTAAAAGGTACTGATTTGCAGTCTGGTACTGTTAAGTATAGTAATCGTTCTGCTTGTATTTGAGTGGAAGAAGTAAATGAACACTCTTCACAGTTATGCTCCCATCTCTTACTTAGTCCAAATAAGTTTTCAATGTGTATTCCTTTATCTTCTAATGCTCCAAGCATGAACATTAAAAATGTTTGTGCATCTTGTTGTATGTTGAGAGTAAATGTCAATGAACCAGTACATATATCTAAAAGATGCCGAATGCCAGAAGCAGTATGCATTTTACTTCTGTCACTTACCAACTGTTGAAATACATGATGTAGTGCAGAACAGAATCTTTTTCATGATTTCATGATGAAGATCTGGTAGATGAAACACAACATTTCAGAATCACATTAGCATAACAGTTGATACCTGAACTGTTTTCCAACTGGTATCCTACAATATCATCAACACTTTACATTTTCTTTTTCTTGACACTTTCAACTTTCTCTTCAGTTGTTTTCTTTTTTTGAACATCAGTTGCATTTTTGACATATTGCCATTTTGGACACACTACACCTTACTCATATATGGGATATTCGCCTAAATCAGGAACATAAAGCCTTCTTAAACGATTGTACTCTCTTACACAATTTGCATCAGCACTAACCTTTTTCTCATCAAAATCTATCAAATACAAACCAGACAATGTTCTTACTCGAGACAATGCAATGTATGCCATTCTCCCTTTGAACACAGTACTTCCAATATTTACAACAGCTCGTCTATACTTAAACCTTGAGATTTATGATAGTTACTGCATATGCTATAGACACAGGACACTGTTGTCTGCGAACATGCAAGTCTTTTAGAAGCAAAAAATGTACAACACAATGCCCAATCTGTCTTACCTCATTAATCTGATCAAATTTTATAAGCAAAAATTCTATTCTATCTCTATTTTGAAAGTTTACAAAATCAACAACTTTTCCCATTGCTCCATTTACTAATCCTTCTTCTACATTAAAATTAAGCCACAAAATTACTCAACAGTTTATGCATAAATGTAAAGTCTTTTCTAATCCTGCAGTTTTAGATACAGACTTTTCCATAGAATGCAATTAAGTCTGTAGTTTCTCAGTAAGAAGAATTATCACTCCCTGGTGTTCGATTTTGTCAATAGCTTCAATTTCCACAATTTGTTGTTTTTCCAGTTTGAGAAGTTGTTGATTAAATGTAGAACACTCTTGCAGTGTAGGCATTAGATAAATTACAGACTTGTTTTCTGCAAGCATATTGTACATTACTTCAACTGCTGTTTTTACAGTTGTAAATAAGTTCCTTAGTAGACGACTTTCTAAATGTTGTTTACCATGTTTCGTCAAGACACCAATTCTTATGTCTTTAAGAATATTTCCATAATCTTCATCATTTGCTTGCCACATATTCTTAACAAGTTCTTTATATTCAAAGTTAATCCAAACAATTACATTTCCAATACTTCCCAAAGATTTCCTTGTGTCATCATGCAGAAGTTTTTTTAAAACAGGTTGTTCTTTAACGAGAGTAAGTTGTAATAGGTCTCCAAATAAAATTAAATGTTTTCCTACAAACAGAACATTATAATCTGTTTTTAAAATCTGTTGCATTCTCAAGTGTACAAAGGCAAACATTAAGTTTGAGACCATGCTCACCTCATCAATGATTAAAAGTTTTTCATTTTCTTCAGTACTCTTGAGACTTCATAACAAGCTTCTCCAGATAGCTTCTGATATTCCAATTTATTATCATGTTAAACAGGTAGCATAAGAAATCGATGTAAAGTAATACCTTTAATGTTGTTTGCTGCTAATCCAGTTGGAGCTGTTACGACACAAGATAAATGTGATTCTGTAGTTTTATGTAGAAAACTGGTCAAAACTTTAATTAAGAAACTTTTTCCTGTTCCACCTTGACAACAGTTGTACAAAAGAATAGGTTTAAATGATGAACATTGGCATTCTTTTTTTTCGTGCAGTAAACGATGTTGTACATGCTCTTTGACTTGTAGATATATTTCTTTCAGTTCAATATTTAGTTGTTCTTCTAACTTTTCCAACTGAACAATATCCTGTTGTGCTTGTTGCATTGCAGTTTCTACCTCATTCATGGCTGTTACTGCTTCATTTTCAATAATTGGCTGTCCCAATTGATCTTGACTCAGTGGACCAGAACTTTGACTGCTTTGTGAACTTTCTCTAGCTATTTCAGCTGCAACATTCGTTTCCTGTTGAATCTCATCATTTAACATTTGTAGATAAGTTGGGAAAATTGTGCACTGAATGCTGTCTTTAGTTGCATTAAAAGAATCTTCATAGCAGTAAAAATGTCCAAGTAATTCTGTTTCACTACGCCAAGGCTTGAACAGCTGCAGAAGTGTTAAATAGAATAATTCTCTCTTATCTGGACTTTCGCAACTGAATTTTCTGTGATTAATAAGATTTCCTTTGGCATTCTCTAACATTCTTTTTAAACCTATAATGTTGAAGTATTTCATACAGACATAGGGTTTCAAGATATGGACTCCTTTTGGGATAGTATGTATCCAACATATTAGTTTTAACAATATCAGTACTTTCTGGTTTATATTGTGCTAAGTATTCGATTTCTCATAAAGATTTCAATACTCTATTTCGTGTGAAGGCAAGACCTAGACTTACCCAAATGATTCCTCTTGACTTTGAATATAAACTGGCTGAGCTCAAACGATCCGAACATTCATAGGATCCAATCTCTCTATGGGAAAGCATTTTCAAGCTGAAGCTGTACAATTTCTTGCTAAGACTCCTCTCTGCTGAAATTTCTTCCCACATTTATTTCATCTCTATTTTTCCAGATTTTGTAATACATGATGTAACATAGCGAGCAACAGCAATTGAATTATCTGCAACATACTGAATATCCATGTTTGTATTCCACATTTTCAAAATAACTGGATTGTAGTCATTAATGTACTTTGAAGCTTCTGTTCTTTTTAAGTTGTATGTATTCTTGGGAGATTTCCGAGTTATTGTATGTCTTACTGCTGACAAAAAATGATTTACTGACATTGGTTAGTGATACTGCCAGGTGTCAGTGGCGTGCAAGTGATTCTATGCGCTAAAACCTTGTTTTTATCTATTGTGATATTTGTGTTTTAAAGCTGTGATTCTGTGCAGTGTTATGTACCCTTTTTAAAACTAACCTGCTCACCTTTTGGTCGCATTTCCTCCCTGTTCCACCGCAGCGTGTGCTGTTTGTGTGGAGGAGTTCATCACGACCTTGTTTTCCGCTCTTCCTCACTTCCGGTGGCTCTCTTAGTGGTGGCCATCTTGGAGGAGTGACGGTCTAGTCTCTCCCCGATCTCACGAATAGCAGCATAAAAGGGCTATGGCGCCGACGCGCAGTGGACGCGCGCGACGGGCGCGCCAAGGCGCGCCAAAGGCAAGCCCGTCTGCGCCCGTCCGCGCCAGTTCGCCGCCATACGCCAGACATGCTGCCCTTTTCATGAGAGATAGTTTAACTTATACGCGGAATGATTTGCTGAAGTTTAGGAACGCGGTGAGCAGCTGCGGACAGGTTTGTGGGGACGTTGTGGAGGGTCCATTCTGTTGTCTACAGTGTGGCTTTGAGGCAACACATATTCTGTCTCCACGCCGTCACTCCCCCAGGTCCAGGAAGCATATTAGTATGCTTAGTCTCAACTGTCGCTCATTAGCTAAGTATTACGCTGATGTATATGACCTTTTAGAGGACGCCTCACCGGACGCCCTCTTTCTCACCGAGACATGGCTCTCTGATGTCATGACAGTTGAGCCAGGCCTTGCGCTTCCTGCAGGCTATAGTATCCTCTCTCTTAACAGGGCGTCGAGAGGTGGGGGCATAGCGGTTATTTTTAAATCCTGCTACCCCTGTATCTTCATAAAACATGCTGTAACCGGTTGCGAATGTGCATACTTCAAGGTCACGCTGAGCCCAAATTATACGATATCAGGGCTCCTAGTATACCGGCCCCCTGGGCCATCCTTAGATTTTAGGGAAGCCCTTGTGGAAACGGTCAGCACATTGACGGTTAATACCGCCAATTTCACAGTCCTGGGGGACTTGAACCTTCATTTGGACAATTTCGAGGACACTGACATGGCGAATTTTGTAGCTGACCTGGCAGCTTGCCAGTTGGTGCAACTGGTCACGGGTCCAACACATATTGCTGGGCATTTGCTAGACCCAGTTTTTACCAATATACCTTTGATTACAGTGCATGCGCCCATCACGATGGGATGGACGGACCACTTTTGGTCTCGATGTCACTCCATGGCCTAATCTCCACTCAGCCTGAGGTTCAGATGACCTCCTTAAACGCCCCTGGCACGAATTGAACTGGGAGCATTTTGATGTCTGCCTCTCGGCCACCTATCCGAGTTTGCCAGAGGACACCAACAAGGCCCATAGGGTGTTTTCTGAGTGGATAAGCCAACCGTTAGATAGCCTAATCCCTAAGAAATGGTCTGTCAACCGTAAAACAAAAACGCGACCATGGTTTAAGAATGAACTTGCCGATATGCGCAAGGGATGCAAGAGGCTGGAGCGGATATGGAGAAGAGACTTTAGTCCTGCTGCAAAGGATATCTATCGAGCAGCAATTAAGAGTTATCACAAGGCCATACATTTGGCACGAGCGGCTTTCTATGCCAATCAAATCCGCGAGAGTGATAATCCATCTAAGAGCACTTTTTCAATACTTGCCAGCCTGCAATCCCGACAGACCATCGCTGGGTCAACTATTAAATCTAATGAGCAGTGTGAGGACCTTGCCACCTTTTTTGTTAAAAAGGTGGATGACATCTACAGGTCCTTTCCGGCTGCACACAGTAACGTGCCGGCGGCACGGTACTGTCAACAGGCTAGCACTCTAAATACCTTTCCACCAACCCCGGTCGATCAGCTGCTAGCACTTTGCAGTAGGATCAAGTCAGGATCCCCCGCCGTCCCGCTTAAACCAGACCAATTCAGGAAAGTCTTGCCTACAATCCTACCCTCCCGAGTCAGGTGATAAACGGGTCTCTGGCCACGGCCACCGTGCCTAAGGCATGGAAACAGGCCAAGGTAATTCCCCTACTTAAAAAACCTGCGCTTGATCCGGCCAAATCAGAGAACTACCGCCCTATTTCTTTGCTGCCTTGGGTGGCAAAGATCACAGAGGCATATGTGAACTCCCTCCTGTCGAATTTCCTGACCTTGAATAACATATTGGACCCCTCCCAGAACGGCTTTCGACCTGGTCACAGCACGGAGTCTGCCCTCCTGGCCGTGACAGAACATCTCTGGTCAGCATTGGATGCTGGGCAAATGTCGGCGCTGATCCTGTTGGATCTGAGCGCCGCGCTTGACACTGTGTCTCATGACATACTGCTGAGATGCCTGGAGGAAGCGGGAATTACTGGCTCGGCCCTGGAGTGGCTTGCCTCATTCCTCAATGAGAGGTCATTTTCGGTAACTGCCCCCCCGTTTGCCTCCGGCGAACACTCTGTTAAACAAGGGGTGCCACAGGGTTCCTCCCTTAGCCCCCTGCTATTTAATATCTATGTCCAACCACTGGCTGCAGCCACTAGCAGGGGTCTGACCATGGTCTCCTACGCTGACGATACACAGTTGGTGGTGGCACTCTCGAATAACACCGAGCGGGACGCCCTCAAGTTTCAGGGCGACCTTGCGGCAGTGGCCGGGTGGATGACCACCAACTGTCTCCAGCTGAATTCTAACAAGTCGGAGGTATTGTTAGTAGGAAAGGACCATGGTCAGTGGAGTGAACTGTGGTGGCCAGATAGCCTGGGCAGGGCCCCCTCTACCAAGCAGGCAGTGAAAAATCTAGGGGTATGGCTGGACTCATCTCTTAACTATCGAGTCCAAACAAATAAGACGGCAGGGACCTGTTTTGGACTCCTATGGGGGCTTAGACCCCTGTTGGGCTTCTTCGATGCACCTACGCGTCAGGTTATCATTCAGGCGTCTGTACTGTCCAGACTTGATTATGCCTGTTCTCTTTATCTGGGGTCCAATAAGGCGGAGATTCGGAGGCTACAAAGGGCACAGAACGCGGCAGCAAGAACACTTTTAGGTTTGCGCAAACCTTACTCTGTGTCTGAGGCCATTCGCCGTTTTCATTGGTTACCTGTAGCCAGGCGTATTGAATTCAAAGCCTTATGCATCGCCTTCAAAGCTTTGAAACTGACCACCCCCTCTATTTTGGCCAACATCCTCTTGCCATATGTTCCCTCACGACATCTCCGCTCACAGGGTCAGCATTTGGTGGTGGTTCCCCGGACACGAAGAGTTCGTGCTGGTGGCCGCTCCTTTCGTAGTAGAGTGGCAATCCTTTGGAACTCACTCCCTGCGCATATTCATGGCCTTAGTAACTATTTAGAATTCAGGAAGGCCATCAAGACGCTGCTTTTCCCTGCACCATAGTTCGTGTCCTCTCCATCTGCTTATGTCAGTCTTTTTGGTTTTAGCGCCGGGACGCCCCTTTGCTGGGGCAGCTGTAGCGCTCTACAAGTCACAGTAACATAACATAACATAACTCTTCCTATAGAAATTATAGGCCGTGGGACTCCAAAACGACATTTTGTATAAAATTTCCCTTTACACTTGTATTTTTGTCTGCAGTATTTCCCACACCGATGACTTAGAAAGCGTAAAACTTTTTGTCTCAAGCTCTTTTCTCCTCCATCACTTGGAATGCCACATGTAACATACTGTTCGATGAAAGACAAAACAGTTTCATCACTATCTGTTCCAAATTTCTGTGCATTCTTTATCCATAATAGCATGTGTATATGAGGAGCATCTCTGGCTTGGTACTCTTTTCGCCAAAAGAAATCTGTTACCTGTCCAAGAGGTGGAATGTTTTTATTGCAGATAAATGACATCATAGCTTGAAACCTATGGTTAAAATTCCTGCACACATTTACAGGATCCAGGGAACAGAGTTCTCCAGCTGTATTAAATTCAATGTTTTTAACATTTGAATTAGCTTCGCGTAGAAATTCAAGTAAATCTTCTCACGCATATTCAGCACAGCTAAGTGTTGCAAACCATGTAGGTGTACCTAAGTTTCTTAACATGAATTTCAGTTCCCCATGACGATGATACTAATATTCATTGGTACCACATTGGCACGCCATCAAATTAATTAACTGCGATTCTAAATTTTCATCTCTTTGTTCAACTTTGTCTATAAACACTTTTGCAGAGACATGTTGAAGATGAACTCCTGTTTTTAATATGTGGTTTACTGCATACGAAAGTGAAGACAAATCGCTTTCAAACATAAGATGAAATACATATGGAACGCACTGCCAAAATCTTGGATCTTCACAATATATTCTTGTTAATTCATATTCTGAAGCTGGAATCTGTATAGCTCGGTCATCAAATCGTCCACCTTTTCCAGTGGGGAATAGGTGTGGAAAACAATGAGCTTCTTAACTTTTTTCCCATACGCTCATGGGAGTTCCCTTTACTTCTTTCATTTGAAATAATTCAATACTGTTTCCCATTATTTCTTTTGAATGCAGAGGATGAATTGTAAAATGTTCATAAATCTCTTCAGTCCTGCAGTTGTCCAGTTTTTCAATTTGGCCACTTGAAATTACTGTTTCATCTTGTAAGCATTTTACCTCTTCATCAACATTTACATTCTTATAATAAATATTATTCTGTATCAGGTAAAATGTCGCCTTTTGAAGCTTTTTAACATTTGTAAACCCTTGCCAGATTTTTCGACTCTTTTTGGTACACCATTTACTAGAATAACTACTGCCTCATTTTCCTCTCTGTCTACACCAACAGTTTCAATGTTTTTCTTAAAATCTATTGGTAAGTACACAACTCTTCCTTTGAGACCTTTTTGTAAATCTGTTGGTGGCAGCTTACCTGTTTTAGGCTCCGTACTGAACTATGGCCTGAAATGGGTGTACAGATTGAATAAGAATAGACTCATATGTATTTAAATCTGCTAGTTCCTAAGGAATTGGTACCAACTCTAAGGTGGTATGTACTGCTCTAGCTGGCATTTTTTTTTCTTCAAATTTGTAGTAACTGTATTTACAAATAACTTGAACGCTACCCAATTCAAACTGAACTTCTACCAACAAATAAACACCAAATTGCTGCCACTTATCATTATTATCTTTTTCACTTTTTAAATATAAATCAACATTCCTAGTTTGACTTCTATAGTGAGTATGTCGATAACAAATACAAACATAGTTTGGTTTTTCAGATGAAACTGTGTTAAACCTTGTAATTTCTTCTGCAAACTCATCAATACTAATGTCTTTCTCATGTTCTTCAACACCTACACTTATCAAATTCTCAGTTTCTCTACACTCGTCTTCTGATCCCAAAAAAGAAACTGTATATCATCACAAACTTTTATATATCTGATACAGAACCGTGCAAAAGAGCTGTGTTCATTTCATTTAAACATAATGCAGGAGTTTTTACATAGTTGAGTCTTCTTACTAACTTCCGCATTTCAGAGTGGTGTATAGCTAACATTCTTAAATGATGAAAAGTACTTTGGCACACATTTCAAGAGAATGACCTTGCAACTTAGTATATTTTCTTATTTTACATGGATCTAGTCCTTGTAACATCTTAATCTTCTGTTTAACACTTTGTTTGGTATATTCTGGTAAAATAATTCATAATATGTCAATAGATTCCCATCGAATACTACAAATACTGCTACAATCCCACTTACACATACAAGTAGACACATACCTCAATCACAAGAGCATTCAGACCTTCAAACTTGACAGACTCCAATTTTAAGCAGACATCTAAATTTATACAACCTACTTCGAGTGTACCTTTCCAGAGACTCATACGAAGTGGCCTAATCATTAATCCCTCTGCCATGTCTTAAAGCTCACTTTTCTCTTGCAGCATCATTTTTTGCCAACTGCTCAGAATGTTGGGCCTAGTCAAATTTAAAACAGCAACCCTTCCCATGTCACTGTTGTAAGTCTCACCATGTTTCTGAATGCATACATGCGTCTGTCTGTGCCTTTTGCTCATGGCATGAGACATAAAAAGAAACATACAAATAGTTGAATACCTGTGTTTCACAGCACATACTCTCTATATTTGTGTAGAAGAAAGTGTATGTATTCCTTTCTGCTCATAAAAGAGGGCACCTGGGTATTGAACAGTCTATTTGAGGAACTCTATAACACCTACATACATAACACATGACTGCCTGTGCAACCAAATGACATAGCAGAACTGAGCAGATTTGTACAAGAAAGTGTATGTATTCCTTTCTGTTCATAATACAGGGCATATGGTTACAGAGTTATAAAGACTGGGATACAGTTTAATACATCTGCGAACATGTTTTAAACCTCAGTTTTCTCTACTACGTTCATTAGAGACTCAGTAAGCACACATATTAGTATGCACAACCTATTTCAATCTTCATTTCAGTACAATAAAACAAACTGCAATACGTTTCTACATTTGATAACATATTTCAAACATTTCTCTAATGTTTTGCTAGCTTTATAAATAGTGCGTTACAAACTTAAAAATATCATTACAAACACTGAAGCACTCCTACGCAATATATAACACACCGTACACATTTGTAACTCACCTCTGAAATACTATTGCAGAATATGAAAATGTCAGAAATTCCAAAAAGTTTTTCTTTCCAACACAATAAAGTTTCCCTCTCTTTTTCCACACAAATGAATGTAAGTAACAAATCAAAATGCTTCCTTCATTTTTTCAAATTCTAAAATCCACTTCTATTGGATACACATATTAACCCTTTATTACTCCCTTCTGAAAGTGCCCAATCTGCTTCAGTAATTTACAGGAGTCGCGACTCCACCACGGTGCCGTAGTGTAAGTTGTGTAGGAGTCACGATTCCTGACGGGAGTTCTAAAACCTATTTCCAACAATACTAGTATTACTTTTTAAAACATACCACTTACAAACATAGTACTGATTTGAGAAAACTCACTTTAAAAGTATATCACTTATATATAACTTACCATTTCAAATTTTTAAACCACAGTTAACTTGCAACCCTTCCCCCATTCTGCTTAATCCTAGTTTCCATAGTACCAATTTCTGCAACATTCAACTGTACTGGCAGGTCACAAGTTCATCATATTTTCAAGTTCAGCGCACTAGCTTACAAATGCAAATAGCTGGTGTGATTGAGTCTTGCAAATACTAGCTTATCCTGTATACTGTACCTTTCAAAGTTTTTTCTATAACGAATCAGAAAGATGCTTTTTCTACAAAGTAGCATACATCCTATTTTTGAGAACACAATGTTTATGAACAGCCAATCAGTTATCTTCTTTTTCAAAAACTGCATCTTAACCACCATTTTAGATACCTCTCATTGTACCAACTGACTTACTCAGCTACAGGCGTCTTTTGATTCCTTCGACACATCCCTTCAAACTGCTTACAGTATGGATTGTAGGACACAGCTATGTTTTCTGGGGCAAAAGGTATGCTGAACACAGAGGTATTGACAAAGACCTGGATTTGCAAAATGTGGATATTAAATGGTTTGCACAGAGAGGATTAAAGTGGTACCAATTGCTGCCTTTGGTTAAAACCTTTTTCCATTTCCAACCCCTGACCTCATGATTGTGCGCTGTGGTGGCAATGACTTAGACACATTGACTGGGGTAGGATTGGAAATGATAATGAAGAATACCTTTGCAAAACTGATGTCGCTTTTTCCTCACACTGTCTTTATATACTCTACTATATGCCAAAGACAGAAATAGAAGGGGTCAAATCAATTCTGTCCACAGATTGAGAAGACTAGGAAGAATGTTAATAAAGCTGTTTCTGCTTACCTCAGAGACCATAACATGGGATCTATCTACAACAATATACATTTTGACATAAAATAACTTCTACAGAACTGATGGAGTTCACTTCACAGATGAAGGGAACAGAGTCTTTCTCAACAACCTTAAGCTGTGCATCCGCACTTACATGTACCTGCAAAAAGCCAACAAAGTCATAATAAACACAACGGCTCTCCTTAGAGCCACCCAATAACCCAATAGTGAAAGTTATATATTTTTTAACATATATAATATTTCACATATAACCTTTCAACTTTAAATTTGAATTTACATTTTAACTATTATATCAAACTCTCACAATTTTAATGTGAGTATGAAGTTCAATCCCACTACCTCTATAAAAAGTCCACAACTGTAACACTACCTTCGGAATTAGATAGTATTTAATTATTTATTTAAAATGGATCCGCGAATCCACTGTGACGTTACACTAGGGAGCTGCGTTGAGAGCCGCGATAGGGTCGCGACTCCTACCACGAGAGAAAAAAAATGCTATCACTTGTTTGCTATGGGATGGCGGGAGCAGTGCTCCTGCCATCCCATAGCAAACTGCAGTGTCCTGTGGGTGGGCACCCTGGGACATTGCCTGAGCCGGGCCAGGGGGTTGCGTTCCCCAGGGCCATTTACGGCTCCACGAGGGGGGTCACGTGGCCCCCCTCCAACACTATTAAAGCCCCGGGGAGGTGGTGGTCCCCAGTGCCGGGTGTCCGCAACGGACCCTCGTTTTTAATCAATCTGTGCCCCGGGGAGGTGGTGGTCCCCGGGGTGGTGTGGGGGGGGCTCAAGCCCCCCCACACTATATTTTAAAAGTTAGCCCTGGGGAAGTGGCAGTCCCCGGGGATGCGGAGGGCCTGCTTTGGCCCCCGCATTGATTTCACTTATTGCCCCCGGACCTGGCCCACACGGGGGCTTAAATGAAATGAAGCGCGGAAACTGCGCTTCATTTTTAAAAAACATTCCGTGGGATTCGTGCACCTAGCGTGAATCCCGCTGAAATATTTTTAAAAAATGTTTTTTTACCCTGGGGTCCCTGTGGGACCCCTTGAGAAGGCCTAGGGGGTCAGGATGTTTCTACCCTGCCCCCTTTTCTTGTTTTTTATGTTTTTTTAACCTTTTTTCTTGTGATTCGGTTCAACCGAGTCAAAAGATGGCTGTCAACACTTCCTGATTGGAACTGTTGGCAGCCAATCAGATCTCTGCCACAAGATCGGGAGGGTTCGCGGATCCTTTGCGTCCCTAGATATTCAATTTGCAATTTCTTTAAATTTCTCAGGAACTACTGAATGGATTTACACACCATTTAACAAAAAGAACGCTTTCTGAACCAAGAGCTACCTTTATGCCAAATTTGGTGTAATTCCGTTCAGCAGTTCAGGCTCTAGCCTTGTCTAAAGTTTCCTACAGAAATTAACATGGAGAAAATGCATTTTTGGACCCCCCTTTTTTCTTGGCCCCTGCTTGACGAATCACCCCAAAACTTTCAACACAGCAGCTGAAGTGAGCGGGCCATTAATTTTGAAAATTTCGCAAAGATTCGTCAAACGACGCCAAAGATATTGGCAAATCAAAAAACGCTTTTCCTATGGAAACTAAGTCCTAACTATAACTACCTACTGGCGACCGCCAGTAAGTAATAAATATATATATATGTGTGTGTGTGCGCGCGTATATATACACACACATATATACACACGTATATATATATATATATATATATATATATATATATATAGAGAGAGGAAGGAGTAAGTGATAGTTGGAGTGGAGTGACATCTTACCATGCAAAAAGCGGTTGGGATGGCTTTGTGACATGTGGGTGGAAAGTCTTTGCTGAGCCATGTTTCTGTAATGAAGATGAGGTCTTGTATGGTTTCTGAGAGTAGGTCAAAATATTGAAGTGATTTTTGTTTATAGGTCTTGCATCAAAGACTAAGCTTTGTAGTTGTTTTGTTTCTTTACTCTTTTTGTCAAAGTGCTTTGAGGTGATTGTGTGATGTAATATGGGGGGAGACACAGCAGCACTGGGTATTTTGGTATGGGTGTGTTGGTGGGGCAGTCTTGTTGCAGCTTGGGGTTGAGGTGGAAGGAATATTGTTTGGGTAGAGAATTCAGAAGTTTGAGATGTGTGTGGGGGGGCTTTTGCAGAGGGTAGTGGTGTTATAACTGCTGTGTTATCTGGTGATTTCAATGGGGGTGTGGAGGGTTCTTGGGAAGGGGAAATTAGGGAACCTAGTGATCATACATTTGCACCTTCCCTTGATTTTTAGCTTTCTTCTGGCAAGTGGCATTGTGTTTGTCAGTACTATGGGTTGTAGTTTTAGAGTTGGTGTGTTCTTTTTGATAGGTTGTGTGGTGTATGTGTAGTGGTTTGTTTCGCTGATGAAGAGGTTATGGGGTGATTTGGTAGTAATTATGAGAGGTTGCATTTTGTATAGGTAGTATTTAGGAAGTAGTAACAGATATAGGTTTTATAAATGAGTGGGTGCTTACCTGAAGTTTGTATGGTGGAGATGCAGAGTTTCTGGCCATAGGTCCTTTTCAGACCCTAACAGGCCCAAAAGACAGCACCCTTAACCTGACACCTTTACCTGGACACCCTGGACTGGACGCTCTAAGCCCTAGCTTTAACTAAACCTAGGGCCCGATTCACAAAAGTAAACTTAGAAATTTAGTCTAAACTCAGACCAAATGTCTACGTTTACGACTTTGGGAATTCACAAAGGGCATCTACGAGTACTATCTTTATGTCCGCCTTCGAGGTGGAGAGCCAGTCCGAGAGTGGACATAAAGATAGTACTCGTAAATGCCCTTTGTGAATTCACAAAGTTGGAAACGTAGACGTTTGGTCTAAGTTTAGACCAAACGTCTAAGTTTACCTTTGTGAATCGGGCCCCAAGTGATTAGGTGAACTGGGTCAATGGAATTCCTAGTCCTAACTCTAACCAATCAAATCCCTAGCCTTAGAACACCAGTATGAATCCTAGTCATAGGAGCCAATCAGGACCCAAGCGCTAAGCCTTAGAGCCAATTGGAACCCTATCCTTATAAACCACTCACAAACCTACCCCTAGAAACCAATCAGAACCCTAGCTCTAGCAATAATCAGAACCTAAGCCCTAGAGCTAACCAGAACCCTAATCCTACTAACCAATCAAAACACAAGCCCTAAGCCCCAGAGTCAATAGAAACGCTAGCCCCAGGAGCCATTAGAACTAGTGCAAGGCTTTTTTGGACAAGAAGAAAATGTGTAAATGTGGTCTTAATGTGGAAGGGTATCTAATACACATTTTACTAGACTGTCTGTGGATTTTAGGACACTGTAAAATATTGCTGAAACCTATTCGACTGAATATAGGATTAGAGAAAGGTGGTAAATGCCAATTTATTATTGAACATGTGATTTTTAGATGTATCTTGTGCCTTGGGGCAATTTTTATTGTCTGTGAATGAATCTTTAGCAAATATCTGAGTATTTTATTGGTGTACATATTTGATGGAACTTTAAGCCATCCATTGTGGTCACAGATATGGTTTTAGCTGGAATGCTTTTATAATTTGTATTTTTATTTAATAATTCATTTTATGCAAAGGTTTTGTACTGTGTCAGTGTTTTAATTGCTAAGGTCTAAATAAACTTATGTTTTGAGGATCAGCACTAGGCCTGGACGTAATTTTCATTACATTGGCATAATTAGAGTAATTCAGCAATTTCACATTACTCAAGTTCCGAATAATTGCCAATCTTAACGCCATGATGTAACATTGCGTAACCGAGTCTCCTGTTCTGGGAAAATAGTACCGAGAGAAACACTGAACCAAAGTGATTGCACGAACCCTTGCTTTCATCTTCTTTCGGGCATCTCAAACTTGTGAACAGTTGTACAAAAGAATAGGTTTAAATGATGAACATTGGCATTCTTTTTTTCGTGCAGTAAACGATGTTGTACCTGCTCTTTGACTTGTAGATATATTTCTTTCAGTTCAATATTTAGTTGTTCTTCTAACTTTTCCAACTGAACAATATCCTGTTGTGCTTGTTGCATTGCAGTTTCTACCTCATTCATGGCTGTTACTGCTTCATTTTCAATAATTGGCTGTCCCAATTGATCTTGACTCAGTGGACCAGAACTTTGACTGCTTTGTGAACTTTCTCTAGCTATTTCAGCTGCAACATTCGTTTCCTGTTGAATCTCATCATTTAACATTTGTAGATAAGTTGGGAAAATTGTGCACTGAATGCTGTCTTTAGTTGCATTAAAAGAATCTTCATAGCAGTAAAAATGTCCAAGTAATTCTGTTTCACTACGCCAAGGCTTGAACAGCTGCAGAAGTGTTAAATAGAATAATTCTCTCTTATCTGGACTTTCGCAACTGAATTTTCTGTGATTAATAAGATTTCCTTTGGCATTCTCTAACATTCTTTTTAAACCTATAATGTTGAAGTATTTCATACAGACATAGGGTTTCAAGATATGGACTCCTTTTGGGATAGTATGTATCCAACATATTAGTTTTAACAATATCAGTACTTTCTGGTTTATATTGTGCTAAGTATTCGATTTCTCATAAAGATTTCAATACTCTATTTCGTGTGAAGGCAAGACCTAGACTTACCCAAATGATTCCTCTTGACTTTGAATATAAACTGGCTGAGCTCAAACGATCCGAACATTCATAGGATCCAATCTCTCTATGGGAAAGCATTTTCAAGCTGAAGCTGTACAATTTCTTGCTAAGACTCCTCTCTGCTGAAATTTCTTCCCACATTTATTTCATCTCTATTTTTCCAGATTTTGTAATATATGATGTAACATAGCGAGCAACAGCAATTGAATTATCTGCAACATACTGAATATCCATGTTTGTATTCCACATTTTCAAAATAACTGGATTGTAGTCATTAATGTACTTTGAAGCTTCTGTTCTTTTTAAGTTGTATGTATTCTTGGGAGATTTCCGAGTTATTGTATGTCTTACTGCTGACAAAAAATGATTTACTGACATTGGTTAGTGATACTGCCAGGTGTCAGTGGCGTGCAAGTGATTCTATGCGCTAAAACCTTGTTTTTATCTATTGTGATATTTGTGTTTTAAAGCTGTGATTCTGTGCAGTGTTATGTACCCTTTTTAAAACTAACCTGCTCACCTTTTGGTCGCATTTCCTCCCCGTTCCACCGCAGCGTGTGCTGTTTGTGTGGAGGGAGTTCATCACGACCTTGTTTTCCGCTCTTCCTCACTTCCGGTGGCTCTCTTAGTGGTGGCCATCTTGGGGAGTGACGGTCTAGTCTCTCCCCGATCTCACGAATAGCAGCATAAAAGGGCTATGGCGCCAACGCGCAGCAGAAAAGCTGACATTGGTTATTGATACTGCCAGGTGTCAGTGGCGTGCGAGTGATTCTATGCGCTAAAACCTTGTTTTTATCTATTGTGATATTTGTGTTTTAAAGCTGTGATTCTGTGCAGTGTTATGTACCCTTTTTAAAACTAACCTGCTCACCTTTTGGTCGCATTTCCTCCCCGTTCCACCGCAGCGTGTGCTGTTTGTGTGGAGGGAGTTCATCACGACCTTGTTTTCCGCTCTTCCTCACTTCCGGTGGCTCTCTTAGTGGTGGCCATCTTGGAGGAGTGACGGTCTAGTCTCTCCCCCGATCTCACGAATAGCAGCATAAAAAGGGCTATGGCGCCGACGCGCAGTGGACGCGCGCGACGGGCGCGCCAAAGGCGCGCCAAAGGCAAGCCCGTCTGCGCCCGTCCGCGCCAGTTCGCCGCCATACGCCAGACATGCTGCCCTTTTCATGAGAGATAGTTTAACTTATACGCGGAATGATTTGCTGAAGTTTAGGAACGCGGTGAGCAGCTGCGGACAGGTTTGTGGGGACGTTGTGGAGGGTCCATTCTGTTGTCTACAGTGTGGCTTTGAGGCAACACATATTCTGTCTCCACGCCGTCACTCCCCCAGGTCCAGGAAGCATATTAGTATGCTTAGTCTCAACTGTCGCTCATTAGCTAAGTATTACGCTGATGTATATGACCTTTTAGAGGACGCCTCACCGGACGCCCTCTTTCTCACCGAGACATGGCTCTCTGATGTCATGACAGTTGAGCCAGGCCTTGCGCTTCCTGCAGGCTATAGTATCCTCTCTCTTAACAGGGCGTCGAGAGGTGGGGGCATAGCGGTTATTTTTAAATCCTGCTACCCCTGTATCTTCATAAAACATGCTGTAACCGGTTGCGAATGTGCATACTTCAAGGTCACGCTGAGCCCAAATTATACGATGTCAGGGCTCCTAGTATACCGGCCCCTGGGCCATCCTTAGATTTTAGGGAAGCCCTTGTGGAAACGGTCAGCACATTGATGGTTAATACCGCCAATTTCACAGTCCTGGGGGATTTGAACCTTCATTTGGACAATTTCGAGGACACTGACATGGCGAATTTTGTAGCTGACCTGGCAGCTTGCCAGTTGGTGCAACTGGTCACGGGTCCAACACATATTGCTGGGCATTTGCTAGACCCAGTTTTTACCAATATACCTTTGATTACAGTGCATGCGCCCATCACGATGGGATGGACGGACCACTTTTTGGTCTCGATGTCACTCCATGGCCTAATCTCCACTCAGCCTGAGGTTCAGATGACCTCCCTTAAACGCCCCTGGCACGAATTGAACTGGGAGCATTTTGATGTCTGCCTCTCGGCCACCTATCCGAGTTTGCCAGAGGACACCAACAAGGCCCATAGGGTGTTTTCTGAGTGGATAAGCCAACCGTTAGATAGCCTAATCCCTAAGAAATGGTCTGTCAACCGTAAAACAAAAACGCGACCATGGTTTAAGAATGAACTTGCCGATATGCGCAAGGGATGCAAGAGGCTGGAGCGGATATGGAGAAGAGACTTTAGTCCTGCTGCAAAGGATATCTATCGAGCAGCAATTAAGAGTTATCACAAGGCCATACATTTGGCACGAGCGGCTTTCTATGCCAATCAAATCCGCGAGAGTGATAATCCATCTAAGAGCACTTTTTCAATACTTGCCAGCCTGCAATCCCGACAGACCATCGCTGGGTCAACTATTAAATCTAATGAGCAGTGTGAGGACCTTGCCACCTTTTTTGTTAAAAGGTGGATGACATCTACAGGTCCTTTCCGGCTGCACACAGTAACGTGCCGGCGGCACGGTACTGTCAACAGGCTAGCACTCTAAATACCTTTCCACCAATCCCGGTCGATCAGCTGCTAGCACTTTGCAGTAGGATCAAGTCAGGATCCCCCGCCGTCCCGCTTAAACCAGACCAATTCAGGAAAGTCTTGCCTACAATCCTACCCTCCCCGAGTCAGGTGATAAACGGGTCTCTGGCCACGGCCACCGTGCCTAAGGCATGGAAACAGGCCAAGGTAATTCCCCTACTTAAAAAACCTGCGCTTGATCCGGCCAAATCAGAGAACTACCGCCCTATTTCTTTGCTGCCTTGGGTGGCAAAGATCACAGAGGCATATGTGAACTCCCTCCTGTCGAATTTCCTGACCTTGAATAACATATTGGACCCCTCCCAGAACGGCTTTCGACCTGGTCACAGCACGGAGTCTGCCCTCCTGGCCGTGACAGAACATCTCTGGTCAGCATTGGATGCTGGGTAAATGTCGGCGCTGATCCTGTTGGATCTGAGCGCCGCGCTTGACACTGTGTCTCATGACATACTGCTGAGATGCCTGGAGGAAGCGGGAATTACTGGCTCGGCCCTGGAGTGGCTTGCCTCATTCCTCAATGAGAGGTCATTTTCGGTAACTGCCCCACCGTTTGCCTCCGGCGAACACTCTGTTAAACAAGGGGTGCCACAGGGTTCCTCCCTTAGCCCCTGCTATTTAATATCTATGTCCAACCACTGGCTGCAGCCACTAGCAGGGGTCTGACCATGGTCTCCTACGCTGACGATACACAGTTGGTGGTGGCACTCTCGAATAACACCGAGCGGGACGCCCTCAAGTTTCAGGGCGACCTTGCGGCAGTGGCCGGGTGGATGACCACCAACTGTCTCCAGCTGAATTCTAACAAGTCGGAGGTATTGTTAGTAGGAAAGGACCATGGTCAGTGGAGTGAACTGTGGTGGCCAGATAGCCTGGGCAGGGCCCCCTCTCCCAAGCAGGCAGTGAAAAATCTAGGGGTATGGCTGGACTCATCTCTTAACTATCGAGTCCAAACAAATAAGACGGCAGGGACCTGTTTTGGACTCCTACGGGGGCTTAGACCCCTGTTGGGCTTCTTCGATGCACCTACGCGTCAGGTTATCATTCAGGCGTCTGTACTGTCCAGACTTGATTATGCCTGTTCTCTTTATCTGGGGTCCAATAAGGCGGAGATTCGGAGGCTACAAAGGGCACAGAACGCGGCAGCAAGAACCCTTTTAGGTTTGCGCAAACCTTACTCTGTGTCTGAGGCCATTCGCCGTCTTCATTGGTTACCTGTAGCCAGGCGTATTGAATTCAAAGCCTTATGCATCGCCTTCAAAGCTTTGAAACTGACCACCCCCTCTATTTTGGCCAACATCCTCTTGCCATATGTTCCCTCACGACATCTCCGCTCACAGGGTCAGCATTTGGTGGTGGTTCCCCGGACACGAAGAGTTCGTGCTGGTGGCCGCTCCTTTCGTAGTAGAGCGGCCATCCTTTGGAACTCACTCCCTGCGCATATTCATGGCCTTAGTAACTATTTAGAATTCAGGAAGGCCATCAAGACGCTGCTTTTCCCTGCACCATAGTTCGTGTCCTCTCCATCTGCTTATGTCAGTCTTTTTGGTTTTAGCGCCGGGACGCCCTTTGCTGGGGCAGCTGTAGCGCTCTACAAGTCACAGTAACATAACATAACATAACATAACTCTTCCTATAGAAATTATAGGCCGTGGGACTCCAAAACGACATTTTGTATAAAATTTCCCTTTACACTTGTATTTTTGTCTGCAGTATTTCCCACACCGATGACTTAGAAAGCGTAAAACATTTTGTCTCAAGCTCTTTTCTCCTCCATCACTTGGAATGCCACATGTAACATACTGTTCGATGAAAGACAAAACAGTTTCATCACTATCTGTTCCAAATTTCGGTGCATTCTTTATCCATAATAGCATGTGTATATGAGGAGCATCTCTGGCTTGGTACTCTTTTCGCCAAAAGAAATCTGTTACCTCTCCAAGAGGTGGAATGTTTTTATTGCAGATAAATGACATCATAGCTTGAAACCTATGGTTAAAATTCCTGCACACATTTACAGGATCCAGGGAACAGAGTTCTCCAGCTGTATTAAATTCAATGTTTTTAACATTTGAATTAGCTTCGCGTAGAAATTCAAGTAAATCTTCTCACGCATATTCAGCACAGCTAAGTGTTGCAAACCATGTAGGTGTACCTAAGTTTCTTAACATGAATTTCAGTTCCCCATGACGATGATACTAATATTCATTGGTACCACATTGGCACGCCATCAAATTAATTAACTGCGATTCTAAATTTTCATCTCTTTGTTTAACTTTGTCTATAAACACTTTTGCAGAGACATGTTGAAGATGAACTCCTGTTTTTAATATGTGGTTTACTGCATACGAAAGTGAAGACAAATCGCTTTCAAACATAAGATGAAATACATATGGAACGCACTGCCAAAATCTTGGATCTTCACAATATATTCTTGTTAATTCATATTCTGAAGCTGGAATCTGTATAGCTCGGTCATCAAATCGTCCACCTTTTCAAGTGGGGAATAGGTGTGGAAAACAATGAGCTTCTTAACTTTTTTCCCATACGCTCATGGGAGTTCCCTTTACTTCTTTCATTTGAAATAATTCAATACTGTTTCCTATTATTTCTTTTGAATGCAGAGGATGAATTGTATGATGTTCATAAATCTCTTCAGTCCTGCAGTTGTCCAGTTTTTCAATTTGGCCACTTGAAATTACTGTTTCATCTTGTAAGCATTTTACCTCTTCATCAACATTTACATTCTTATAATAAATATTATTCTGTATCAGGTAAAATGTCGCCTTTTGAAGCTTTTTAACATTTGTAAACCCTTGCCAGATTTTTCGACTCTTTTTTGGTACACCATTTACTAGAATAACTACTGCCTCATTTTCCTCTCTGTCTACACCAACAGTTTCAATGTTTTTCTTAAAATCTATTGGTAAGTACACAACTCTTCCTTTGAGACCTTTTTGTAAATCTGTTGGTGGCAGCTTACCTGTTTTAGGCTCCGTACGAACTATGGCCTGAAATGGGTGTACAGATTGAATAAGAATAGACTCATATGTATTTAAATCTGCTAGTTCCTAAGGAATTGGTACCAACTCTAAGGTGGTATGTACTGCTCTAGCTGGCATTTTTTTTTTCTTCAAATTTGTAGTAACTGTATTTACAAATAACTTGAACGCTACCCAATTCAAACTGAACTTCTACCAACAAATAAACACCAAATTGCTGCCACTTATCATTATTATCTTTTTCACTTTTTAAATATAAATCAACATTCCTAGTTTGACTTCTATAGTGAGTATGTCGATAACAAATACAAACATAGTTTGGTTTTTCAGATGAAACTGTGTTAAACCTTGTAATTTCTTCTGCAAACTCATCAATACTAATGTCTTTCTCATGTTCTTCAACACCTACACTTATCAAATTCTCAGTTTCTCTACACTCGTCTTCTGATCCCAAAAAAGAAACTGTATATCATCACAAACTTTTATATATCTGATACAGAACCGTGCAAAAGAGCTGTGTTCATTTCATTTAAACATAATGCAGGAGTTTTTACATAGTTGAGTCTTCTTACTAACTTCCGCATTTCAGAGTGGTGTATAGCTAACATTCTTAAATGATGAAAAGTACTTTGGCACACATTTCAAGAGAATGACCTTACAACTTAGTATATTTTCTTATTTTACATGGATCTAGTCCTTGTAACATCTTAATCTTCTGTTTAACACTTTGTTTGGTATATTCTGGTAAAATAATTCATAATATGTCAATAGATTCCCATCGAATACTACAAATACTGCTACAATCCCACTTACACATACAAGTAGACACATACCTCAATCACAAGAGCATTCAGACCTTCAAACTTGACAGACTCCAATTTTAAGCAGACATCTAAATTTATACAACCTACTTCGAGTGTACCTTTCCAGAGACTCATACGAAGTGGCCTAATCATTAATCCCTCTGCCATGTCTTAAAGCTCACTTTTCTCTTGCAGCATCATTTTTGCCAACTGCTCAGAATGTTGGGCCTAGTCAAATTTAAAACAGCAACCCTTCCCATGTCACTGTTGTAAGTCTCACCATGTTTCTGAATGCATACATGCGTCTGTCTGTGCCTTTTGCTCATGGCATGAGACATAAAAAGAAACATACAAATAGTTGAATACCTGTGTTTCACAGCACATACTCTCTATATTTGTGTAGAAGAAAGTGTATGTATTCCTTTCTGCTCATAAAAGAGGGCACCTGGGTATTGAACAGTCTATTTGAGGAACTCTATAACACCTACATACATAACACATGACTGCCTGTGCAACCAAATGACATAGCAGAACTGAGCAGATTTGTACAAGAAAGTGTATGTATTCCTTTCTGTTCATAATACAGGGCATATGGTTACAGAGTTATAAAGACTGGGATACAGTTTAATACATCTGCGAACATGTTTTAAACCTCAGTTTTCTCTACTACGTTCATTAGAGACTCAGTAAGCACACATATTAGTATGCACAACCTATTTCAATCTTCATTTCAGTACAATAAAACAAACTGCAATACGTTTCTACATTTGATAACATATTTCAAACATTTCTCTAATGTTTTGCTAGCTTTATAAATAGTGCGTTACAAACTTAAAAATATCATTACAAACACTGAAGCACTCCTACGCAATATATAACACACCGTACACATTTGTAACTCACCTCTGAAATACTATTGCAGAATATGAAAATGTCAGAAATTCCAAAAGTTTTTCTTTCCAACACAATAAAGTTTCCCTCTCTTTTTCCACACAAATGAATGTAAGTAACAAATCAAAATGCTTCCTTCATTTTTTCAAATTCTAAAATCCACTTCTATTGGATACACATATTAACCCTTTATTACTCCCTTCTGAAAGTGCCCAATCTGCTTCAGTAATTTACAGGAGTCGCGACTCCACCACGGTGCCGTAGTGTAAGTTGTGTAGGAGTCACGATTCCTGACGGGAGTTCTAAAACCTATTTCCAACAATACTAGTATTACTTTTTTAAAACATACCACTTACAAACATAGTACTGATTTGAGAAAACTCACTTTAAAAGTATATCACTTATATATAACTTACCATTTCAAATTTTTAAACCACAGTTAACTTGCAACCCTTCCCCCATTCTGCTTAATCCTAGTTTCCATAGTACCAATTTCTGCAACATTCAACTGTACTGGCAGGTCACAAGTTCATCATATTTTCAAGTTCAGCGCACTAGCTTACAAATGCAAATAGCTGGTGTGATTGAGTCTTGCAAATACTAGCTTATCCTGTATACTGTACCTTTCAAAGTTTTTTCTATAACGAATCAGAAAGATGCTTTTTCTACAAAGTAGCATACATCCTATTTTTGAGAACACAATGTTTATGAACAGCCAATCAGTTATCTTCTTTTTCAAAAACTGCATCTTAACCACCATTTTAGATACCTCTCATTGTACCAACTGACTTACTCAGCTACAGGCGTCTTTTGATTCCTTCGACACATCCCTTCAAACTGCTTACAGTATGGATTGTAGGACACAGCTATGTTTTCTGGGGCAAAAGGTATGCTGAACACAGAGGTATTGACAAAGACCTGGATTTGCAAAATGTGGATATTAAATGGTTTGCACAGAGAGGATTAAAGTGGTACCAATTGCTGCCTTTGGTTAAAACCTTTTTCCATTTCCAACCCCCTGACCTCATGATTGTGCGCTGTGGTGGCAATGACTTAGACACATTGACTGGGGTAGGATTGGAAATGATAATGAAGAATACCTTTGCAAAACTGATGTCGCTTTTTCCTCACACTGTCTTTATATACTCTACTATATGCCAAAGACAGAAATAGAAGGGGTCAAATCAATTCTGTCCACAGATTGAGAAGACTAGGAAGAATGTTAATAAAGCTGTTTCTGCTTACCTCAGAGACCATAACATGGGATCTATCTACAACAATATACATTTTGACATAAAATAACTTCTACAGAACTGATGGAGTTCACTTCACAGATGAAGGGAACAGAGTCTTTCTCAACAACCTTAAGCTGTGCATCCGCACTTACATGTGCCTGTTTTAGGCTCCGTACGAACTATGGCCTGAAATGGGTGTACAGATTGAATAAGAATAGACTCATATGTATTTAAATCTGCTAGTTCCTAAGGAATTGGTACCAACTCTAAGGTGGTATGTACTGCTCTAGCTGGCATTTTTTTTTTCTTCAAATTTGTAGTAACTGTATTTACAAATAACTTGAACGCTACCCAATTCAAACTGAACTTCTACCAACAAATAAACACCAAATTGCTGCCACTTATCATTATTATCTTTTTCACTTTTTAAATATAAATCAACATTCCTAGTTTGACTTCTATAGTGAGTATGTCGATAACAAATACAAACATAGTTTGGTTTTTCAGATGAAACTGTGTTAAACCTTGTAATTTCTTCTGCAAACTCATCAATACTAATGTCTTTCTCATGTTCTTCAACACCTACACTTATCAAATTCTCAGTTTCTCTACACTCGTCTTCTGATCCCAAAAAAAGAAACTGTATATCATCACAAACTTTTATATATCTGATACAGAACCGTGCAAAAGAGCTGTGTTCATTTCATTTAAACATAATGCAGGAGTTTTTACATAGTTGAGTCTTCTTACTAACTTCCGCATTTCAGAGTGGTGTATAGCTAACATTCTTAAATGATGAAAAGTACTTTGGCACACATTTCAAGAGAATGACCTTACAACTTAGTATATTTTCTTATTTTACATGGATCTAGTCCTTGTAACATCTTAATCTTCTGTTTAACACTTTGTTTGGTATATTCTGGTAAAATAATTCATAATATGTCAATAGATTCCCATCGAATACTACAAATACTGCTACAATCCCACTTACACATACAAGTAGACACATACCTCAATCACAAGAGCATTCAGACCTTCAAACTTGACAGACTCCAATTTTAAGCAGACATCTAAATTTATACAACCTACTTCGAGTGTACCTTTCCAGAGACTCATACGAAGTGGCCTAATCATTAATCCCTCTGCCATGTCTTAAAGCTCACTTTTCTCTTGCAGCATCATTTTTTGCCAACTGCTCAGAATGTTGGGCCTAGTCAAATTTAAAACAGCAACCCTTCCCATGTCACTGTTGTAAGTCTCACCATGTTTCTGAATGCATACATGCGTCTGTCTGTGCCTTTTGCTCATGGCATGAGACATAAAAAGAAACATACAAATAGTTGAATACCTGTGTTTCACAGCACATACTCTCTATATTTGTGTAGAAGAAAGTGTATGTATTCCTTTCTGCTCATAAAAGAGGGCACCTGGGTATTGAACAGTCTATTTGAGGAACTCTATAACACCTACATACATAACACATGACTGCCTGTGCAACCAAATGACATAGCAGAACTGAGCAGATTTGTACAAGAAAGTGTATGTATTCCTTTCTGTTCATAATACAGGGCATATGGTTACAGAGTTATAAAGACTGGGATACAGTTTAATACATCTGCGAACATGTTTTAAACCTCAGTTTTCTCTACTACGTTCATTAGAGACTCAGTAAGCACACATATTAGTATGCACAACCTATTTCAATCTTCATTTCAGTACAATAAAACAAACTGCAATACGTTTCTACATTTGATAACATATTTCAAACATTTCTCTAATGTTTTGCTAGCTTTATAAATAGTGCGTTACAAACTTAAAAATATCATTACAAACACTGAAGCACTCCTACGCAATATATAACACACCGTACACATTTGTAACTCACCTCTGAAATACTATTGCAGAATATGAAAATGTCAGAAATTCCAAAAGTTTTTCTTTCCAACACAATAAAGTTTCCCTCTCTTTTTCCACACAAATGAATGTAAGTAACAAATCAAAATGCTTCCTTCATTTTTTCAAATTCTAAAATCCACTTCTATTGGATACACATATTAACCCTTTATTACTCCCTTCTGAAAGTGCCCAATCTGCTTCAGTAATTTACAGGAGTCGCGACTCCACCACGGTGCCGTAGTGTAAGTTGTGTAGGAGTCACGATTCCTGACGGGAGTTCTAAAACCTATTTCCAACAATACTAGTATTACTTTTTTAAAACATACCACTTACAAACATAGTACTGAT
Source organism: Calotriton arnoldi (assembly GCA_963921515.1). Lineage (NCBI taxonomy): Eukaryota > Metazoa > Chordata > Amphibia > Caudata > Salamandridae > Calotriton > Calotriton arnoldi. Next base: position 1,371,651 of record CAWUFW010004118.1, on the reverse strand, counting down.
TTGAGAAAACTCACTTTAAAAGTATATCACTTATATATAACTTACCATTTCAAATTTTTAAACCACAGTTAACTTGCAACCCTTCCCCATTCTGCTTAATCCTAGTTTCCATAGTACCAATTTCTGCAACATTCAACTGTACTGGCAGGTCACAAGTTCATCATATTTTCAAGTTCAGCGCACTAGCTTACAAATGCAAATAGCTGGTGTGATTGAGTCTTGCAAATACTAGCTTATCCTGTATACTGTACCTTTCAAAGTTTTTTCTATAACGAATCAGAAAGATGCTTTTTCTACAAAGTAGCATACATCCTATTTTTGAGAACACAATGTTTATGAACAGCCAATCAGTTATCTTCTTTTTCAAAAACTGCATCTTAACCACCATTTTAGATACCTCTCATTGTACCAACTGACTTACTCAGCTACAGGCGTCTTTTGATTCCTTCGACACATCCCTTCAAACTGCTTACAGTATGGATTGTAGGACACAGCTATGTTTTCTGGGGCAAAAGGTATGCTGAACACAGAGGTATTGACAAAGACCTGGATTTGCAAAATGTGGATATTAAATGGTTTGCACAGAGAGGATTAAAGTGGTACCAATTGCTGCCTTTGGTTAAAACCTTTTTCCATTTCCAACCCCTGACCTCATGATTGTGCGCTGTGGTGGCAATGACTTAGACACATTGACTGGGGTAGGATTGGAAATGATAATGAAGAATACCTTTGCAAAACTGATGTCGCTTTTTCCTCACACTGTCTTTATATACTCTACTATATGCCAAAGACAGAAATAGAAGGGGTCAAATCAATTCTGTCCACAGATTGAGAAGACTAGGAAGAATGTTAATAAAGCTGTTTCTGCTTACCTCAGAGACCATAACATGGGATCTATCTACAACAATATACATTTTGACATAAAATAACTTCTACAGAACTGATGGAGTTCACTTCACAGATGAAGGGAACAGAGTCTTTCTCAACAACCTTAAGCTGTGCATCCGCACTTACATGTGCCTGTTTTAGGCTCCGTACGAACTATGGCCTGAAATGGGTGTACAGATTGAATAAGAATAGACTCATATGTATTTAAATCTGCTAGTTCCTAAGGAATTGGTACCAACTCTAAGGTGGTATGTACTGCTCTAGCTGGCATTTTTTTTTTCTTCAAATTTGTAGTAACTGTATTTACAAATAACTTGAACGCTACCCAATTCAAACTGAACTTCTACCAACAAATAAACACCAAATTGCTGCCACTTATCATTATTATCTTTTTCACTTTTTAAATATAAATCAACATTCCTAGTTTGACTTCTATAGTGAGTATGTCGATAACAAATACAAACATAGTTTGGTTTTTCAGATGAAACTGTGTTAAACCTTGTAATTTCTTCTGCAAACTCATCAATACTAATGTCTTTCTCATGTTCTTCAACACCTACACTTATCAAATTCTCAGTTTCTCTACACTCGTCTTCTGATCCCAAAAAAAGAAACTGTATATCATCACAAACTTTTATATATCTGATACAGAACCGTGCAAAAGAGCTGTGTTCATTTCATTTAAACATAATGCAGGAGTTTTTACATAGTTGAGTCTTCTTACTAACTTCCGCATTTCAGAGTGGTGTATAGCTAACATTCTTAAATGATGAAAAGTACTTTGGCACACATTTCAAGAGAATGACCTTACAACTTAGTATATTTTCTTATTTTACATGGATCTAGTCCTTGTAACATCTTAATCTTCTGTTTAACACTTTGTTTGGTATATTCTGGTAAAATAATTCATAATATGTCAATAGATTCCCATCGAATACTACAAATACTGCTACAATCCCACTTACACATACAAGTAGACACATACCTCAATCACAAGAGCATTCAGACCTTCAAACTTGACAGACTCCAATTTTAAGCAGACATCTAAATTTATACAACCTACTTCGAGTGTACCTTTCCAGAGACTCATACGAAGTGGCCTAATCATTAATCCCTCTGCCATGTCTTAAAGCTCACTTTTCTCTTGCAGCATCATTTTTTGCCAACTGCTCAGAATGTTGGGCCTAGTCAAATTTAAAACAGCAACCCTTCCCATGTCACTGTTGTAAGTCTCACCATGTTTCTGAATGCATACATGCGTCTGTCTGTGCCTTTTGCTCATGGCATGAGACATAAAAAGAAACATACAAATAGTTGAATACCTGTGTTTCACAGCACATACTCTCTATATTTGTGTAGAAGAAAGTGTATGTATTCCTTTCTGCTCATAAAAGAGGGCACCTGGGTATTGAACAGTCTATTTGAGGAACTCTATAACACCTACATACATAACACATGACTGCCTGTGCAACCAAATGACATAGCAGAACTGAGCAGATTTGTACAAGAAAGTGTATGTATTCCTTTCTGTTCATAATACAGGGCATATGGTTACAGAGTTATAAAGACTGGGATACAGTTTAATACATCTGCGAACATGTTTTAAACCTCAGTTTTCTCTACTACGTTCATTAGAGACTCAGTAAGCACACATATTAGTATGCACAACCTATTTCAATCTTCATTTCAGTACAATAAAACAAACTGCAATACGTTTCTACATTTGATAACATATTTCAAACATTTCTCTAATGTTTTGCTAGCTTTATAAATAGTGCGTTACAAACTTAAAAATATCATTACAAACACTGAAGCACTCCTACGCAATATATAACACACCGTACACATTTGTAACTCACCTCTGAAATACTATTGCAGAATATGAAAATGTCAGAAATTCCAAAAAGTTTTTCTTTCCAACACAATAAAGTTTCCCTCTCTTTTTTCCACACAAATGAATGTAAGTAACAAATCAAAATGCTTCCTTCATTTTTTCAAATTCTAAAATCCACTTCTATTGGATACACATATTAACCCTTTATTACTCCCTTCTGAAAGTGCCCAATCTGCTTCAGTAATTTACAGGAGTCGCGACTCCACCACGGTGCCGTAGTGTAAGTTGTGTAGGAGTCACGATTCCTGACGGGAGTTCTAAAACCTATTTCCAACAATACTAGTATTACTTTTTTAAAACATACCACTTACAAACATAGTACTGATTTGAGAAAACTCACTTTAAAAGTATATCACTTATATATAACTTACCATTTCAAATTTTTAAACCACAGTTAACTTGCAACCCTTCCCCCATTCTGCTTAATCCTAGTTTCCATAGTACCAATTTCTGCAACATTCAACTGTACTGGCAGGTCACAAGTTCATCATATTTTCAAGTTCAGCGCACTAGCTTACAAATGCAAATAGCTGGTGTGATTGAGTCTTGCAAATACTAGCTTATCCTGTATACTGTACCTTTCAAAGTTTTTTCTATAACGAATCAGAAAGATGCTTTTTCTACAAAGTAGCATACATCCTATTTTTGAGAACACAATGTTTATGAACAGCCAATCAGTTATCTTCTTTTTCAAAAACTGCATCTTAACCACCATTTTAGATACCTCTCATTGTACCAACTGACTTACTCAGCTACAGGCGTCTTTTGATTCCTTCGACACATCCCTTCAAACTGCTTACAGTATGGATTGTAGGACACAGCTATGTTTTCTGGGGCAAAAGGTATGCTGAACACAGAGGTATTGACAAAGACCTGGATTTGCAAAATGTGGATATTAAATGGTTTGCACAGAGAGGATTAAAGTGGTACCAATTGCTGCCTTTGGTTAAAACCTTTTTCCATTTCCAACCCCCTGACCTCATGATTGTGCGCTGTGGTGGCAATGACTTAGACACATTGACTGGGGTAGGATTGGAAATGATAATGAAGAATACCTTTGCAAAACTGATGTCGCTTTTTCCTCACACTGTCTTTATATACTCTACTATATGCCAAAGACAGAAATAGAAGGGGTCAAATCAATTCTGTCCACAGATTGAGAAGACTAGGAAGAATGTTAATAAAGCTGTTTCTGCTTACCTCAGAGACCATAACATGGGATCTATCTACAACAATATACATTTTGACATAAAATAACTTCTACAGAACTGATGGAGTTCACTTCACAGATGAAGGGAACAGAGTCTTTCTCAACAACCTTAAGCTGTGCATCCGCACTTACATGTGCCTGTTTTAGGCTCCGTACGAACTATGGCCTGAAATGGGTGTACAGATTGAATAAGAATAGACTCATATGTATTTAAATCTGCTAGTTCCTAAGGAATTGGTACCAACTCTAAGGTGGTATGTACTGCTCTAGCTGGCATTTTTTTTTCTTCAAATTTGTAGTAACTGTATTTACAAATAACTTGAACGCTACCCAATTCAAACTGAACTTCTACCAACAAATAAACACCAAATTGCTGCCACTTATCATTATTATCTTTTTCACTTTTTAAATATAAATCAACATTCCTAGTTTGACTTCTATAGTGAGTATGTCGATAACAAATACAAACATAGTTTGGTTTTTCAGATGAAACTGTGTTAAACCTTGTAATTTCTTCTGCAAACTCATCAATACTAATGTCTTTCTCATGTTCTTCAACACCTACACTTATCAAATTCTCAGTTTCTCTACACTCGTCTTCTGATCCCAAAAAAGAAACTGTATATCATCACAAACTTTTATATATCTGATACAGAACCGTGCAAAAGAGCTGTGTTCATTTCATTTAAACATAATGCAGGAGTTTTTACATAGTTGAGTCTTCTTACTAACTTCCGCATTTCAGAGTGGTGTATAGCTAACATTCTTAAATGATGAAAAGTACTTTGGCACACATTTCAAGAGAATGACCTTACAACTTAGTATATTTTCTTATTTTACATGGATCTAGTCCTTGTAACATCTTAATCTTCTGTTTAACACTTTGTTTGGTATATTCTGGTAAAATAATTCATAATATGTCAATAGATTCCCATCGAATACTACAAATACTGCTACAATCCCACTTACACATACAAGTAGACACATACCTCAATCACAAGAGCATTCAGACCTTCAAACTTGACAGACTCCAATTTTAAGCAGACATCTAAATTTATACAACCTACTTCGAGTGTACCTTTCCAGAGACTCATACGAAGTGGCCTAATCATTAATCCCTCTGCCATGTCTTAAAGCTCACTTTTCTCTTGCAGCATCATTTTTTGCCAACTGCTCAGAATGTTGGGCCTAGTCAAATTTAAAACAGCAACCCTTCCCATGTCACTGTTGTAAGTCTCACCATGTTTCTGAATGCATACATGCGTCTGTCTGTGCCTTTTGCTCATGGCATGAGACATAAAAAGAAACATACAAATAGTTGAATACCTGTGTTTCACAGCACATACTCTCTATATTTGTGTAGAAGAAAGTGTATGTATTCCTTTCTGCTCATAAAAGAGGGCACCTGGGTATTGAACAGTCTATTTGAGGAACTCTATAACACCTACATACATAACACATGACTGCCTGTGCAACCAAATGACATAGCAGAACTGAGCAGATTTGTACAAGAAAGTGTATGTATTCCTTTCTGTTCATAATACAGGGCATATGGTTACAGAGTTATAAAGACTGGGATACAGTTTAATACATCTGCGAACATGTTTTAAACCTCAGTTTTCTCTACTACGTTCATTAGAGACTCAGTAAGCACACATATTAGTATGCACAACCTATTTCAATCTTCATTTCAGTACAATAAAACAAACTGCAATACGTTTCTACATTTGATAACATATTTCAAACATTTCTCTAATGTTTTGCTAGCTTTATAAATAGTGCGTTACAAACTTAAAAATATCATTACAAACACTGAAGCACTCCTACGCAATATATAACACACCGTACACATTTGTAACTCACCTCTGAAATACTATTGCAGAATATGAAAATGTCAGAAATTCCAAAAAGTTTTTCTTTCCAACACAATAAAGTTTCCCTCTCTTTTTCCACACAAATGAATGTAAGTAACAAATCAAAATGCTTCCTTCATTTTTTCAAATTCTAAAATCCACTTCTATTGGATACACATATTAACCCTTTATTACTCCCTTCTGAAAGTGCCCAATCTGCTTCAGTAATTTACAGGAGTCGCGACTCCACCACGGTGCCGTAGTGTAAGTTGTGTAGGAGTCACGATTCCTGACGGGAGTTCTAAAACCTATTTCCAACAATACTAGTATTACTTTTTTAAAACATACCACTTACAAACATAGTACTGATTTGAGAAAACTCACTTTAAAAGTATATCACTTATATATAACTTACCATTTCAAATTTTTAAACCACAGTTAACTTGCAACCCTTCCCCCATTCTGCTTAATCCTAGTTTCCATAGTACCAATTTCTGCAACATTCAACTGTACTGGCAGGTCACAAGTTCATCATATTTTCAAGTTCAGCGCACTAGCTTACAAATGCAAATAGCTGGTGTGATTGAGTCTTGCAAATACTAGCTTATCCTGTATACTGTACCTTTCAAAGTTTTTTCTATAACGAATCAGAAAGATGCTTTTTCTACAAAGTAGCATACATCCTATTTTTGAGAACACAATGTTTATGAACAGCCAATCAGTTATCTTCTTTTTCAAAAACTGCATCTTAACCACCATTTTAGATACCTCTCATTGTACCAACTGACTTACTCAGCTACAGGCGTCTTTTGATTCCTTCGACACATCCCTTCAAACTGCTTACAGTATGGATTGTAGGACACAGCTATGTTTTCTGGGGCAAAAGGTATGCTGAACACAGAGGTATTGACAAAGACCTGGATTTGCAAAATGTGGATATTAAATGGTTTGCACAGAGAGGATTAAAGTGGTACCAATTGCTGCCTTTGGTTAAAACCTTTTTCCATTTCCAACCCCTGACCTCATGATTGTGCGCTGTGGTGGCAATGACTTAGACACATTGACTGGGGTAGGATTGGAAATGATAATGAAGAATACCTTTGCAAAACTGATGTCGCTTTTTCCTCACACTGTCTTTATATACTCTACTATATGCCAAAGACAGAAATAGAAGGGGTCAAATCAATTCTGTCCACAGATTGAGAAGACTAGGAAGAATGTTAATAAAGCTGTTTCTGCTTACCTCAGAGACCATAACATGGGATCTATCTACAACAATATACATTTTGACATAAAATAACTTCTACAGAACTGATGGAGTTCACTTCACAGATGAAGGGAACAGAGTCTTTCTCAACAACCTTAAGCTGTGCATCCGCACTTACATGTACCTGCAAAAAAGCCAACAAAGTCATAATAAACACAACGGCTCTCCTTAGAGCCACCCAATAACCCAATAGTGAAAGTTATATATTTTTTAACATATATAATATTTCACATATAACCTTTCAACTTTAAATTTGAATTTACATTTTAACTATTATATCAAACTCTCACAATTTTAATGTGAGTATGAAGTTCAATCCCACTACCTCTATAAAAAAGTCCACAACTGTAACACTACCTTCGGAATTAGATAGTATTTAATTATTTATTTAAAATGGATCCGCGAATCCACTGTGACGTTACACTAGGGAGCTGCGTTGAGAGCCGCGATAGGGTCGCGACTCCTACCACGAGAGAAAAAAAATGCTATCACTTGTTTGCTATGGGATGGCGGGAGCAGTGCTCCTGCCATCCCATAGCAAACTGCAGTGTCCTGTGGGTGGGCACCCTGGGACATTGCCTGAGCCGGGCCAGGGGGTTGCGTTCCCCAGGGCCATTTACGGCTCCACGAGGGGGTCACGTGGCCCCCTCCAACACTATTAAAGCCCCGGGAGGTGGTGGTCCCCAGTGCCGGGTGTCCGCAACGGACCCTCGTTTTTAATCAATCTGTGCCCCGGGGAGGTGGTGGTCCCCGGGGTGGTGTGGGGGGCTCAAGCCCCCCACACTATATTTTAAAAGTTAGCCCCGGGAAGTGGCAGTCCCCGGGGATGCGGAGGGCCTGCTTTGGCCCCCGCATTGATTTCACTTATTGCCCCCGGACCTGGCCCACACGGGGCTTAAATGAAATGAAGCGCGGAAACTGCGCTTCATTTTTAAAAACATTCCGTGGGATTCGTGCACCTAGCGTGAATCCCGCTGAAATATTTTTTAAAAATGTTTTTTTACCCTGGGGTCCCTGTGGGACCCCTTGAGAAGGCCTAGGGGTCAGGATGTTTCTACCCTGCCCCCTTTTCTTGTTTTTTATGTTTTTTTAACCTTTTTTCTTGTGATTCGGTTCAACCGAGTCAAAGATGGCTGTCAACACTTCCTGATTGGAACTGTTGGCAGCCAATCAGATCTCTGCCACAAGATCGGGAGGGTTCGCGGATCCTTTGCGTCCCTAGATATTCAATTTGCAATTTCTTTAAATTTCTCAGGAACTACTGAATGGATTTACACACCATTTAACAAAAAGAACGCTTTCTGAACCAAGAGCTACCTTTATGCCAAATTTGGTGTAATTCCGTTCAGCAGTTCAGGCTCTAGCCTTGTCTAAAGTTTCCTACAGAAATTAACATGGAGAAAATGCATTTTTGGACCCCCTTTTTCTTGGCCCCTGCTTGACGAATCACCCCAAAACTTTCAACACAGCAGCTGAAGTGAGCGGGCCATTAATTTTGAAAATTTCGCAAAGATTCGTCAAACGACGCCAAAGATATTGGCAAATCAAAAAACGCTTTTCCTATGGAAACTAAGTCCTAACTATAACTACCTACTGGCGACCGCCAGTAAGTAATAAATATATATATATGTGTGTGTGTGCGCGCGTATATATACACACACATATATACACACGTATATATATATATATATATATATATATATATATATATATATATATAGAGAGAGGAAGGAGTAAGTGATAGTTGGAGTGGAGTGACATCTTACCATGCAAAAAGCGGTTGGGATGGCTTTGTGACATGTGGGTGGAAAGTCTTTGCTGAGCCATGTTTCTGTAATGAAGATGAGGTCTTGTATGGTTTCTGAGAGTAGGTCAAAATATTGAAGTGATTTTTGTTTATAGGTCTTGCATCAAAGACTAAGCTTTGTAGTTGTTTTGTTTCTTTACTCTTTTTGTCAAAGTGCTTTGAGGTGATTGTGTGATGTAATATGGGGGAGACACAGCAGCACTGGGTATTTTGGTATGGGTGTGTTGGTGGGGCAGTCTTGTTGCAGCTTGGGGTTGAGGTGGAAGGAATATTGTTTGGGTAGAGAATTCAGAAGTTTGAGATGTGTGTGGGGGGGCTTTTTGCAGAGGGTAGTGGTGTTATAACTGCTGTGTTATCTGGTGATTTCAATGGGGGTGTGGAGGGTTCTTGGGAAGGGGAAATTAGGGAACCTAGTGATCATACATTTGCACCTTCCCTTGATTTTTAGCTTTCTTCTGGCAAGTGGCATTGTGTTTGTCAGTACTATGGGTTGTAGTTTTAGAGTTGGTGTGTTCTTTTTGATAGGTTGTGTGGTGTATGTGTAGTGGTTTGTTTCGCTGATGAAGAGGTTATGGGGTGATTTGGTAGTAATTATGAGAGGTTGCATTTTGTATAGGTAGTATTTAGGAAGTAGTAACAGATATAGGTTTTATAAATGAGTGGGTGCTTACCTGAAGTTTGTATGGTGGAGATGCAGAGTTTCTGGCCATAGGTCCTTTTCAGACCCTAACAGGCCCAAAAAGACAGCACCCTTAACCTGACACCTTTACCTGGACACCCTGGACTGGACGCTCTAAGCCCTAGCTTTAACTAAACCTAGGGCCCGATTCACAAAAGTAAACTTAGAAATTTAGTCTAAACTCAGACCAAATGTCTACGTTTACGACTTTGGGAATTCACAAAGAGCATCTACGAGTACTATCTTTATGTCCGCCTTCGAGGTGGAGAGCCAGTCCGAGAGTGGACATAAAGATAGTACTCGTAAATGCCCTTTGTGAATTCACAAAGTTGGAAACGTAGACGTTTGGTCTAAGTTTAGACCAAACGTCTAAGTTTACCTTTGTGAATCGGGCCCAAGTGATTAGGTGAACTGGGTCAATGGAATTCCTAGTCCTAACTCTAACCAATCAAATCCCTAGCCTTAGAACACCAGTATGAATCCTAGTCATAGGAGCCAATCAGGACCCAAGCGCTAAGCCTTAGAGCCAATTGGAACCCTATCCTTATAAACCACTCACAAACCTACCCCTAGAAACCAATCAGAACCCTAGCTCTAGCAATAATCAGAACCTAAGCCCTAGAGCTAACCAGAACCCTAATCCTACTAACCAATCAAAACACAAGCCCTAAGCCCCAGAGTCAATAGAAACGCTAGCCCCAGGAGCCATTAGAACTAGTGCAAGGCTTTTTTGGACAAGAAGAAAATGTGTAAATGTGGTCTTAATGTGGAAGGGTATCTAATACACATTTTACTAGACTGTCTGTAGATTTTAGGACACTGTAAAATATTGCTGAAACCTATTCGACTGAATATAGGATTAGAGAAAGGTGGTAAATGCCAATTTATTATTGAACATGTGATTTTTAGATGTATCTTGTGCCTTGGGGCAATTTTTATTGTCTGTGAATGAATCTTTAGCAAATATCTGAGTATTTTATTGGTGTACATATTTGATGGAACTTTAAGCCATCCATTGTGGTCACAGATATGGTTTTAGCTGGAATGCTTTTATAATTTGTATTTTTATTTAATAATTCATTTTATGCAAAGGTTTTGTACTGTGTCAGTGTTTTAATTGCTAAGGTCTAAATAAACTTATGTTTTGAGGATCAGCACTAGGCCTGGACGTAATTTTCATTACATTGGCATAATTAGAGTAATTCAGCAATTTCACATTACTCAAGTTCCGAATAATTGCCAATCTTAACGCCATGATGTAACATTGCGTAACCGAGTCTCCTGTTCTGGGAAAATAGTACCGAGAGAAACACTGAACCAAAGTGATTGCACGAACCCTTGCTTTCATCTTCTTTCGGGCATCTCAAACTTGTGAACAGTTGTACAAAAGAATAGGTTTAAATGATGAACATTGGCATTCTTTTTTTCGTGCAGTAAACGATGTTGTACCTGCTCTTTGACTTGTAGATATATTTCTTTCAGTTCAATATTTAGTTGTTCTTCTAACTTTTCCAACTGAACAATATCCTGTTGTGCTTGTTGCATTGCAGTTTCTACCTCATTCATGGCTGTTACTGCTTCATTTTCAATAATTGGCTGTCCCAATTGATCTTGACTCAGTGGACCAGAACTTTGACTGCTTTGTGAACTTTCTCTAGCTATTTCAGCTGCAACATTCGTTTCCTGTTGAATCTCATCATTTAACATTTGTAGATAAGTTGGGAAAATTGTGCACTGAATGCTGTCTTTAGTTGCATTAAAAGAATCTTCATAGCAGTAAAAATGTCCAAGTAATTCTGTTTCACTACGCCAAGGCTTGAACAGCTGCAGAAGTGTTAAATAGAATAATTCTCTCTTATCTGGACTTTCGCAACTGAATTTTCTGTGATTAATAAGATTTCCTTTGGCATTCTCTAACATTCTTTTTAAACCTATAATGTTGAAGTATTTCATACAGACATAGGGTTTCAAGATATGGACTCCTTTTGGGATAGTATGTATCCAACATATTAGTTTTAACAATATCAGTACTTTCTGGTTTATATTGTGCTAAGTATTCGATTTCTCATAAAGATTTCAATACTCTATTTCGTGTGAAGGCAAGACCTAGACTTACCCAAATGATTCCTCTTGACTTTGAATATAAACTGGCTGAGCTCAAACGATCCGAACATTCATAGGATCCAATCTCTCTATGGGAAAGCATTTTCAAGCTGAAGCTGTACAATTTCTTGCTAAGACTCCTCTCTGCTGAAATTTCTTCCCACATTTATTTCATCTCTATTTTTCCAGATTTTGTAATATATGATGTAACATAGCGAGCAACAGCAATTGAATTATCTGCAACATACTGAATATCCATGTTTGTATTCCACATTTTCAAAATAACTGGATTGTAGTCATTAATGTACTTTGAAGCTTCTGTTCTTTTTAAGTTGTATGTATTCTTGGGAGATTTCCGAGTTATTGTATGTCTTACTGCTGACAAAAAATGATTTACTGACATTGGTTAGTGATACTGCCAGGTGTCAGTGGCGTGCAAGTGATTCTATGCGCTAAAACCTTGTTTTTATCTATTGTGATATTTGTGTTTTAAAGCTGTGATTCTGTGCAGTGTTATGTACCCTTTTTAAAACTAACCTGCTCACCTTTTGGTCGCATTTCCTCCCCGTTCCACCGCAGCGTGTGCTGTTTGTGTGGAGGAGTTCATCACGACCTTGTTTTCCGCTCTTCCTCACTTCCGGTGGCTCTCTTAGTGGTGGCCATCTTGGGGGAGTGACGGTCTAGTCTCTCCCCCGATCTCACGAATAGCAGCATAAAAAGGGCTATGGCGCCAACGCGCAGCAGAAAAGCTGACATTGGTTATTGATACTGCCAGGTGTCAGTGGCGTGCGAGTGATTCTATGCGCTAAAACCTTGTTTTTATCTATTGTGATATTTGTGTTTTAAAGCTGTGATTCTGTGCAGTGTTATGTACCCTTTTTAAAACTAACGTGCTCACCTTTTGGTCGCATTTCCTCCCCGTTCCACCGCAGCGTGTGCTGTTTGTGTGGAGGGAGTTCATCACGACCTTGTTTTCCGCTCTTCCTCACTTCCGGTGACTCACTTAGTGGTGGCCATCTTGGAGGAGTGACGGTCTAGTCTCTCCCCCGATCTCACGAAAAGCAGCATAAAAAGGGCTATGGCGCCGACGCACAGTGGACGCGCGCGACGGGCGCGCCAAAGGCAAGCCCGTCTGCGCCCGTCCGCGCCAGTTCGCCGCCATACGCCAGACATGCTGCCCTTTTCATGAGAGATAGTTTAACTTATACGCGGAATGATTTGCTGAAGTTTAGGAACGCGGTGAGCAGCTGCGGACAGGTTTGTGGGGACGTTGTGGAGGGTCCATTCTGTTGTCTACAGTGTGGCTTTGAGGCAACACATATTCTGTCTCCACGCCGTCACTCCCCCAGGTCCAGGAAGCATATTAGTATGCTTAGTCTCAACTGTCGCTCATTAGCTAAGTATTACGCTGATGTATATGACCTTTTAGAGGACGCCTCACCGGACGCCCTCTTTCTCACCGAGACATGGCTCTCTGATGTCATGACAGTTGAGCCAGGCCTTGCGCTTCCTGCAGGCTATAGTATCCTCTCTCTTAACAGGGCGTCGAGAGGTGGGGGCATAGCGGTTATTTTTAAATCCTGCTACCCCTGTATCTTCATAAAACATGCTGTAACCGGTTGCGAATGTGCATACTTCAAGGTCACGCTGAGCCCAAATTATACGATGTCAGGGCTCCTAGTATACCGGCCCCCTGGGCCATCCTTAGATTTTAGGGAAGCCCTTGTGGAAACGGTCAGCACATTGATGGTTAATACCGCCAATTTCACAGTCCTGGGGGATTTGAACCTTCATTTGGACAATTTCGAGGACACTGACATGGCGAATTTTGTAGCTGACCTGGCAGCTTGCCAGTTGGTGCAACTGGTCACGGGTCCAACACATATTGCTGGGCATTTGCTAGACCCAGTTTTTACCAATATACCTTTGATTACAGTGCATGCGCCCATCACGATGGGATGGACGGACCACTTTTTGGTCTCGATGTTACTCCATGGCCTAATCTCCACTCAGCCTGAGGTTCAGATGACCTCCCTTAAACGCCCCTGGCACGAATTGAACTGGGAGCATTTTGATGTCTGCCTCTCGGCCACCTATCCGAGTTTGCCAGAGGACACCAACAAGGCCCATAGGGTGTTTTCTGAGTGGATAAGCCAACCGTTAGATAGCCTAATCCCTAAGAAATGGTCTGTCAACCGTAAAACAAAAACGCGACCATGGTTTAAGAATGAACTTGCCGATATGCGCAAGGGATGCAAGAGGCTGGAGCGGATATGGAGAAGAGACTTTAGTCCTGCTGCAAAGGATATCTATCGAGCAGCAATTAAGAGTTATCACAAGGCCATACATTTGGCACGAGCGGCTTTCTATGCCAATCAAATCCGCGAGAGTGATAATCCATCTAAGAGCACTTTTTCAATACTTGCCAGCCTGCAATCCCGACAGACCATCGCTGGGTCAACTATTAAATCTAATGAGCAGTGTGAGGACCTTGCCACCTTTTTTGTTAAAAAGGTGGTTGACATCTACAGGTCCTTTCCGGCTGCACACAGTAACGTGCCGGCGGCACGGTACTGTCAACAGGCTAGCACTCTAAATACCTTTCCACCAATCCCGGTCGATCAGCTGCTAGCACTTTGCAGTAGGATCAAGTCAGGATCCCCCGCCGTCCCGCTTAAACCAGACCAATTCAGGAAAGTCTTGCCTACAATCCTACCCTCCCCGAGTCAGGTGATAAACGGGTCTCTGGCCACGGCCACCGTGCCTAAGGCATGGAAACAGGCCAAGGTAATTCCCCTACTTAAAAACCTGCGCTTGATCCGGCCAAATCAGAGAACTACCGCCCTATTTCTTTGCTGCCTTGGGTGGCAAAGATCACAGAGGCATATGTGAACTCCCTCCTGTCGAATTTCCTGACCTTGAATAACATATTGGACCCCTCCCAGAACGGCTTTCGACCTGGTCACAGCACGGAGTCTGCCCTCCTGGCCGTGACAGAACATCTCTGGTCAGCATTGGATGCTGGGTAAATGTCGGCGCTGATCCTGTTGGATCTGAGCGCCGCGCTTGACACTGTGTCTCATGACATACTGCTGAGATGCCTGGAGGAAGCGGGAATTACTGGCTCGGCCCTGGAGTGGCTTGCCTCATTCCTCAATGAGAGGTCATTTTCGGTAACTGCCCCACCGTTTGCCTCCGGCGAACACTCTGTTAAACAAGGGGTGCCACAGGGTTCCTCCCTTAGCCCCCTGCTATTTAATATCTATGTCCAACCACTGGCTGCAGCCACTAGCAGGGGTCTGACCATGGTCTCCTACGCTGACGATACACAGTTGGTGGTGGCACTCTCGAATAACACCGAGCGGGACGCCCTCAAGTTTCAGGGCGACCTTGCGGCAGTGGCCGGGTGGATGACCACCAACTGTCTCCAGCTGAATTCTAACAAGTCGGAGGTATTGTTAGTAGGAAAGGACCATGGTCAGTGGAGTGAACTGTGGTGGCCAGATAGCCTGGGCAGGGCCCCCTCTCCCAAGCAGGCAGTGAAAAATCTAGGGGTATGGCTGGACTCATCTCTTAACTATCGAGTCCAAACAAATAAGACGGCAGGGACCTGTTTTGGACTCCTACGGGGGCTTAGACCCCTGTTGGGCTTCTTCGATGCACCTACGCGTCAGGTTATCATTCAGGCGTCTGTACTGTCCAGACTTGATTATGCCTGTTCTCTTTATCTGGGGTCCAATAAGGCGGAGATTCGGAGGCTACAAAGGGCACAGAACGCGGCAGCAAGAACCCTTTTAGGTTTGCGCAAACCTTACTCTGTGTCTGAGGCCATTCGCCGTCTTCATTGGTTACCTGTAGCCAGGCGTATTGAATTCAAAGCCTTATGCATCGCCTTCAAAGCTTTGAAACTGACCACCCCCTCTATTTTGGCCAACATCCTCTTGCCATATGTTCCCTCACGACATCTCCGCTCACAGGGTCAGCATTTGGTGGTGGTTCCCCGGACACGAAGAGTTCGTGCTGGTGGCCGCTCCTTTCGTAGTAGAGCGGCCATCCTTTGGAACTCACTCCCTGCGCATATTCATGGCCTTAGTAACTATTTAGAATTCAGGAAGGCCATCAAGACGCTGCTTTTCCCTGCACCATAGTTCGTGTCCTCTCCATCTGCTTATGTCAGTCTTTTTGGTTTTAGCGCCGGGACGCCCCTTTGCTGGGGCAGCTGTAGCGCTCTACAAGTCACAGTAACATAACATAACATAACATAACTCTTCCTATAGAAATTATAGGCCGTGGGACTCCAAAACGACATTTTGTATAAAATTTCCCTTTACACTTGTATTTTTGTCTGCAGTATTTCCCACACCGATGACTTAGAAAGCGTAAAACTTTTTGTCTCAAGCTCTTTTCTCCTCCATCACTTGGAATGCCACATGTAACATACTGTTCGATGAAAGACAAAACAGTTTCATCACTATCTGTTCCAAATTTCGGTGCATTCTTTATCCATAATAGCATGTGTATATGAGGAGCATCTCTGGCTTGGTACTCTTTTCGCCAAAAGAAATCTGTTACCTCTCCAAGAGGTGGAATGTTTTTATTGCAGATAAATGACATCATAGCTTGAAACCTATGGTTAAAATTCCTGCACACATTTACAGGATCCAGGGAACAGAGTTCTCCAGCTGTATTAAATTCAATGTTTTTAACATTTGAATTAGCTTCGCGTAGAAATTCAAGTAAATCTTCTCACGCATATTCAGCACAGCTAAGTGTTGCAAACCATGTAGGTGTACCTAAGTTTCTTAACATGAATTTCAGTTCCCCATGACGATGATACTAATATTCATTGGTACCACATTGGCACGCCATCAAATTAATTAACTGCGATTCTAAATTTTCATCTCTTTGTTTAACTTTGTCTATAAACACTTTTGCAGAGACATGTTGAAGATGAACTCCTGTTTTTAATATGTGGTTTACTGCATACGAAAGTGAAGACAAATCGCTTTCAAACATAAGATGAAATACATATGGAACGCACTGCCAAAATCTTGGATCTTCACAATATATTCTTGTTAATTCATATTCTGAAGCTGGAATCTGTATAGCTCGGTCATCAAATCGTCCACCTTTTCCAGTGGGGAATAGGTGAGCTTCTTAACTTTTTTCCCATACGCTCATGGGAGTTCCCTTTACTTCTTTCATTTGAAATAATTCAATACTGTTTCCTATTATTTCTTTTGAATGCAGAGGATGAATTGTATAATGTTCATAAATCTCTTCAGTCCTGCAGTTGTCCAATTTTTCAATTTGGCCACTTGAAATTACTGTTTCATCTTGTAAGCATTTTACCTCTTCATCAACATTTACATTCTTATAATAAATATTATTCTGTATCAGGTAAAATGTCGCCTTTTGAAGCTTTTTAACATTTGTAAACCCTTGCCAGATTTTTCGACTCTTTTTGGTACACCATTTACTAGAATAACTACTGCCTCATTTTCCTCTCTGTCTACACCAACAGTTTCAATGTTTTTCTTAAAATCTATTGGTAAGTACACAACTCTTCCTTTGAGACCTTTTTGTAAATCTGTTGGTGGCAGCTTACCTGTTTTAGGCTCCGTACGAACTATGGCCTGAAATGGGTGTACAGATTGAATAAGAATAGACTCATATGTATTTAAATCTGCTAGTTCCTAAGGAATTGGTACCAACTCTAAGGTGGTATGTACTGCTCTAGCTGGCATTTTTTTTTCTTCAAATTTGTAGTAACTGTATTTACAAATAACTTGAACGCTACCCAATTCAAACTGAACTTCTACCAACAAATAAACACCAAATTGCTGCCACTTATCATTATTATCTTTTTCACTTTTTAAATATAAATCAACATTCCTAGTTTGACTTCTATAGTGAGTATGTCGATAACAAATACAAACATAGTTTGGTTTTTCAGATGAAACTGTGTTAAACCTTGTAATTTCTTCTGCAAACTCATCAATACTAATGTCCTTCTCATGTTCTTCAACACCTACACTTATCAAATTCTCAGTTTCTCTACACTCGTCTTCTGATCCCAAAAAAGAAACTGTATATCATCACAAACTTTTATATATCTGATACAGAACCGTGCAAAAGAGCTGTGTTCATTTCATTTAAACATAATGCAGGAGTTTTTACATAGTTGAGTCTTCTTACTAACTTCCGCATTTCAGAGTGGTGTATAGCTAACATTCTTAAATGATGAAAAGTACTTTGGCACACATTTCAAGAGAATGACCTTGCAACTTAGTATATTTTCTTATTTTACATGGATCTAGTCCTTGTAACATCTTAATCTTCTGTTTAACACTTTGTTTGGTATATTCTGGTAAAATAATTCATAATATGTCAATAGATTCCCATCGAATACTACAAATACTGCTACAATCCCACTTACACATACAAGTAGACACATACCTCAATCACAAGAGCATTCAGACCTTCAAACTTGACAGACTCCAATTTTAAGCAGACATCTAAATTTATACAACCTACTTCGAGTGTACCTTTCCAGAGACTCATACGAAGTGGCCTAATCATTAATCCCTCTGCCATGTCTTAAAGCTCACTTTTCTCTTGCAGCATCATTTTTTGCCAACTGCTCAGAATGTTGGGCCTAGTCAAATTTAAAACAGCAACCCTTCCCATGTCACTGTTGTAAGTCTCACCATGTTTCTGAATGCATACATGCGTCTGTCTGTGCCTTTTGCTCATGGCATGAGACATAAAAAGAAACATACAAATAGTTGAATACCTGTGTTTCACAGCACATACTCTCTATATTTGTGTAGAAGAAAGTGTATGTATTCCTTTCTGCTCATAAAAGAGGGCACCTGGGTATTGAACAGTCTATTTGAGGAACTCTATAACACCTACATACATAACACATGACTGCCTGTGCAACCAAATGACATAGCAGAACTGAGCAGATTTGTACAAGAAAGTGTATGTATTCCTTTCTGTTCATAATACAGGGCATATGGTTACAGAGTTATAAAGACTGGGATACAGTTTAATACATCTGCGAACATGTTTTAAACCTCAGTTTTCTCTACTACGTTCATTAGAGACTCAGTAAGCACACATATTAGTATGCACAACCTATTTCAATCTTCATTTCAGTACAATAAAACAAACTGCAATACGTTTCTACATTTGATAACATATTTCAAACATTTCTCTAATGTTTTGCTAGCTTTATAAATAGTGCGTTACAAACTTAAAAATATCATTACAAACACTGAAGCACTCCTACGCAATATATAACACACCGTACACATTTGTAACTCACCTCTGAAATACTATTGCAGAATATGAAAATGTCAGAAATTCCAAAAAGTTTTTCTTTCCAACACAATAAAGTTTCCCTCTCTTTTTCCACACAAATGAATGTAAGTAACAAATCAAAATGCTTCCTTCATTTTTTCAAATTCTAAAATCCACTTCTATTGGATACACATATTAACCCTTTATTACTCCCTTCTGAAAGTGCCCAATCTGCTTCAGTAATTTACAGGAGTCGCGACTCCACCACGGTGCCGTAGTGTAAGTTGTGTAGGAGTCACGATTCCTGACGGGAGTTCTAAAACCTATTTCCAACAATACTAGTATTACTTTTTAAAACATACCACTTACAAACATAGTACTGATTTGAGAAAACTCACTTTAAAAGTATATCACTTATATATAACTTACCATTTCAAATTTTTAAACCACAGTTAACTTGCAACCCTTCCCCCATTCTGCTTAATCCTAGTTTCCATAGTACCAATTTCTGCAACATTCAACTGTACTGGCAGGTCACAAGTTCATCATATTTTCAAGTTCAGCGCACTAGCTTACAAATGCAAATAGCTGGTGTGATTGAGTCTTGCAAATACTAGCTTATCCTGTATACTGTACCTTTCAAAGTTTTTTCTATAACGAATCAGAAAGATGCTTTTTCTACAAAGTAGCATACATCCTATTTTTGAGAACACAATGTTTATGAACAGCCAATCAGTTATCTTCTTTTTCAAAAACTGCATCTTAACCACCATTTTAGATACCTCTCATTGTACCAACTGACTTACTCAGCTACAGGCGTCTTTTGATTCCTTCGACACATCCCTTCAAACTGCTTACAGTATGGATTGTAGGACACAGCTATGTTTTCTGGGGCAAAAGGTATGCTGAACACAGAGGTATTGACAAAGACCTGGATTTGCAAAATGTGGATATTAAATGGTTTGCACAGAGAGGATTAAAGTGGTACCAATTGCTGCCTTTGGTTAAAACCTTTTCCATTTCCAACCCCCTGACCTCATGATTGTGCGCTGTGGTGGCAATGACTTAGACACATTGACTGGGGTAGGATTGGAAATGATAATGAAGAATACCTTTGCAAAACTGATGTCGCTTTTTCCTCACACTGTCTTTATATACTCTACTATATGCCAAAGACAGAAATAGAAGGGGTCAAATCAATTCTGTCCACAGATTGAGAAGACTAGGAAGAATGTTAATAAAGCTGTTTCTGCTTACCTCAGAGACCATAACATGGGATCTATCTACAACAATATACATTTTGACATAAAATAACTTCTACAGAACTGATGGAGTTCACTTCACAGATGAAGGGAACAGAGTCTTTCTCAACAACCTTAAGCTGTGCATCCGCACTTACATGTACCTGCAAAAAGCCAACAAAGTCATAATAAACACAACGGCTCTCCTTAGAGCCACCCAATAACCCAATAGTGAAAGTTATATATTTTTTAACATATATAATATTTCACATATAACCTTTCAACTTTAAATTTGAATTTACATTTTAACTATTATATCAAACTCTCACAATTTTAATGTGAGTATGAAGTTCAATCCCACTACCTCTATAAAAAAGTCCACAACTGTAACACTACCTTCGGAATTAGATAGTATTTAATTATTTATTTAAAATGGATCCGCGAATCCACTGTGACGTTACACTAGGGAGCTGCGTTGAGAGCCGCGATAGGGTCGCGACTCCTACCACGAGAGAAAAAAAAAATGCTATCACTTGTTTGCTATGGGATGGCGGGAGCAGTGCTCCTGCCATCCCATAGCAAACTGCAGTGTCCTGTGGGTGGGCACCCTGGGACATTGCCTGAGCCGGGCCAGGGGGGTTGCGTTCCCCAGGGCCATTTACGGCTCCACGAGGGGGGTCACGTGGCCCCCCTCCAACACTATTAAAGCCCCGGGGAGGTGGTGGTCCCCAGTGCCGGGTGTCCGCAACGGACCCTCGTTTTTAATCAATCTGTGCCCCGGGGAGGTGGTGGTCCCCGGGGTGGTGTGGGGGGGGCTCAAGCCCCCCCACACTATATTTTAAAAGTTAGCCCCGGGGAAGTGGCAGTCCCCGGGGATGCGGAGGGCCTGCTTTGGCCCCCGCATTGATTTCACTTATTGCCCCCCGGACCTGGCCCACACGGGGGCTTAAATGAAATGAAGCGCGGGAAACTGCGCTTCATTTTTTAAAAAACATTCCGTGGGATTCGTGCACCTAGCGTGAATCCCGCTGAAATATTTTTAAAAAAATGTTTTTTTTTTACCCTGGGGGTCCCTGTGGGACCCCTTGAGAAGGCCTAGGGGGTCAGGATGTTTCTACCCTGCCCCCTTTTCTTGTTTTTTATGTTTTTTTAACCTTTTTTCTTGTGATTCGGTTCAACCGAGTCAAAAGATGGCTGTCAACACTTCCTGATTGGAACTGTTGGCAGCCAATCAGATCTCTGCCACAAGATCGGGAGGGTTCGCGGATCCTTTGCGTCCCTAGATATTCAATTTGCAATTTCTTTAAATTTCTCAGGAACTACTGAATGGATTTACACACCATTTAACAAAAAGAACGCTTTCTGAACCAAGAGCTACCTTTATGCCAAATTTGGTGTAATTCCGTTCAGCAGTTCAGGCTCTAGCCTTGTCTAAAGTTTCCTACAGAAATTAACATGGAGAAAATGCATTTTTGGACCCCCTTTTTCTTGGCCCCTGCTTGACGAATCACCCCAAAACTTTCAACACAGCAGCTGAAGTGAGCGGGCCATTAATTTTGAAAATTTCGCAAAGATTCGTCAAACGACGCCAAAGATATTGGCAAATCAAAAAACGCTTTTCCTATGGAAACTAAGTCCTAACTATAACTACCTACTGGCGACCGCCAGTAAGTAATAAATATATATATATGTGTGTGTGTGCGCGCGTATATATACACACACATATATACACACGTATATATATATATATATATATATATATATATATATATAGAGAGAGGAAGGAGTAAGTGATAGTTGGAGTGGAGTGACATCTTACCATGCAAAAAGCGGTTGGGATGGCTTTGTGACATGTGGGTGGAAAGTCTTTGCTGAGCCATGTTTCTGTAATGAAGATGAGGTCTTGTATGGTTTCTGAGAGTAGGTCAAAATATTGAAGTGATTTTTGTTTATAGGTCTTGCATCAAAGACTAAGCTTTGTAGTTGTTTTGTTTCTTTACTCTTTTTGTCAAAGTGCTTTGAGGTGATTGTGTGATGTAATATGGGGGGAGACATAGCAGCACTGGGTATTTTGGTATGGGTGTGTTGGTGGGGCAGTCTTGTTGCAGCTTGGGGTTGAGGTGGAAGGAATATTGTTTGGGTAGAGAATTCAGAAGTTTGAGATGTGTGTGGGGGGGCTTTTTGCAGAGGGTAGTGGTGTTATAACTGCTGTGTTATCTGGTGATTTCAATGGGGGTGTGGAGGGTTCTTGGGAAGGGGAAATTAGGGAACCTAGTGATCATACATTTGCACCTTCCCTTGATTTTTAGCTTTCTTCTGGCAAGTGGCATTGTGTTTGTCAGTACTATGGGTTGTAGTTTTAGAGTTGGTGTGTTCTTTTTGATAGGTTGTGTGGTGTATGTGTAGTGGTTTGTTTCGCTGATGAAGAGGTTATGGGGTGATTTGGTAGTAATTATGAGAGGTTGCATTTTGTATAGGTAGTATTTAGGAAGTAGTAACAGATATAGGTTTTATAAATGAGTGGGTGCTTACCTGAAGTTTGTATGGTGGAGATGCAGAGTTTCTGGCCATAGGTCCTTTTCAGACCCTAACAGGCCCAAAAGACAGCACCCTTAACCTGACACCTTTACCTGGACACCCTGGACTGGACGCTCTAAGCCCTAGCTTTAACTAAACCTAGGGCCCGATTCACAAAAGTAAACTTAGAAATTTAGTCTAAACTCAGACCAAATGTCTACGTTTACGACTTTGGGAATTCACAAAGGGCATCTACGAGTACTATCTTTATGTCCGCCTTCGAGGTGGAGAGCCAGTCCGAGAGTGGACATAAAGATAGTACTCGTAAATGCTCTTTGTGAATTCACAAAGTTGGAAACGTAGACGTTTGGTCTAAGTTTAGACCAAACGTCTAAGTTTACCTCTGTGAATCGGGCCCCAAGTGATTAGGTGAACTGGGTCAATGGAATTCCTAGTCCTAACTCTAACCAATCAAATCCCTAGCCTTAGAACTAACCCTGGGCGAAGTGCTACGCTACGCTCGCGTAGTTTGCGAAGTTTGCGCTACTTCGCACAACGCGAATTGCACGTAGCACAGTGCGAACACGCGTAGCGTAGCGTAGCGTAGTGCCGCGGTCATTTTTGCTTGCTCGCGGTCCTCAACGTCAAGTTGGCGACCGCGAGCAAGCAAAATGACATCCCGGCGAGACTTTTTCCTCGTTCGCGATCAGCAACATCAAGTTGCCGATCGCGAGCGTGGAAAATAAACCTCCCGGCGAGATTCTCAACGCGGGGAGGTCAGGTTTCTCATTGCGAGTGGTCGCGTATGCTTGCGACCGCTCGCGATGAGAAACTACCAGTCCGCGTTGAGAAAGCTGCCGCTCGAGTAAAAATCTACTCGAGCGGCAGTAAAAGACAGCTCGCACTGTGCAAGTTGCCGTTTTCAATGATTGCACAGTGCGGACAAGCATCCGGCACTGTGCAATCATTGCGAACAGTGCGCTACGCAGTTCGCGTAGTGCTACGCGAAGCTTGCGTAGCGCGAACTGCACTTTGCGTAGCTTCGCGAAGCATTACTTCGCGAACTACGCCCACCCTTACTTAGAACACCAGTATGAATCCTAGTCATAGGAGCCAATCAGGACCCAAGCGCTAAGCCTTAGAGCCAATTGGAACCCTATCCTTATAAACCACTCACAAACCTACCCCTAGAAACCAATCAGAACCCTAGCTCTAGCAATAATCAGAACCTAAGCCCTAGAGCTAACCAGAACCCTAATCCTACTAACCAATCAAAACACAAGCCCTAAGCCCCAGAGTCAATAGAAACGCTAGCCCCAGGAGCCATTAGAACTAGTGCAAGGTTTTTTTTGGACAAGAAGAAAATGTGTAAATATGGTCTTAATGTGGAAGGGTATCTAATACACATTTTACTAGACTGTCTGTGGATTTTAGGACACTGTAAAATATTGCTGAAACCTATTCGACTGAATATAGGATTAGAGAAAGGTGGTAAATGCCAATTTATTATTGAACATGTGATTTTTAGATGTATCTTGTGCCTTGGGGCAATTTTTATTGTCTGTGAATGAATCTTTAGCAAATATCTGAGTATTTTATTGGTGTACATATTTGATGGAACTTTAAGCCATCCATTGTGGTCACAGATATGGTTTTAGCTGGAATGCTTTTATAATTTGTATTTTTATTTAATAATTCATTTTATGCAAAGGTTTTGTACTGTGTCAGTGTTTTAATTGCTAAGGTCTAAATAAACTTATGTTTTGAGGATCAGCACTAGGCCTGGACGTAATTTTCATTACATTGGCATAATTAGAGTAATTCAGCAATTTCACATTACTCAAGTTCCGAATAATTGCCAATCTTAACGCCATGATGTAACATTGCGTAACCGAGTCTCCTGTTCTGGGAAAATAGTACCGAGAGAAACACTGAACCAAAGTGATTGCACGAACCCTTGCTTTCATCTTCTTTCGGGCATCTCAAACTTGTGAACAGTTGTACAAAAGAATAGGTTTAAATGATGAACATTGGCATTCTTTTTTTTCGTGCAGTAAACGATGTTGTACCTGCTCTTTGACTTGTAGATATATTTCTTTCAGTTCAATATTTAGTTGTTCTTCTAACTTTTCCAACTGAACAATATCCTGTTGTGCTTGTTGCATTGCAGTTTCTACCTCATTCATGGCTGTTACTGCTTCATTTTCAATAATTGGCTGTCCCAATTGATCTTGACTCAGTGGACCAGAACTTTGACTGCTTTGTGAACTTTCTCTAGCTATTTCAGCTGCAACATTCGTTTCCTGTTGAATCTCATCATTTAACATTTGTAGATAAGTTGGGAAAATTGTGCACTGAATGCTGTCTTTAGTTGCATTAAAAGAATCTTCATAGCAGTAAAAATGTCCAAGTAATTCTGTTTCACTACGCCAAGGCTTGAACAGCTGCAGAAGTGTTAAATAGAATAATTCTCTCTTATCTGGACTTTCGCAACTGAATTTTCTGTGATTAATAAGATTTCCTTTGGCATTCTCTAACATTCTTTTTAAACCTATAATGTTGAAGTATTTCATACAGACATAGGGTTTCAAGATATGGACTCCTTTTGGGATAGTATGTATCCAACATATTAGTTTTAACAATATCAGTACTTTCTGGTTTATATTGTGCTAAGTATTCGATTTCTCATAAAGATTTCAATACTCTATTTCGTGTGAAGGCAAGACCTAGACTTACCCAAATGATTCCTCTTGACTTTGAATATAAACTGGCTGAGCTCAAACGATCCGAACATTCATAGGATCCAATCTCTCTATGGGAAAGCATTTTCAAGCTGAAGCTGTACAATTTCTTGCTAAGACTCCTCTCTGCTGAAATTTCTTCCCACATTTATTTCATCTCTATTT
Source organism: Calotriton arnoldi (assembly GCA_963921515.1). Classification (NCBI taxonomy): domain Eukaryota; kingdom Metazoa; phylum Chordata; class Amphibia; order Caudata; family Salamandridae; genus Calotriton; species Calotriton arnoldi. The sequence continues at coordinate 1,345,978 of CAWUFW010004118.1, read as the reverse complement.
TTCCAGATTTTGTAATATATGATGTAACATAGCGAGCAACAGCAATTGAATTATCTGCAACATACTGAATATCCATGTTTGTATTCCACATTTTCAAAATAACTGGATTGTAGTCATTAATGTACTTTGAAGCTTCTGTTCTTTTTAAGTTGTATGTATTCTTGGGAGATTTCCGAGTTATTGTATGTCTTACTGCTGACAAAAAATGATTTACTGACATTGGTTAGTGATACTGCCAGGTGTCAGTGGCGTGCAAGTGATTCTATGCGCTAAAACCTTGTTTTTATCTATTGTGATATTTGTGTTTTAAAGCTGTGATTCTGTGCAGTGTTATGTACCCTTTTAAAACTAACCTGCTCACCTTTTGGTCGCATTTCCTCCCCGTTCCACCGCAGCGTGTGCTGTTTGTGTGGAGGGAGTTCATCACGACCTTGTTTTCCGCTCTTCCTCACTTCCGGTGGCTCTCTTAGTGGTGGCCATCTTGGGGAGTGACGGTCTAGTCTCTCCCCGATCTCACGAATAGCAGCATAAAAGGGCTATGGCGCCAACGCGCAGCAGAAAAGCTGACATTGGTTATTGATACTGCCAGGTGTCAGTGGCGTGCGAGTGATTCTATGCGCTAAAACCTTGTTTTTATCTATTGTGATATTTGTGTTTTAAAGCTGTGATTCTGTGCAGTGTTATGTACCCTTTTTAAAACTAACGTGCTCACCTTTTGGTCGCATTTCCTCCCCGTTCCACCGCAGCGTGTGCTGTTTGTGTGGAGGGAGTTCATCACGACCTTGTTTTCCGCTCTTCCTCACTTCCGGTGGCTCTCTTAGTGGTGGCCATCTTGGAGGAGTGACGGTCTAGTCTCTCCCCCGATCTCACGAATAGCAGCATAAAAAGGGCTATGGCGCCGACGCGCAGTGGACGCGCGCGACGGGCGCGCCAAAGGCGCGCCAAAGGCAAGCCCGTCTGCGCCCGTCCGCGCCAGTTCGCCGCCATACGCCAGACATGCTGCCCTTTTCATGAGAGATAGTTTAACTTATACGCGGAATGATTTGCTGAAGTTTAGGAACGCGGTGAGCAGCTGCGGACAGGTTTGTGGGGACGTTGTGGAGGGTCCATTCTGTTGTCTACAGTGTGGCTTTGAGGCAACACATATTCTGTCTCCACGCCGTCACTCCCCAGGTCCAGGAAGCATATTAGTATGCTTAGTCTCAACTGTCGCTCATTAGCTAAGTATTACGCTGATGTATATGACCTTTTAGAGGACGCCTCACCGGACGCCCTCTTTCTCACCGAGACATGGCTCTCTGATGTCATGACAGTTGAGCCAGGCCTTGCGCTTCCTGCAGGCTATAGTATCCTCTCTCTTAACAGGGCGTCGAGAGGTGGGGGCATAGCGGTTATTTTTAAATCCTGCTACCCCTGTATCTTCATAAAACATGCTGTAACCGGTTGCGAATGTGCATACTTCAAGGTCACGCTGAGCCCAAATTATACGATGTCAGGGCTCCTAGTATACCGGCCCCTGGGCCATCCTTAGATTTTAGGGAAGCCCTTGTGGAAACGGTCAGCACATTGATGGTTAATACCGCCAATTTCACAGTCCTGGGGGATTTGAACCTTCATTTGGACAATTTCGAGGACACTGACATGGCGAATTTTGTAGCTGACCTGGCAGCTTGCCAGTTGGTGCAACTGGTCACGGGTCCAACACATATTGCTGGGCATTTGCTAGACCCAGTTTTTACCAATATACCTTTGATTACAGTGCATGCGCCCATCACGATGGGATGGACGGACCACTTTTGGTCTCGATGTTACTCCATGGCCTAATCTCCACTCAGCCTGAGGTTCAGATGACCTCCCTTAAACGCCCCTGGCACGAATTGAACTGGGAGCATTTTGATGTCTGCCTCTCGGCCACCTATCCGAGTTTGCCAGAGGACACCAACAAGGCCCATAGGGTGTTTTCTGAGTGGATAAGCCAACCGTTAGATAGCCTAATCCCTAAGAAATGGTCTGTCAACCGTAAAACAAAAACGCGACCATGGTTTAAGAATGAACTTGCCGATATGCGCAAGGGATGCAAGAGGCTGGAGCGGATATGGAGAAGAGACTTTAGTCCTGCTGCAAAGGATATCTATCGAGCAGCAATTAAGAGTTATCACAAGGCCATACATTTGGCACGAGCGGCTTTCTATGCCAATCAAATCCGCGAGAGTGATAATCCATCTAAGAGCACTTTTTCAATACTTGCCAGCCTGCAATCCCGACAGACCATCGCTGGGTCAACTATTAAATCTAATGAGCAGTGTGAGGACCTTGCCACCTTTTTTGTTAAAAAGGTGGATGACATCTACAGGTCCTTTCCGGCTGCACACAGTAACGTGCCGGCGGCACGGTACTGTCAACAGGCAAGCACTCTAAATACCTTTCCACCAATCCCGGTCGATCAGCTGCTAGCACTTTGCAGTAGGATCAAGTCAGGATTAGGGGTGGGCGGAATGTGCGTAGTCGCGCTACGCAAAGCTCCGCGAAATGGTAAAAAATCTCCGCGAGCATGCAAAAGTTCCGCGAACACGCGGAATTGCTTGTTTCGCCCGTTCGCGATGCTTTTTTCCTGTTCGCGAACGCTGTTTGCGTGCTCGGGGAGAAATATCTCGCGAACACGCATTTTTAAAGTGCGAACAAGCAAAAAATTCCGCGAAGCCGCGAATCGCGGAATTTATGGCAATTTCGCGTTCTCCGCGGAACGCGAAATTACCCAAATTCCGCAAATTCCGCGAGCGGAACGGAATTTACCACCCAGCACTAGTCAGGATCCCCCGCCGTCCCGCTTAAACCAGACCAATTCAGGAAAGTCTTGCCTACAATCCTACCCTCCCCGAGTCAGGTGATAAACGGGTCTCTGGCCACGGCCACCGTGCCTAAGGCATGGAAACAGGCCAAGGTAATTCCCCTACTTAAAAAACCTGCGCTTGATCCGGCCAAATCAGAGAACTACCGCCCTATTTCTTTGCTGCCTTGGGTGGCAAAGATCACAGAGGCATATGTGAACTCCCTCCTGTCGAATTTCCTGACCTTGAATAACATATTGGACCCCTCCCAGAACGGCTTTCGACCTGGTCACAGCACGGAGTCTGCCCTCCTGGCCGTGACAGAACATCTCTGGTCAGCATTGGATGCTGGGTAAATGTCGGCGCTGATCCTGTTGGATCTGAGCGCCGCGCTTGACACTGTGTCTCATGACATACTGCTGAGATGCCTGGAGGAAGCGGGAATTACTGGCTCGGCCCTGGAGTGGCTTGCCTCATTCCTCAATGAGAGGTCATTTTCGGTAACTGCCCCACCGTTTGCCTCCGGCGAACACTCTGTTAAACAAGGGGTGCCACAGGGTTCCTCCCTTAGCCCCCTGCTATTTAATATCTATGTCCAACCACTGGCTGCAGCCACTAGCAGGGGTCTGACCATGGTCTCCTACGCTGACGATACACAGTTGGTGGTGGCACTCTCGAATAACACCGAGCGGGACGCCCTCAAGTTTCAGGGCGACCTTGCGGCAGTGGCCGGGTGGATGACCACCAACTGTCTCCAGCTGAATTCTAACAAGTCGGAGGTATTGTTAGTAGGAAAGGACCATGGTCAGTGGAGTGAACTGTGGTGGCCAGATAGCCTGGGCAGGGCCCCCTCTCCCAAGCAGGCAGTGAAAAATCTAGGGGTATGGCTGGACTCATCTCTTAACTATCGAGTCCAAACAAATAAGACGGCAGGGACCTGTTTTGGACTCCTACGGGGGCTTAGACCCCTGTTGGGCTTCTTCGATGCACCTACGCGTCAGGTTATCATTCAGGCGTCTGTACTGTCCAGACTTGATTATGCCTGTTCTCTTTATCTGGGGTCCAATAAGGCGGAGATTCGGAGGCTACAAAGGGCACAGAACGCGGCAGCAAGAACCCTTTTAGGTTTGCGCAAACCTTACTCTGTGTCTGAGGCCATTCGCCGTCTTCATTGGTTACCTGTAGCCAGGCGTATTGAATTCAAAGCCTTATGCATCGCCTTCAAAGCTTTGAAACTGACCACCCCCTCTATTTTGGCCAACATCCTCTTGCCATATGTTCCCTCACGACATCTCCGCTCACAGGGTCAGCATTTGGTGGTGGTTCCCCGGACACGAAGAGTTCGTGCTGGTGGCCGCTCCTTTCGTAGTAGAGCGGCCATCCTTTGGAACTCACTCCCTGCGCATATTCATGGCCTTAGTAACTATTTAGAATTCAGGAAGGCCATCAAGACGCTGCTTTTCCCTGCACCATAGTTCGTGTCCTCTCCATCTGCTTATGTCAGTCTTTTTGGTTTTAGCGCCGGGACGCCCCTTTGCTGGGGCAGCTGTAGCGCTCTACAAGTCACAGTAACATAACATAACATAACATAACTCTTCCTATAGAAATTATAGGCCGTGGGACTCCAAAACGACATTTTGTATAAAATTTCCCTTTACACTTGTATTTTTGTCTGCAGTATTTCCCACACCGATGACTTAGAAAGCGTAAAACATTTTGTCTCAAGCTCTTTTCTCCTCCATCACTTGGAATGCCACATGTAACATACTGTTCGATGAAAGACAAAACAGTTTCATCACTATCTGTTCCAAATTTCGGTGCATTCTTTATCCATAATAGCATGTGTATATGAGGAGCATCTCTGGCTTGGTACTCTTTTCGCCAAAAGAAATCTGTTACCTCTCCAAGAGGTGGAATGTTTTTATTGCAGATAAATGACATCATAGCTTGAAACCTATGGTTAAAATTCCTGCACACATTTACAGGATCCAGGGAACAGAGTTCTCCAGCTGTATTAAATTCAATGTTTTTAACATTTGAATTAGCTTCGCGTAGAAATTCAAGTAAATCTTCTCACGCATATTCAGCACAGCTAAGTGTTGCAAACCATGTAGGTGTACCTAAGTTTCTTAACATGAATTTCAGTTCCCCATGACGATGATACTAATATTCATTGGTACCACATTGGCACGCCATCAAATTAATTAACTGCGATTCTAAATTTTCATCTCTTTGTTTAACTTTGTCTATAAACACTTTTGCAGAGACATGTTGAAGATGAACTCCTGTTTTTAATATGTGGTTTACTGCATACGAAAGTGAAGACAAATCGCTTTCAAACATAAGATGAAATACATATGGAACGCACTGCCAAAATCTTGGATCTTCACAATATATTCTTGTTAATTCATATTCTGAAGCTGGAATCTGTATAGCTCGGTCATCAAATCGTCCACCTTTTCCAGTGGGGAATAGGTGTGGAAAACAATGAGCTTCTTAACTTTTTTCCCATACGCTCATGGGAGTTCCCTTTACTTCTTTCATTTGAAATAATTCAATACTGTTTCCTATTATTTCTTTTGAATGCAGAGGATGAATTGTATAATGTTCATAAATCTCTTCAGTCCTGCAGTTGTCCAGTTTTTCAATTTGGCCACTTGAAATTACTGTTTCATCTTGTAAGCATTTTACCTCTTCATCAACATTTACATTCTTATAATAAATATTATTCTGTATCAGGTAAAATGTCGCCTTTTGAAGCTTTTTAACATTTGTAAACCCTTGCCAGATTTTTCGACTCTTTTTGGTACACCATTTACTAGAATAACTACTGCCTCATTTTCCTCTCTGTCTACACCAACAGTTTCAATGTTTTTCTTAAAATCTATTGGTAAGTACACAACTCTTCCTTTGAGACCTTTTGTAAATCTGTTGGTGGCAGCTTACCTGTTTTAGGCTCCGTACGAACTATGGCCTGAAATGGGTGTACAGATTGAATAAGAATAGACTCATATGTATTTAAATCTGCTAGTTCCTAAGGAATTGGTACCAACTCTAAGGTGGTATGTACTGCTCTAGCTGGCATTTTTTTTTCTTCAAATTTGTAGTAACTGTATTTACAAATAATTTGAACGCTACCCAATTCAAACTGAACTTCTACCAACAAATAAACACCAAATTGCTGCCACTTATCATTATTATCTTTTTCACTTTTTAAATATAAATCAACATTCCTAGTTTGACTTCTATAGTGAGTATGTCGATAACAAATACAAACATAGTTTGGTTTTTCAGATGAAACTGTGTTAAACCTTGTAATTTCTTCTGCAAACTCATCAATACTAATGTCTTTCTCATGTTCTTCAACACCTACACTTATCAAATTCTCAGTTTCTCTACACTCGTCTTCTGATCCCAAAAAAAGAAACTGTATATCATCACAAACTTTTATATATCTGATACAGAACCGTGCAAAAGAGCTGTGTTCATTTCATTTAAACATAATGCAGGAGTTTTTACATAGTTGAGTCTTCTTACTAACTTCCGCATTTCAGAGTGGTGTATAGCTAACATTCTTAAATGATGAAAAGTACTTTGGCACACATTTCAAGAGAATGACCTTGCAACTTAGTATATTTTCTTATTTTACATGGATCTAGTCCTTGTAACATCTTAATCTTCTGTTTAACACTTTGTTTGGTATATTCTGGTAAAATAATTCATAATATGTCAATAGATTCCCATCGAATACTACAAATACTGCTACAATCCCACTTACACATACAAGTAGACACATACCTCAATCACAAGAGCATTCAGACCTTCAAACTTGACAGACTCCAATTTTAAGCAGACATCTAAATTTATACAACCTACTTCGAGTGTACCTTTCCAGAGACTCATACGAAGTGGCCTAATCATTAATCCCTCTGCCATGTCTTAAAGCTCACTTTTCTCTTGCAGCATCATTTTTTGCCAACTGCTCAGAATGTTGGGCCTAGTCAAATTTAAAACAGCAACCCTTCCCATGTCACTGTTGTAAGTCTCACCATGTTTCTGAATGCATACATGCGTCTGTCTGTGCCTTTTGCTCATGGCATGAGACATAAAAAGAAACATACAAATAGTTGAATACCTGTGTTTCACAGCACATACTCTCTATATTTGTGTAGAAGAAAGTGTATGTATTCCTTTCTGCTCATAAAAGAGGGCACCTGGGTATTGAACAGTCTATTTGAGGAACTCTATAACACCTACATACATAACACATGACTGCCTGTGCAACCAAATGACATAGCAGAACTGAGCAGATTTGTACAAGAAAGTGTATGTATTCCTTTCTGTTCATAATACAGGGCATATGGTTACAGAGTTATAAAGACTGGGATACAGTTTAATACATCTGCGAACATGTTTTAAACCTCAGTTTTCTCTACTACGTTCATTAGAGACTCAGTAAGCACACATATTAGTATGCACAACCTATTTCAATCTTCATTTCAGTACAATAAAACAAACTGCAATACGTTTCTACATTTGATAACATATTTCAAACATTTCTCTAATGTTTTGCTAGCTTTATAAATAGTGCGTTACAAACTTAAAAATATCATTACAAACACTGAAGCACTCCTACGCAATATATAACACACCGTACACATTTGTAACTCACCTCTGAAATACTATTGCAGAATATGAAAATGTCAGAAATTCCAAAAAGTTTTTCTTTCCAACACAATAAAGTTTCCCTCTCTTTTTTCCACACAAATGAATGTAAGTAACAAATCAAAATGCTTCCTTCATTTTTTCAAATTCTAAAATCCACTTCTATTGGATACACATATTAACCCTTTATTACTCCCTTCTGAAAGTGCCCAATCTGCTTCAGTAATTTACAGGAGTCGCGACTCCACCACGGTGCCGTAGTGTAAGTTGTGTAGGAGTCACGATTCCTGACGGGAGTTCTAAAACCTATTTCCAACAATACTAGTATTACTTTTTTAAAACATACCACTTACAAACATAGTACTGATTTGAGAAAACTCACTTTAAAAGTATATCACTTATATATAACTTACCATTTCAAATTTTTAAACCACAGTTAACTTGCAACCCTTCCCCCATTCTGCTTAATCCTAGTTTCCATAGTACCAATTTCTGCAACATTCAACTGTACTGGCAGGTCACAAGTTCATCATATTTTCAAGTTCAGCCCACTAGCTTACAAATGCAAATAGCTGGTGTGATTGAGTCTTGCAAATACTAGCTTATCCTGTATACTGTACCTTTCAAAGTTTTTTCTATAACGAATCAGAAAGATGCTTTTTCTACAAAGTAGCATACATCCTATTTTTGAGAACACAATGTTTATGAACAGCCAATCAGTTATCTTCTTTTTCAAAAACTGCATCTTAACCACCATTTTAGATACCTCTCATTGTACCAACTGACTTACTCAGCTACAGGCGTCTTTTGATTCCTTCGACACATCCCTTCAAACTGCTTACAGTATGGATTGTAGGACACAGCTATGTTTTCTGGGGCAAAAGGTATGCTGAACACAGAGGTATTGACAAAGACCTGGATTTGCAAAATGTGGATATTAAATGGTTTGCACAGAGAGGATTAAAGTGGTACCAATTGCTGCCTTTGGTTAAAACCTTTTTCCATTTCCAACCCCTGACCTCATGATTGTGCGCTGTGGTGGCAATGACTTAGACACATTGACTGGGGTAGGATTGGAAATGATAATGAAGAATACCTTTGCAAAACTGATGTCGCTTTTTCCTCACACTGTCTTTATATACTCTACTATATGCCAAAGACAGAAATAGAAGGGGTCAAATCAATTCTGTCCACAGATTGAGAAGACTAGGAAGAATGTTAATAAAGCTGTTTCTGCTTACCTCAGAGACCATAACATGGGATCTATCTACAACAATATACATTTTGACATAAAATAACTTCTACAGAACTGATGGAGTTCACTTCACAGATGAAGGGAACAGAGTCTTTCTCAACAACCTTAAGCTGTGCATCCGCACTTACATGTACCTGCAAAAAAGCCAACAAAGTCATAATAAACACAACAGCTCTCCTTAGAGCCACCCAATAACCCAATAGTGAAAGTTATATATTTTTTAACATATATAATATTTCACATATAACCTTTCAACTTTAAATTTGAATTTACATTTTAACTATTATATCAAACTCTCACAATTTTAATGTGAGTATGAAGTTCAATCCCACTACCTCTATAAAAAAGTCCACAACTGTAACACTACCTTCGGAATTAGATAGTATTTAATTATTTATTTAAAATGGATCCGCGAATCCACTGTGACGTTACACTAGGGAGCTGCGTTGAGAGCCGCGATAGGGTCGCGACTCCTACCACGAGAGAAAAAAAAAATGCTATCACTTGTTTGCTATGGGATGGCGGGAGCAGTGCTCCTGCCATCCCATAGCAAACTGCAGTGTCCTGTGAGTGGGCACCCTGGGACATTGCCTGAGCCGGGCCAGGGGGGTTGCGTTCCCCAGGGCCATTTACGGCTCCACGAGGGGGGTCACGTGGCCCCCCTCCAACACTATTAAAGCCCCGGGGAGGTGGTGGTCCCCAGTGCCGGGTGTCCGCAACGGACCCTCGTTTTTAATCAATCTGTGCCCCGGGGAGGTGGTGGTCCCCGGGGTGGTGTGGGGGGGGCTCAAGCCCCCCCACACTATATTTTAAAAGTTAGCCCTGGGGAAGTGGCAGTCCCCGGGGATGCGGAGGGCCTGCTTTGGCCCCCGCATTGATTTCACTTATTGCCCCCGGACCTGGCCCACACGGGGGCTTAAATGAAATGAAGCGCGGGAAACTGCGCTTCATTTTTTAAAAACATTCCGTGGGATTCGTGCACCTAGCGTGAATCCCGCTGAAATATTTTTAAAAAATGTTTTTTTACCCTGGGGTCCCTGTGGGACCCCTTGAGAAGGCCTAGGGGTCAGGATGTTTCTACCCTGCCCCCTTTTCTTGTTTTTTATGTTTTTTTAACCTTTTTTCTTGTGATTCGGTTCAACCGAGTCAAAAGATGGCTGTCAACACTTCCTGATTGGAACTGTTGGCAGCCAATCAGATCTCTGCCACAAGATCGGGAGGGTTCGCGGATCCTTTGCGTCCCTAGATATTCAATTTGCAATTTCTTTAAATTTCTCAGGAACTACTGAATGGATTTACACACCATTTAACAAAAAGAACGCTTTCTGAACCAAGAGCTACCTTTATGCCAAATTTGGTGTAATTCCGTTCAGCAGTTCAGGCTCTAGCCTTGTCTAAAGTTTCCTACGGAACTTAACATGGAGAAAATGCATTTTTGGACCCCCCTTTTTTCTTGGCCCCTGCTTGACGAATCACCCCAAAACTTTCAACACAGCAGCTGAAGTGAGCGGGCCATTAATTTTGAAAATTTCGCAAAGATTCGTCAAACGACGCCAAAGATATTGGCAAATCAAAAACGCTTTTCCTATGGAAACTAAGTCCTAACTATAACTACCTACTGGCGACCGCCAGTAAGTAATAAATATATATATATGTGTGTGTGTGCGCGCGTATATATACACACACATATATACACACGTATATATATATATATATATATATATATATATATATATATATATATATATATATAGAGAGAGGAAGGAGTAAGTGATAGTTGGAGTGGAGTGACATCTTACCATGCAAAAAGCGGTTGGGATGGCTTTGTGACATGTGGGTGGAAAGTCTTTGCTGAGCCATGTTTCTGTAATGAAGATGAGGTCTTGTATGGTTTCTGAGAGTAGGTCAAAATATTGAAGTGATTTTTGTTTATAGGTCTTGCATCAAAGACTAAGCTTTGTAGTTGTTTTGTTTCTTTACTCTTTTTGTCAAAGTGCTTTGAGGTGATTGTGTGATGTAATATGGGGGAGACATAGCAGCACTGGGTATTTTGGTATGGGTGTGTTGGTGGGGCAGTCTTGTTGCAGCTTGGGGTTGAGGTGGAAGGAATATTGTTTGGGTAGAGAATTCAGAAGTTTGAGATGTGTGTGGGGGGCTTTTTGCAGAGGGTAGTGGTGTTATAACTGCTGTGTTATCTGGTGATTTCAATGGGGGTGTGGAGGGTTCTTGGGAAGGGGAAATTAGGGAACCTAGTGATCATACATTTTCACCTTCCCTTGATTTTTAGCTTTCTTCTGGCAAGTGGCATTGTGTTTGTCAGTACTATGGGTTGTAGTTTTAGAGTTGGTGTGTTCTTTTTGATAGGTTGTGTGGTGTATGTGCAGTGGTTTGTTTCGCTGATGAAGAGGTTATGGGGTGATTTGGTAGTAATTATGAGAGGTTGCATTTTGTATAGGTAGTATTTAGGAAGTAGTAACAGATATAGGTTTTATAAATGAGTGGGTGCTTACCTGAAGTTTGTATGGTGGAGATGCAGAGTTTCTGGCCATAGGTCCTTTTCAGACCCTAACAGGCCCAAAAAGACAGCACCCTTAACCTGACACCTTTACCTGGACACCCTGGACTGGACGCTCTAAGCCCTAGCTTTAACTAAACCTAGGGCCCGATTCACAAAAGTAAACTTAGAAATTTAGTCTAAACTTAGACCAAATGTCTACGTTTACGACTTTGGGAATTCACAAAGGGCATTTACTGAGTACTATCTTTATGTCCGCCTTCGAGGTGGAGAGCCAGTCCGAGAGTGGACATAAAGATAGTACTCGTAAATGCCCTTTGTGAATTCACAAAGTTGGAAACGTAGACGTTTGGTCTAAGTTTAGACCAAACGTCTAAGTTTACCTTGTGAATCGGGCCCCAAGTGATTAGGTGAACTGGGTCAATGGAATTCCTAGTCCTAACTCTAACCAATCAAATCCCTAGCCTTAGAACACCAGTATGAATCCTAGTCATAGGAGCCAATCAGGACCCAAGCGCTAAGCCTTAGAGCCAATTGGAACCCTATCCTTATAAACCACTCACAAACCTACCCCTAGAAACCAATCAGAACCCTAGCTCTAGCAATAATCAGAACCTAAGCCCTAGAGCTAACCAGAACCCTAATCCTACTAACCAATCAAAACACAAGCCCTAAGCCCCAGAGTCAATAGAAACGCTAGCCCCAGGAGCCATTAGAACTAGTGCAAGGCTTTTTTGGACAAGAAGAAAATGTGTAAATGTGGTCTTAATGTGGAAGGGTATCTAATACACATTTTACTAGACTGTCTGTGGATTTTAGGACACTGTAAAATATTGCTGAAACCTATGCGACTGAATATAGGATTAGAGAAAGGTGGTAAATGCCAATTTATTATTGAACATGTGATTTTTAGATGTATCTTGTGCCTTGGGGCAATTTTTATTGTCTGTGAATGAATCTTTAGCAAATATCTGAGTATTTTATTGGTGTACATATTTGATGGAACTTTAAGCCATCCATTGTGGTCACAGATATGGTTTTAGCTGGAATGCTTTTATAATTTGTATTTTTATTTAATAATTCATTTTATGCAAAGGTTTTGTACTGTGTCAGTGTTTTAATTGCTAAGGTCTAAATAAACTTATGTTTTGAGGATCAGCACTAGGCCTGGACGTAATTTTCATTACATTGGCATAATTAGAGTAATTCAGCAATTTCACATTACTCAAGTTCCGAATAATTGCCAATCTTAACGCCATGATGTAACATTGCGTAACCGAGTCTCCTGTTCTGGGAAAATAGTACCGAGAGAAACACTGAACCAAAGTGATTGCACGAACCCTTGCTTTCATCTTCTTTCGGGCATCTCAAACTTGTGAACGTAATCAGAACGTTCAGTGGGCTTTTCGAATTCTAGTGGATGTTCTTTAATGCGGGCAGTCACCGGTCAGCGTAATTCTGGTTGATTTGCTTATCCGAGCTATGGTAAAATCAACTCAAAATTAATTTTCAAGTAGATATTTTACCTGAAAGGACCGTTTTTAGGTCTCGCCTACGCAGCGCGCATGCGCTGCAAAGGAAAGAGACCTTTAGAAATCGCTCCAGGTTTGCAGGCAAAAACGTGCACGCGTTGCATTGCTTTAAATGGCAACGTGTGCACGTTTGGCGATTCCCTTGCGGGAGCGAGCGGCGCCATGTGTTAGTAATTATCGCAAACACATGGTGCCCCTGGCTCGCTCCCGCAAGGGAAACGCTTTGGTTGCTCTCGGCCGCACTCCCCTCAACCCTCCCACTTTTAGCGCGATGCGCGCGCGCTTGTTGTTTATTATCTTTTCATCCGTTTGAAGTAGAAACAATTTTTAGTGACGTGTTCAAATTATGCCAATTGATGTATTATGTGGCAAATGCGGCAAATTTGTAATTACGTGGAAGACACTGCGGAAGCAAAATCACAATCTTTCAGTGTCCGTGGACATAGGTAAACACTTTCTTCAGAAAAAGCCTTGATGATAAATGACGAGGCCGCAGGATGTTTTGGGTGCCCGACGCTGAGGGGTCAGTGCCACGCCATAGCTGGCCTACACAATGCTCGCTTAGCCTGAAGTAAATGCACCCACCTGCTGGCTTCCATCGCCGCTCCGTGCCTTTGTAGACTGCCTCCGACCACCATCAGCGGTCTAGTGACTGGCCGCGCGCCTGTAAAACAGGAGCTGCTAGCTCAGCAGCAGCCCACGTGCAGCCGGCGGCCAAGGGCTTGTCATCGGAAGTCATATCCGAAACACTGTCCTGCCAAACATACAAAGCGGCTAAGCCAGCGACAAGCCCCCTCTCTCGCTCTCTGCTCTGCCTGGCAGTACAGCCCTAAAACCCAGATAGGATGTGGCTTAACGGCCAGAGTTGCCGGCTCCGGACCTGGGGCGTCGGCTGAACATCCTGTGATTCTGGGCAAATCACTTAATCTCCCCTTGCCTGCTAAAAATGAATGTGTCCCTGTGTAACATAACTGGTGCTCGTGTAAAGCGCTCAAATACCTTGGGGTCGAGTTTGCGCTATATAAAGTGACGAAAAATAACAAATAAAAAAAACACGGGTTCGTCTTTATTGTTTCCCGGTGTGTAAAATTGTAATGCTTCCGGTTCCCTGTACAATTCTTCTAAGAGAGAATGGTAGGCAAAGAAACACTCTGACTATGTCAATATTATCACTGGATGGGTGTAAAGGATAAGGTCAAAACGTTGGGCCATCTTTTGGAAACTAACCATCCACCCACCGCAGTAATGAAGCATATGTAATTTCTCCAACACTTGGTGCCATCAGAGATGGATTACAATAAGCATTTGGAAAGCCAATAGGCCTTGCTTTCATTTTGTTCCCTAAATTAAAACTTTAAAAATTCTACTGCGCTGAACAGTGTCGACAGTGTTTGCTTTCTGTTTAGAATGCATCTATAAGATAAAAAAGTTAACGTGTGATGATTCAGTGTACCTTTGAGACAGCAAATAGTCCCACGTATCTTGCAAAGCAAGCATTCCACAGGAGGTGGAATGATACACCAAACAGCCATTAGCAGAAGGTGAAGAAGTCGAACTTCTCTGAGGATGAATTAGGGTTCACTCTATGTAAATGTTGGAAAACTGGAAACAATAGGTCACCGACAGCTGTCAGTGCTTTAAATGGGCAGGTACTGTCCGGTACTGAGTACCCGCACTTTTTTTATTTGAAAGGGAAAGTACCTGCACTTCTCAGCACTGCTGCAATACATGTAACGGAAGAGTACCTGCACTTCTAAGCACTGCTGCAATACATCTAATGGAAGAGTACCTGCACTTCTCAGCACTGCTGCAATACATTTAATAGGAGGGTGTCGACACTTCTCAGGATAGGGCAGGTACTCTAAATAGTGAGTACATGCACTTTATTTATTTTTAAAAGCACTGGCTGTACCAAAAAGTTGAGTTTTTCTGCTGGCAGACAGGCAATGGGCCACAAATGATGCTTTTCACTGCTGGCTCTCCTAACACCAGCTTTGGGGAGGGACGATCAGTCTCAAGTCAGGGAAGGATGTCAGGAATGTCCCCTTGTCCTTCACTCCGAGTCAGAAAAGTGTCCTGCTGACACCCAGGCATGACTAGGCCTTCTATAGGGTGAGGTCAGATGTCATTTTGATAGCACCTGATAGTGGTGGGGCCAAATCACAGCAATTAGACAGAAACATTTCCTTTTGTCTTAGTACAGGGAGCATTCAAGAGGTAAAATACAATTTTACTTGGAGAACTGAACATGGTTACATCATTCCTGTAACGCAAGGGCTGACTGGTAGGGGGCAGTCAGGCTCTTTGACACAATGGGAGGCTCTGGAATCTTTCTCAAATTAATGAGCACACATTCCCAGGGCTATGTGAGGCTCTCCACTTAGTAGAGTTGGTACGTCACCAGGAATGAGCCATCCCATGGTCCCGTCAGCAGGTTAGTAGAGAGGCTCTCTGAGCTTATAACCTGGCAGAGGATTTCAAGACTTGGGTGGGTCAATACACATAACAACACTCAATACCACATAATTACACACAACATAATTACACTAAACTCTAAGAAACATCAATACACTACGCATAATACAACTAACTAACACATATAACACTTTCAGGTACAAATTTTTAACAAAATACACATCAACCACAATACTCTACTACATAGCACAAACTTTTAAATAAACACTTAAGGTCCCAAAAGCAAGACCTATTGGCTATGCCAATGCTTGTTTTTTTTCTATTACCACAAACTGCACTTTATTTTAATAGGAAGGAAGTGCCATACTGTAGCAACTTCGTCTTACTTTTCTGATGACTTCTCCCTCTGCTTGTTCAGTCCATGGTCACTTTGGATTTGGATTTTGGAGGGAAAGAGTCACCTTCCTGGGCTGTAATCTGCTTCATCCACACCCTTGGTCTTATTTTTGGGGGGAAAAATCAAGTAAGTTTAATGTAGCACTTTAGAAACAAAGTTTGTTGTATTTTTTTCTGTTTCTGTTTTAAAAAAATTTTTTTATCTTTGTTGGTGGGTGGTCGGTTTGGACTGGAGTAGGGACCAATGTGGGATTACCATTTTTCTACGGGAAAATGTTTGTACTTTTTGATGGTGGAGGGCAGAGGTTAAATATACTTTTCTCCAAGTCTTGTGTGGGGTTTGAGAATTTGGCCATTTTGTCTTTGTATTCCATACCTCCATGTGCCACCTACCACCATTGTCTGCAGCCAGTGAGTTTCAACCCTTGTCTTCCACTTTAAAAGCTATTTCCTAGGAACATTGAAAGACGAGGCCTATGACATTTTTATTCACTTTTTCTTTTTTCCTGATACAGTTATTTGTGTTTACTTGCTATAGTTATTTGGGTTTATGGCTGATTGTAGTACAGTGTTGTTGTCCCCATAATATCTGGAGGGACAATGGCTGATTGTAGCACAGTGTTGTTGTTGGTGTCCCCATAATACCTGGAGGGACACCAACAATTATTGAATACATTTGTTTGATTTTTGCCTGCTATCTTCTATCTCTCATAACGTCCCTATGGGCCCTGGAGAGGCACCAGCAATTATTTAATGTAATTATTACATTTTTCCCTGCTCCCCCCTTTATCCCATAGAGTCCCTAATGGGCCCTGAAAGGCCACAAACAAATATTTAATTTATGTATTCAATCTTTACATGCCTCCCACTGTCTCTCATAGAGCCCTCATGGGCCCTGGAGAGAACCACCAATGATTTAGTGTATTTATTCAATTTTTGCCTGTCTTCACCTGCTTCACACAGAGTCCTCAGGGGCCCTTGATGGGCACCAGCAATTATTTGTTTTATTCAATTTGTGCCTGCCCCGATAGATATCCGTGGCTCTGGGTGGACATCAGCAATTAATTAAATCATGTATTCAATGTCTTTTCTTGGTCAGTGAGGAGGAGAAATTGAAGCCTGTTGACATCACTGGCACCAAGCCCTCACCCTTTTTCAGGAAGCATGACATACCTGCTACACCCTCCTCTGGGAAGAAAGAGGCTGGGATGATCAATCCTGCATCAACAGCACAAACACCACCAAAACCTAAGCTCATGTCTCTCGGCATTACAGTGACTGCAGTCAATCAGAGCAGTAAATCTGAAATGGAATTGTCTCAGCCGCACACCAAATCATCTCAAGGAAGTCTGCAACAGGAATCCACAGTCAACAATAGATCTTCTGGAAATAAGAGCAGAACATAAGGTTGTGCTTCCTGCTGAGCAAGATGTTGTTGAGAAGACTGCTCTTTCCCTATCGGATCATGATCTCCAGCAGAGAGAAGAAATACTCCTCCCTCATCTTCTCCAAGCCCCCTTCTGATGATGTGGACATGGACTGGACTCCGGCTGAGTCTGAGAGACAAGAACCAAGGAAGGTTCCGAAAAGCCTTGCAAGTGAGGAAGGTGGTGATGATGATGATGAGCTTCTGATTGTCAGTGCAGAGAGTGGCATAGAGGAAGTACGGCTCGCCTTTATTCAATCTGCTCAAAGGCATGTGGTTCCACTAATATCAACGGCTCCCATATTTGTGAGTCCCTACGATAGTCACAATACACCCTTCAAAAAGGCAAAAAACATAATCAACGAGCTTTACCTCCAATTCTTGAGGTTATGGCATAATAAGAAGGATCTCCTTCCCAGCTTGAGAATTCTTGCACTTATCCAGCAAGAAGATAACATCACAATATGCTCCGTTTGCCACAAGAAAGTTTGTTGTGGTAAGCCAAGTGGGCACTATGATACTGTAGACTTACTGCACCCGTTTGAAGAAACAACACACAATCATTTGAGAAGAGCAACCTAAGCACATAGCTGGTGATGGTGAGAGAGAAGCAATAGCTGAAGTGATAGAAGAAGGTGGTGAAGAGGAAGAAGAGGATGCCAGCAGCATTATTCAAAGAAGCCCTGTAAGTCATGCGCATAGAGTACAGTTATTACCTGCAGCAACCTCTGCCTGGCAGAAAGCTAGGGGTGGGAGATAAATTCTGCTCCACCGGCAGAGTTTGCAGAATTTTGGCCACTCCGCATTACACGTGTAATGTGGAGTCCTGGCCAAATTCCGCCAAACCGCTGTGTGGCGGAATTGTTTCTTGTGCACGGCTCGCCAACTGTAAATTTGCGAGTGCAAGTGCAAGTGAGATTTGGCATCTATTAGTGTGATGTTCGGTCACTAGGAGGGCACCCACCGAGATTTCCCCAACGTGGGCATCACGACCATTCGCAGTCAGCAAGCAGCTGCTCGAGCAGAAAATCTACTCGAGTGTCAACAAAATCAACTTGAGAAGCAGTGCCCTCTGGCGTGCCGCGTGGTGATTTTTCAGTGTATAACGTGCTACCATTGGTAAAAATGAGAGCGAGCAGAACAATGTGTCTAATTCTGCCCGTTCGCAGAACTCTCTGGAATCTCACAGAGCTTTCAAGTAACTCCACTAAATTACATGAGGTGAAACTCCGTGAGTTCCATCCGACCCTGCAAAAGGCACAGTGGGATACGGTGACTACCTCCACAAAGCACCAAAGCAACCTACATGGTGCTGGTATCCGTAGGTCGCTTGTGACCATAGTACCACAAGAAGATTAACAAAGGGGTGATCTTACCACCAAGACACTTCTTTCCGTAACTGGAATCTGGCTAAAATGTTGGAGCTTGACTTCCTCCATTTTTCTTTTGTGAAAGGGGTGGGTTTTCTCGGATTTGCGGACGCCCCTTGCCCAAAATGGAAGCGTCGAAAAATTCTGCTGCATGACACTGGTATTCATACCCACTGCACACTAGTGAAAAAAAGAAAAAAAGACACTCTTGCAGGTTTCAATTTCTTGCTTAAGTTATTGTTTCAACAACACTGAATCTTCATGCTTAGTATTCCAATGTGCATTTATTATTTAAACAAACAATCCATTAGAATGTTTACTTGTTTTTGTAATATTTTTCGGGAAGATATCATATGGATTGAAAACTGTCACGTTTGAATGTAAATACATGTGAAATTCGAATGGAATGGATTACAGCAGAATTTCGAGTTTGTTCTAGTTGTTTCTTGTGGCAGAGAGTACACCATTTCAGCACAGCAACACGGGGATAAAAGCATATTTCATTGGATTACCTTAAGGAGCATCAAATTTGGAGTGCAATTAGGGAACCTTTTTATTTTGCAAAATGGAAGGTTCCCAGCTGGTCCTATTTTTCCACAGTAGCTATGCCAGTGCTACATAACAAAGTGCTGCAACTGGTTGGCAACACTATGAAGCAGATTGCTGTTCAGTCCATCCACCTGACAACAGATATGGGGACCAATTGGCAAGCAACAGATTGTATGTGCATTAGTGCACACTGGATCTCTTTCCAGGGAGTTAAGCAAAGCCTAGCTGCTAGTCTCACCACTGTTGATGCTTTTCAGGGCATTCGGTGGCATGCAACAGTTGTGATGTTCACCATGGAAAAAAAGCATACAGCTGCCAATATCTCAGAGGACTGTAATACTAAGGACTATGAAGGGCATGTACCCAGAGGTTTCAATTGGATTTGTTGCTACTGGCAATGGCAGTAAAATAGTCTAAGCAAATGATAGACCTGTGTTTAGTACATTGCATCAGCCTAGTTGTGCAGGACTTTCTCAAAAATAGAAGGCGTATTCAGCAACATATTGGTCACCTGCAGGAGAATATGCACTAACTTCAGTCATCCATTCAATGGCCGGAATCAGTTGAGGCTCATTCAGTGTACTAATAAACCACCTGCAAAAACCCTCTTAAAGGAGGTGCCAACAGGTTGATACTTAACCTACAACATGTCGCAATGCCTGTTTGACCAGTGCAAGTCTATCAACGATTATGCAATTCAAAGGAGAAGAGATGCAACTGCCAAAGCCATGAAAATGGAGGTGGACTAATGGAAGCTAATGGAGTACCTGCAACAAATGCTAATTCCGTTTGAGGGATGACTTTGGAAGTCAGCAAGGAAGTCCATACCATGAGCCAAGCAATCAGTTTATTGTATCTGCTACAGGATCATTTGAAAAAGGTGGAACAAACATTCACCAATGTCAATGAAGAAGCAGCTTCTTTGGTGGATAGCCTAATCCTTTGCTTGAACACAAATCAAAGGCTGCAAAAAGAGATGGTGTCTTCTCAAGACTACTTCAGGCTCACCAATACTGGATCCACAATTCAAAAAAGCACTGGCCACTTTCAGTCCTTCTACAGAAACAGATGTTATACAAGAACTGGATCGTCAGTAAAGCTAGTGATTAAGCAGAAGAACGACTGCAAATTTGAGCCCGGGGCAGAATTTTTGAAGTGCATTCTTCAAAGTCCAGAAAGGGCAGAGCTGTTGGCTCGGTCTCTGCAGCAGCAATGAATACCATTACCACAAGCTACATACCCCACAGCAACAACAGAATCAAGTTCACTTTCAACCTCTTCAATGGGTTTGTTTCATTCAGCAGGATTTATATCGAGTGCAGAAGTGCAGACAACGTGGCCACTGCAAACAGCAGCACCAATATCACGTCACAAGATGGTCAAAGACTATCTGGATGGCCCAATAGAGCTGTACCTGGATGAAGGCCCATTGACCTATTGGCATGGGAAGAGAGCACAGTAGTCAGAGCTCAGCAGCCTGGCAATAAAGTATTTACAATGTCCAGTGTCCAGTCTGTCTTCAGAGAGTTTTTTGGTGCAGCTGGAGCAGCTTGTCCAGTCTGTCACATCAAAACATGGAGAGATTGGTGATGGTTAAAATGAAAAAAAGACTTCATTCAAAAAGTTATAGTGCTCCTGAAACAACTGAGGATGACTAAGGCAGTTTGACTGATATCTAAAGATTATCCTCCAGATGACCCTGTGCATCGGAGGATGAACTTTACTTTCCTGACTAATACAACAGAAGGTAAATATAGAAGGGCTGCTTTAAAAAATATATATATATATATATAAATTATATATATATATGTATATAGTATATATATACATATACACACACACACATATATATATATATATATATTGTGTCACAATAGGATCCTCATCTGCGGCGTGCTCACCAACGGGTGCTAGCGTGATGGGCTGGATCCATGCCCTGGAAATTCATTTTTCATACAAAGATATGCTGCACTCTTAGATGTCCAATTTTTCAGAATTTATTTATGTAGCGATTTCACTAAAGCGTTTCAGCCCTCCTAGGCCTTAATCACGTGATACATCTGCCCATTTCGGACCATTACTACCCTCCAAAGACATTCTTTAGGTTGTTTGAGAAATCACATGTGTGACACCACATTCCATCATATCAAAATGCTCTCCACACATCATTTAATGGTAAGAAAACTTGTGTGGGCATTATACACCATCATTGCAAATGGAAGCACTAAATTATTCTCTTCTTCCCTCAGCACAAGTCAACAATATTATGGACTATATCCAATTTAAATACTGTGATGCACTCTCTGAGAACAATATTTGTCCAGACATTGCCTTTACTCAGAATAAATCAGATAAAACATTTTTGGACTTGGCCAATTAGAAAAATGATATTCTTGAATTTCAAGAAACTGTATCTGAAATCTCCATCCAGATTTGCATTGTTGCGAAAGAACACATTATAAGAAGGAAGTAAAAATAATTGATCTTGAAAAAACAGAAAATGAGGATAAACTGGGATGGAGAAATTGAACTCTCTTTCTATTTGCAGAAGAAATATACGATTTCTGCAAATACTATGTAATCTACAATTTCTGCCCTGGAGAACTCGACCATAACTTCATGCCTTAACTTGGAATTCATCACACTTTGGAAATGTAGCCAATTCCATCAGATCTACTGCAACTGAATTTATATGAAAGCATTTAAATTCAAACAGCGCATCCTTTTCAAACCATAGTTCGAATGCAACTAAAATCTGGAATATTACAGCCACATGAATTAGTGCGCGCACTGAAAGGAAACGTTCGTTTTTTTCCCTGTAGATTTCAACAAAAATGTAACCACTCTTGGACTTGGATGCAAAATAGAGGACCCTTTAGTGGTTTTAGTCAATGGAGTACCTACAAAAGAGAAACAAATCCTCAAGAATTAATTAGCATAGAAAAAGTTCAGAAAACACTACAGTACCTTCATAAAAAGAACATATACTATAAAGATTTTGACATTTCAAGCTACATCTTGTGTATATACTTATCATTTGGAAAAGCAAATCAAACAGGACAATTTGAACAGATTACTAAAGACCAAGCTGAACAAATATATGAACATTATAGTATACACTCGCTACACTCAAGAGACATGATGTGTGATGCTTTGGGACCTGTTCAGATGAAGGAAGCTAAAGGAGAGCCTAATAGTGTCTGGGACAAAACACTAGAAGCAAGATGTTATCCACATTTATTCCCCACTGGAAAAGGTGCACAATATGATGATCGTGCACTCCAAATTTCTGCATGTGAGTACCGAGCTACAAGATTATGTATTCAGAGGATCCATGCTTTTGACAAGATATTCCTTGAATTTTCACACTACTATATGAAAGTGAAATTTCTGTCACTTATGCTGTTTCAAATGTAATGCAAACTGGAATTGACTTTACTAATATAACAGCACAGACTTTTGCTGAAAAGGTGCATGAGAAAGATGAAAATCTAGATTTTAACTTATTCAACACAATGGCATGCCAATGAGGTACAAATGAATATTGGTTTCAAAGACATGGAGAATTGAAATGTATGCTCAGAAATTTAGACCATCACTTGGTTTATTACTTTAAGCTGTGCTGAGTATGGATGTGACGATTTGTATTGTGGACATTAACTGCAAAACACCTACAGAAATATGTTCTTTGGATCCTGCCAATGTTTGCAGATATTTCAATTAGAGATTTCAAACTATGCTTCACTACGTAGCTAACAAAAAGAAAACTCCCATTGGAGACGTACTTAATTACTTTTGACGAAAAGAGTATCAAGCAAGAGGTGTACCATACATTCAAATGCTTTTCTGGATCAAAGATGCTCCTAAGTTTGGATACGACTCAGTTCTAAATTTTGTTGAATGCTATCTGTCTTGTGACAACCCAGCAAAAGAGAACAATAAGCTATATGAGCAAGTTTTAAATTTTCAATCTGATAAGTGTGATAAATACTGCTTAAGAAAATATCAGACAAAATGTCACTTTGGATTCCCAAGACCAATTCTACAGAAAGGAAGAGTCAACAGTTTAATGTCATCTGTAAAGCATGCGGTTACTGGCAAATTTTCAAAAAACATGCACAATCTTAGAAGGTCACAAGCATCACAATGAATCAATGACTACAACCCTTTAATTCTACATTTGTGGGGTTCTAACATGGATATACAATTTCCTGCACAAAACTCAATAGCGCTTGCATGTTGTTACTTCTACATTACAAAGACAGAGAAAACAGATATGAAGAAAGTATGGGAAGAAATATTTGCTGAGCAATCCTTAAGTAAAAGATTATACGGATTTAGCTTACAAATGCTATCTCACCATGAGGTGAGAAGCTATGAAGCATGTGACTGCTTAAGTTCCTCAAGCTTAAATGGTAAATCAAAGGCAATCATATGGCTTAGTTTAGGCCTGTCATCATTACATCAAAGAGTTCTGAAACATCTACCTGAAATTGAACACCTAGCACATTTTGATCCCACAAACGAAGACATTTTGAAAACAAATATGTTGGAAACATGCTCCCCAAAAAGAAGTCCATTGTTAGATGTCAAGGTAAATTTTGAGTGAAAGGAAGCAATGGTTGTTATATACACACCATAGTAAACCTACTCATATTCATCATCATAAACTATGTTGGGACACAAGAGAAAGGAAAGAATTTTACTATTTAGCACTTCTTCAACTATATAAATCATGGCACAAAGAAGAAAGAACGTATAGATCCCCCTTCAATGCTATGAAGAAACATTTAATGTTTATAAAAATTACATTGCATTGCCTGACTTTCAGACATACTTACAAATGCTGAATCAACAAACAGAAGAACAAAATAACATTAATGCAAAAGTTCAACGCAATACTGCATCTACTAAAAATACTTCCACTTCCAAGACTGCTGACCGACTTGGACAACCAATTATTGATACTAAAGCAGATGTTGCCACTTAGGAGGTTAAAAATGCAATAGTCCAAGTAAAAAAGGACATGCATAATTTAGAGAACTTTGTATTTCAATTAAATAGCAAACAACTACAAATTTACAAATGCATAAAATATTAATGGACTTCAACAGGAAAATAGAATATGTGAATGTACTACTCCTGAACCTATATTACAATATGTAAGTGGACAAGTAGGCACACGGAAATGTTTTCGTAATAAAGTTATCACTGCTTATGTGCATAAATTTACTAGCTCTAATTTATCTTGTGTAGTTTTTGCTCCCACTGGCTTAGCAGGACATAACATCAAAGGAATTACCTAACATCGTCTGCTCTTATTACCTGCGGCAAATGCAAAAACAACAATTGATGGACAGAATGCAGAACAATGTCATACATTCACCCCAGTACAAAGATCTGGGCCTAAATCCATTGTCTTTTTGCTCACCATGCCATTCCAGTTTGGACCCAGCCATATGCAAATCAGTCTTGACCCTGCGCCCAATGGGAACAGTCCAGCCCGAACTGCCAGGCCAGGTCCTCCCTGGACTGGAAACAAGCATCCTAGGACCGGTTTCGGGCTATCAGCCCTCATCAGCCAGGATAGCTTGACTCCAGTGGCATGGAGAGCACGGGACCCACGTCTGGGCATACCCGTCCCACTCGGGGTGACAAATGCAAAAACAACAAATGATGGACAGAATGCAGAACAATGTCATACATTCACCCCAGTACAAAGATCTGGGCCTAAATCCATTGTTTTTTTGCTCACCATGCCAATCCAGTTTGGACCCAGCCGTATGCAAATCAGTCTTGACCCTGCGCCCAATGGGAACAGTCCAGCCTGAACTGCCAGGCCAGGTTCTCCCTGGACTGGAAACAAGCATCCTAGGACCGGTTTCGGGCTATCAGCCCTCATCAGCCAGGATAGCTTGACTCCAGTGGCATGGAGAGCACGGGACCCACATCTGGGCATACCCGTCCCACTCGGGTGACAAATGCAAAAACAACAATTGATGGACAGAATGCAGAACAATGTCATACATTCACCCCAGTACAAAGATCTGGGCCTAAATCCATCGTTTTTTGCTCACCATGCCATTCCAGTTTGGACCCAGCCATATGCAAATCAGTCTTGACCCTGCGCCCAATGGGAACAGTCCAGCCCGAACTGCCAGGCCAGGTCATCCCTGGACTGGAAACAAGCATCCTAGGACCGGTTTCGGGCTATCAGCCCTCATCAGCCAGGATAGCTTGACTCCAGTGGCATGGAGAGCACGGGACCCACGTCTGGGCATACCCGTCCCACTCAGGGTGACAAATGCAAAAACAACAATTGATGGACAGAATGCAGAACAATGTCATACATTCACCCCAGTACAAAGATCTGGGCCTAAATCCATCGTTTTTTTGCTCACCATGCCATTCCAGTTTGGACCCAGCCATATGAAAATCAGTCTTGACCCTGCGCCCAATGGGAAAAGTCCAGCCCGAACTGCCAGGCCAGATCCTCCCTGGACTGGAAACAAGCATCCCAGGACCGGTTTCGGGCTATCAGCCCTCATCAGCCAGGATAGCTTGACTCCAGTGGCATGGAGAGCACGGGACTCAAGTCTGGGCATACCCGTCCCACTCGGGGTGACAAATGCAAAAACAACAATTCCCAGGATGCTTGTTTCCGGTCCAGGGAGGACTTGGCCTGGCAGTTCGGTCTGGACTGTTCCCATGGGGCACAGGGTCAAGACTGATTTGCATATGGCTGGGTCCAAACTGGGGTGGCGTAGTGGGCAAAAGAACGATGGATTTAACCCAGATCTTTTGACTGGGGGAGAATGTTTGCATTGTCAGCATTCCGTCCATCATTTGTTTGCTGTAACACTTTTCGCCCTAAGCGGGATGGGTATGCACAGACGTGGGTCCCTTGCTCACTGCGCCACTGGATTCAAGCTAGCCTGGCTGAACCCTGAAACCGGTCCCAGGATGCTTGTTTCCGGTCCAGGGAGGACCTGGCCTGGCAGTTCGGTCTGGACTACTCCCATGGGGCACAGGGTCAAGACTGATTTGCATATGGCTGGGTCCAAACTGGGGTGGCGTAGTGGGCAAAAGAAAGATGGA
This sequence comes from Calotriton arnoldi, assembly GCA_963921515.1. NCBI lineage: Eukaryota > Metazoa > Chordata > Amphibia > Caudata > Salamandridae > Calotriton > Calotriton arnoldi. The sequence continues at coordinate 1,319,929 of CAWUFW010004118.1, read as the reverse complement.
TTTAACCCAGATCTTTTGACTGGGGTAGAATGTTTGCATTGTCAGCATTCCGTCCATCATTTGTTTGCTGTAACACTTTTCGCCCTAAGTGGGATGGGTATTCCCAGACGTGGGTCCCTTGCTCACTGCGCCACTGGATTCAAGCTAGCCTGGCTGAAGAAGGGTGACATACCCTGAAACCGGTCCCAAGATGCTTGTTTCCGGTCCAGGGAGGACCTGGCCTGGCAGTTCGGTCTGGACGGTTCCCATGGGGCACAGGGTCAAGACTGATTGGCATATGGCTGGGTCCAAATTGGGTGGCGTAGTGGGCAAAAGAACGATGGATTTAACCCAGATCTTTTGACTGGGGAGAATGTTTGCATTGTCAGCATTCCGTCCATCATTTGTTTGCTGTAACACTTTTCGCCCTAAGTGGGATGGGTATGCCCAGACGTGGGTCCCTTGCTCACTGCGCCACTGGATTCAAGCTAGCCTGGCTGAAGAAGGGTGACATACCCTGAAACCGGTCCCAGGATGCTTGTTTCCGGTCCAGGGAGGAACTGGCCTGGCAGTTCGGTCTGGACTGTTCCCATGGGGCACAGGGTCAAGACTGATTTACATATGGCTGGGTCCAAACTGGGGTGGCGTAGTGGGCAAAAGAACGATGGATTTAACCCAGATCTTTTGATAGGGGGAGAATGTTTGCATTGTCAGCATTCCGGCCATCATTTGTTTGCTGTAACACTTTTCACCCTAAGTGGGATGGGTATGCCCAGACGTGGGTCCCTTGTTCACTGCGCCACTGGATTCAAGATAGCCTGGCTGAAGAAGGGTGACATACCCTGAAACCGGTCCCTGGATGCTTCTTTCCGGTCCAGGGAGGACCTGGCCTGGCAGTTCGGTCTGGACTGTTCCCATTGGGCACAGGGTTAAGACTGATTTGTATATGGCTGGGTCCAAACTGGGGTGGCGTAGTGGGCAAAAGAACGATGGATTTAACCCAGATCTTTTAACCTGGGGAGAATGTTTGCATTGTCAGCATTCCGTCCATCATTTGTTTGCTGTAACACTTTTCGCCCTAAGTGGGATGGGTATGCCCAGATGTGGGTCCCTTGCTCACTGCGCCACTGGATTCAAGCTAACCTGGCTGAAGAAGGGTGACACACCCTGAAACTGGTCCCAGGATGCTTGTTTCCGGTCCAGGGAGGACCTGGCCTGGCAGTTCGGTCTGGACTGTTCCCATGGGGCACAGGGTCAAGACTGATTTGCATATAGCTGGGTCCAAAGTGGGGTGGCGTAGTGGGCAAAAGAACGATGGATTTAACCCAGATCTTTTGACAGGGGGAGAATGTTTGCATTGTCAGCATTCCGTCCATCATTTGTTTGCTGTAACACTTTTCGCCCTAAGTGGGATGGGTATGCCCAGACGTGGGTCCCTTGTTCACTGCGCCACTGGATTCAAGATAGCCTGGCTGAAGAAGGGTGACATACCCTGAAACCGGTCCCACGATGCTTCTTTCCGGTCCAGGGAGGACCTGGCCTGGCAGTTCGGTCTGGACTGTTCCCATTGGGCACAGGGTCAAGACTGATTTGTATATGGCTGGGTCCAAACTGGGGTGGCGTAGTGGGCAAAAGAACGATGGATTTAACCCAGATCTTTTAACCTGGGGAGAATGTTTGCATTGTCAGCATTCCGTCCATCATTTGTTTGCTGTAACACTTTTCGCCCTAAGTGGGATGGGTATGCCCAGACGTGGGTCCCTTGCTCACTGCGCCACTGGATTCAAGCTAACCTGGCTGAAGAAGGGTGACATACCCTGAAACTGGTCCCAGAATGCTTGTTTCCGGTCCAGGGAGGACCTGGCCTGGCAGTTCGGTCTGGACTGTTCCCAAGGGGCACAGGGTCAAGACTGATTTGCATATAGCTGGGTCCAAAGTGGGGTGGCGTAGTGGGCAAAAGAACGATGGATTTAACCCAGATCTTTTGACTGGGGGAGAATGTTTGCATTGTCAGCATTCCGTCCATCATTTGTTTGCTGTAACACTTTTCGCCCTAAGTGGGATGGGTATGCCCAGACGTGGGTCCCTTGCTCACTGCACCACTGGATTCAAGCTAGCTTGGCTGAAGAAGGCTGACAGACCCTCAAACCGGTCCCATGATGCTTGTTTCCGGTCCAGGGAGGACCTGGCCTGGCAGTTCGGTCTGGACTGTTCCCATGGGGCACAGGGTCAAGACTGATTTGCATATGGCTGGGTCCAAACTGGGGTGGCGTAGTGGGCAAAAGAACGATGGATTTAACCCAGATCTTTTGACTGGGGGAGAATGTTTGCTTTGTCAGCATTCCGTCCATCATTTGTTTGCTGTAACACTTTTCGCCCTAAGTGGGATGGGTATGCCCAGACGTGGGTCGCTTGCTCACTGCGCCACTGGATTCAAGCTAGCCTGGCTGAAGAAGGGTGACATACCCTGAAACCGGTCCCAGGAGGCTTGTTTCCGGTCCAGGGAGGACCTGGCCTGGCAGTTCGGTCTGGACTGTTCCCATGGGGCACAGGGTCAAGACTGATTTGCATATGGCTGTGTCCAAACTGGGGTGGCGTAGTGGGCAAAAGAACGATGGATTTAACCCAGATCTTTTGACTGGGGGAGAATGTTTGCATTGTCAGCATTCCGTCCATCATTTGTTTGCTGTAACACTTTTCGCCCTAAGTGGGATGGGTATGCCCAGACGTGGGTTGCTTGCTCACTGCGCCACTGGATTCAAGCTAGCCTGGCTGAAGAATTGTGACATACCCTGAAACCGGTCCCAGGATGCTTGTTTCCGGTCCAGGGAGGACCTGGCCTGGCAGTTCGGTCTGGACTGTTCCCATGGGGCACAGGGTCAAGACTGATTTGCATATGGCTGGGTCCAAACTGGGGTGGCGTAGTGGGCAAAAGAACGATGGATTTAACCCAGATCTTTTGACTGGGGGAGAATGTTTGCATTGTCAGCATTCCGTCCATCATTTGTTTGCTGTAACACTTTTCGCCCTAAGTGGGATGGGTATGCCCAGACGTGGGTCCCTTGCTCACTGCGCCACTGGATTCAAGATAGCCTGGCTGAAGAAGGGTGACATACCCTGAAACCGGTCCCAGGATGCTTCTTTCCGGTCCAGGGAGAACCTGGCCTGGCAGTTCGGTCTGGACTGTTCCCATTGGGCACATGGTCAAGACTGATTTGTATATGGCTGGGTCCAAATTGGGGTGGCGTAGTGGGCAAAAGAACGATGGATTTAACCCAGATCTTTTAACCTGGGGAGAATGTTTGCATTGTCAGCATTCCGTCCATCATTTGTTTGCTGTAACACTTTTCGCCCTAAGTGGGATGGGTATGCCCAGACGTGGTTCCCTTGCTCACTGCGCCACTGGATTCAAGCTAACCTGGCTGAAGAAGGGTGACATACCCTGAAACTGGTCCCAGGATGCTTGTTTCCGGTCCAGGGAGGACCTGGCCTGGCAGTTCGGTCTGGACTGTTCCCATGGGGCACAGGGTCAAGACTGATTTGCATATAGCTGGGTCCAAAGTGGGGTGGCGTAGTGGGCAAAAGAACGATGGATTTAACCCAGATCTTTTGACTGGGGGAGAATGTTTGCATTGTCAGCATTCCGTCCATCATTTGTTTGCTGTAACACTTTTCGCCCTAAGTGGGATGGGTATGCCCAGACGTGGGTCCCTTGCTCACTGCACCACTGGATTCAAGCTAGCTTGGCTGAAGAAGGCTGACAGACCCTCAAACCGGTCCCATGATGCTTGTTTCCGGTCCAGGGAGGACCTGGCCTGGCAGTTCGGTCTGGACTGTTCCCATGGGGCACAGGGTCAAGACTGATTTGCATATGGCTGGGTCCAAACTGGGGTGGCGTAGTGGGAAAAAAAACGATGGATTTAACCCAGATCTTTTGACTGGGGGAGAATGTTTGCATTGTCAGCATTCCGTCCATCATTTGTTTGCTGTAACACTTTTCGCCCTAAGTGGGATGGGTATGCCCAGACGTGGGTCGCTTGCTCACTGCGCCACTGGATTCAAGCTAGCCTGGCTGAAGAAGGGTGACATACCCTGAAACCGGTCCCAGGATGCTTGTTTCCGGTCCAGGGAGGACCTGGCCTGGCAGTTCGGTCTGGACTGTTCCCATGGGGCACAGGGTCAAGACTGATTTGCATATGGCTGGGTCCAAACTGGGGTGGCGTAGTGGGCAAAAGAACGATGGATTTAACCCAGATCTTTTGACTGGGGGAGAATGTTTGCATTGTCAGCATTCCGTCCATCATTTGTTTGCTGTAACACTTGTCGCCCAAAGTGGGATGGGTATGCCCAGACATGGGTCCCTTGCTCACTGCGCCACTGGATTCAAGCTAGCCTGGCTGAAGAAGGGTGACATACCCTGAAACCGGTCCCAGGATGCTTGTTTCCGGTCCAGGGAGGACCTGGCCTGCTGGCAGTTCGGTCTGGACTGTTCCCATGGGGCACAGGGTCAAGACTGATTTGCATATGGTTGGGTCCAAACTGGGGTGGCGTAGAGGGCAAAAGAACGATGGATTTAACCCAGATCTTTTGACTGGGGGAGAATGTTTGCATTGTCAGCATTCCGTCCATCATTTGTTTGCTGTAACACTTATTACCTGTGGAGCATGATAACAAACTGGAATACTTCAAAGAAAATAATGATGCATGCCAAGAACTTGTCAGAGTCCTTAAAAGATTAAAAGTTTTGATCATAGATGAAATTAGTATAGTTTCTACCTTGATGCTTGTTCATCTTCGTATGCAGGATGTACTCAAAACATTGTATGAGGTGCTGGTTGGACGCAAACATGTGATTGTGTTTAGAAACCTGTTACAACTAACACCATAAAAGGTCAACTGATTTTCAATAAACTTTTGCAAGACCAAACTTGGAATTCTTTGGGAAGTATAGGCAATGTCAACATTTGGTTGCATTTCCTATCTAGAGAATTAACCCAAAATATGAGGCAAGCTAACAATGAACAATATGCCAAAATTTTGAAAGACATTCGCCTTGGCATTCTAACTAATGAAGCAAAGATTATAATAGGAACACAATATACTAAAAAAATATTTCCTAACCTTCATTCAGCTGCTGAAGTTATGCATTACCATCTTTTAAAATAACAAAGCGTTGTTTGTTAAATGCCAACTGTAGAAGAATGTGCACAATTAAACTATGAAATGCTATATCTGGAAAAATAAACAATTCTACATCATCCTTCTAAAGATAAAGTGGTGAACATACCTACAAGGTGGGGTGGGTGGAAGCCGCAGAGTTTTACTCTGCGGAATTCTGCAGACCTACATAAAAACTCAGTGAGATTCCGTGGAGTTCCACCCACCCCAGAGTCACAGGATGTTTTGCCGCCATTGGGACTTGAACTTGCCTGGTTCCCCAGTTCCAGAGTCTTCAGCTCTGGCTGTAACAGCTCATCCTCTGGAACTTCAAGCCTGCAACGGGTAGGAAAGAAAGCTCTACAGAAATGCTGCAATGTAATAAAGTTACTTCCTTGACTAATAAACACATCACACTCCTTCATCAGCACAAGGCTTCCCGCCTCCACAATATTTTACAACACAAAACACGACTTTATGCTCCATCTCCCTGACTGACACGATAGCACTGCGGAAAATAACAAAACTCAACAAACACTAAACAAAAGAAAAATGTCTTGCATCGTCAATGCCTATGTTGCAACCAGTAGAGTGTTGGTCTCACGTGGAGCAGAAAAAGCAGTAACAAGGCCTACCTGAGCTGCACGCAGGTCTGTGTGTCTGGTGCAGGCAGCGGGAGCAGCAGATGGGGCAGTCTTCCCTCAGGACCTTAGCATCACTGAGCATTCGCCTCTCCATCAAAAAGCCCTGGCTGCTGTGGGTAGGTTTCTCTTCAGGCTAGCGACATCTAATTCTGAAACCGATACTGCATCAGCCAATTAGGATTGAAGCTTTTCTCCAAGCAAAATATCCGGGTTGTTTTTCATGCTTCGAATTTTGAAGGGAGAAGCGCTGCTAATTGGCCACAAATTTATGAAAAATCCTCTGATGTTTAGCTCTGCAGCAGCAGGAGACCTAATGCTGTGGCTACCGGCCAAGCGCTAAATTTTGGAACAGGCATGACATCCCTTGGGTGTTCACCTGCAAATGTGCTGAAAGTTTGACTTTCATTTTTTTGTAACTTGCACTAATGCAGCTCAGGGAGTACAGAAGTTATGACTATCAAGTGAACAGGCTCTGCTGCACTGAGGTAATGAATCGGGTTCGGGGATAACTTCTAGGTTTGGAATAGGAGCACTTTGCACACAGAAGCATGAGCGCCGCATGCTCCTTTCTCAACTTGTATGATCAAGATGTCTCATAACATCCCACTCCTATCTGAATAGCAGGTGACTCTGCCGGGGTGTGACACTTTGGTACCAAGAGACCAATTCAGGAGCAGATCGATGCCCGGCCTTGGACATCGACTAGACTCCCTGGAAATTGGATACTCTGTGAGGATTTATCCCGCACCCCCTTGTATTGTGTGAATGATAAAATGTGATTCTCTCCTGGAATCTGTCCATAATGTTAGGGCCGAAGGGGTGCGTGCTCTGGATGAGTGACAAGGTAAATGAATGAATGAGTGGATAAGTGAGTGAATCAATAAATGAACTAGTGAATACATGAGTGGATGTATGCCCGCAGTGAGTGAATGGGTAACAGCATATACTGACACATGCATGAATCAATCACGGAAGGAACTGGGGTGGGCGAATGAATGAATGAACTAGGACTCTTGAAAATACAATCCTATGGAGTAATTTGTCATTGCATGAGCATTTTCAGATTTCTCCATGCCTGAAAGGCCAAAAGAGTATATATGTCTGTTTGTTCACAGCCCTCAGGCCTGCCACAATTTAACCCACAGTTCTTCTTTACAAAAAAAATAGTTTTCTACGTAGTGGTAATGGGCCGGTCACCGTGTACCAAGAAGCTGAAGTCATGGAAACAGTGCAACAAAGTACAAGAAATGTCGATGCCTGCACTCCATATTAAGTCCCGAATTCCTGGACTCAAAACCTTAGCGCCACAAAGCATTCTGAGAGGAGTAATGCAAAGTGAGCACTCACACATGGTGTGATTCTGTACACGCTGAAAGTTGGTGTCTGTTGGCAGGCAGCATAGTTGAAAACTGGGAGCTACAAAGTGATACTTTTGTGCATATCACCATATCAAAGCACTCTGAAGAAGTGACATGGCAGTATCTATGCAATATATAAGCACTTATATAACAAATAATAGACACCTTCTGATAGTGAAGGGACACGACATGTATCAAGAACTTTTCCACTAGTTACCATAACGACACCTTAAAATATGCCCTTTGGTTAATTACCTTTCCCCGTGTGGGAGGATTTGAGACATTAGGTTATTGAAAGTCACCCTGACTCAATGTCATGATAAGCTGAAGTGAGGCGCAGTGCTGATGTACTGTTTCCAATAAGGGACCTGCGCTTTCCCCTCTTAATACATTTCAGAAGTAAGCACAGCCCAGGTGCCAAAGAAAGAATTAATAATGGTGCCCTGGACAGAATGTGGAAACAGAATAAAGATGCTCACCTTTTCTTTAATGCTGAATGATTAATTCTGCCGGTGGAATGGAGAGGCAAAGTTTATTAGTAATTCCTCGTTGCAAGAGTAATTCAGAATTACTAAATTCCTCCAAATAAAAATTCCGCACACCCCTACTACATTACAAAAGATGGAAAAATCAGTTTCGCGTACTGCGGGATTGGAGAAAGATCTACAGCTATGTAAAAATTGTTGTGTGATTGAAATTTAAATGTAGATTTAGGAATAGCAAAAATATATCTCCAGATGTGCAGCAAGATTCTTACTTTTGAAAGATTTATATATTTGTAGAGAAAAGTTTCTGCTTAATGTGGATTATGCGGTAACAATACACAAATATCAAGGACTAAGCTTAGATTATGCACTCGCTAACATTGGGTCTACTGTATAAAAAAGGGTTTGACATACATTGCTCTATCTCAAGTAAAAAAAACTCGCAGGACTGTATATTACCAATTTCGATGAGACAAGAATTAATGCAGACAGTAGCTGTGTAACAGAATATAATTCATTTGTGAAACAGACACGCTCCTCATCTTGGTCAATATCTCATTCTGTTTAACCCTAAATTGTCTTTTAAAAGAAAAGTTGAATCAACCCACAATGACAAAGAAGAACTGGAAGTACCAAAGAATTGAAACAAAACACATGGAAATGACAGGACATCAGTTTAAAAATCAGAATGGTATAAATGACTACAGCAATGTAATTGTTAATCTTCTTTTACCTCCCATCTGTGAAAGAAATGATCCACCAGCATTTACATGAATGCTTCTGCAAAACATTGATAAATCTTCATGAAAAGATTCTGTCACACAACCACATAAGCCATTCTAGAAGTGCTATAAGAGATATGGTTGATATGTGTAGAGCTGCTATTCATTTGTCTCTCAATGAAGAACAAGATGCTCAAGAATTCTGTATGGCTGCTCTAGAAATAGTAGCTACCAAAACTCAGCCGAGTTGTGACCTATTAGCTACTCTTGGGAACATGAATGCTTAAGTTAACTATATTCAAGAACCTGTGTTACAAACTTAGAAATATTATGATATCTACCAATACCTGACTGCAAATCTATTCCATTTAATAGTTTAATATCAAAGCTTTGCAAATCAACTTATACCCAAACTATAAATCAGAACGTGTCTTGACACCTAATTTAATAATGGTAACACAATATGTAACTTTTATGATTAAAAGATGTACCGTCCATAAAAAGAAAAATTAATGCTTCTATTTCTAACTTTACTGCATCACAAATTTCTATTTCAGCACAAACATACTACTAATGCCATAATTTTCCGTCACGGAGAGCCTGTAGCATCGGGACACTACCCAATCTTCTTAAAGAATAATACAGGCTGGACAAAATGTAATGATAATACTCTTACTTTTAAGCACAGACTGCCGACAAATTTACAAGATAATTACCTTCTTATTTTACATCAAAAGTTCAAATTTACAATGGCTCTATTGTTATAAAAACAAAAATGGTACTTATAAGTTGTAGTAAGATAATTGAGGAGATATGTCATTATGTGGCTTGGTATGGGTGATGACATTTGCCGAAATCTCTTCTAAGTATTGTTTTCTTATATGCTTTCACATATATGAAATTACTTAGTTAGATACATTAACATTTGGACATGCACAGCATCTATGTTTTTTTTTACAAACCAACTGATTTGTTTTTCCCCAGTGTTTCATGAGGACTACTACCAAATGATCATCTTGAACAGTATATTTTCTAAATGATGACATAATAATGTAACAGAAAAGTACTTTTGTCTGAAAATGCAGAAAAAGAAAAACAATGATGACTGACTTTGTGTTATGTTAGAAACAAATTACAAAAAAATACACATTCAATGAAAAAAACAAAGGTTTAAGCTTAGTTATAGTTCGGAAAACTGAATTTATTATTTCCATACAAAACCAATTTAAACTAAACAAACACCAGAAAATCTAATGTTATAGGTGTAACTTAAAGTTAAAATTTGCAGCCCACCCTAAACTTACTGTGACTTTCGCAGCTCCGTACACAATGTCGGGAAGTTTCTAGCCAGACTGTATGAACTATGACTTCTGCCTTCCCCATACCTTTTCATATTACATCATTTATACCACTTCAAATCATAGCATTCATAGCATTCATAGCAACACTCATGACATCTCAGAGGACATCCTTTATGAGAACACTGTGCACGGTAGCAGGGCGCTTTATTGTTCATGTCATGCACATTTCACAATGCTGTGTGCGGAGATGCATGTGTCACAGTATGTTTAGGCTGGGCGGCAAATGTTTACTTTGAGTTATAACTATAACTTTAGAATTTCAAATAATTGTGTAATTTAATTTGATTTTGTATAGAAATAATAAATTAAGGTTTCCTAACTATGTGGGGTATTTGGAATGGTGCACCATAAACGATCTTGTCCAAAGTCAATAAGGAAATGAGTCCGGCAATGTGTTCTTTTTAGTCATCTCTTTTATTAAGTCAACTCAAGTTCATTGCATCAACGAACATCATCCAGCCAACGCGTTTCGTTCAGTTATTACTTGAACTTCGTCAGGGCTGTGAACAACACATATATAAATACATAAATATATACAATATTTGGTTGTTTGTCAGATGCGTTCCAGTTTCTACTCACTGACTATTGACCACAGTGACATAGGGGGTATGTTTTAGTTATGTAGGTCCACCTTCTAATACACCTTCCCTCTGCCACTTGCTCCTCCTCCCTTTCCTTCCCCTTTCCGTTTGTCATTCCCTTTTGGACCCTTTGTGAGTATAGGTTTTTAGTGTCACACCAGCTTGTGCCTGTCACAAATGTAAATGTGTGCTTTTTTTTTAAACTTGCCCTTGAAATTTGTCTGATTTGTATTGTTTGTGTGATTGGACATGTAAACTTCTTGTGATTTGTGGTTCTGCATGTACATATGTCTACCATTTGTATATATTTATGTATTTATATATGTGTTGTTCACAGCCCTGACGAAGTTCAAGTAATAACTGAACGAAACGCGTTGGCTGGATGATGTTCGTTGATGCAATGAACTTGAGTTGACTTAATAAAAGAGATGACTAAAAAGAACACATTGCCGGACTCATTTCCTTATTGACTTTGGACAAGATCATTTATGGTGCACCATTCCAAATACCCCTCATTTCTGTTTTGCGTTTGCAGTTGCACCTAACAACGGCAGGTGCAGGAATTGTTGTGCACATCTATTGGATAAAGAAGAAACGGTACAGTGAAGTGCGGCTCTAAAAGTCCGCCGTTGTTGTGCTTTATTACAGGTTTCCTAACTATAACTAAGCTTAAACCTTTGTTTTTTTTATTGAATATATATCTATATTTAAATACAGATATAAATATGTAACTCTGTCCATCCGTCTATCTATCTATCTATCTATCTATCTATCTATCTATCTATCTATCTATCTATCTATCTATCTATCTATCTATCTATCCATCTATCCATCTAACTATCCATCTAGATGTATATATTTTATGTGCAGCTTACACTGCCTATTGTAAAGAATAAACTGAAATGGAGTGGACCAGTGTGCATGGCACAGATAGTCAATTAAGGAGGACACAGCAGTTTTTGGCCAAGGCTGGTTAAGTGGTGAGAGCTGAGAAAGGCATATCAACCTTCAGTTCAAGGTATACTTTGAAATGAGCAAATGGCAACAGTATGTTGCAATTGAAGCCTCGATTTCCTAAAAAGAATAAGAGGTTGTCTCCCATCCTTTGTTTCATTCCTTGTTGGGCTGCCAGTGAAGTTTTACAAGGCTGTCCTATATTGTGTATCATTCCCATGGAGAAGAGACACATATGTAAATGGACACCACACTTGGAGCAGGTAACTTACTTGCACTAAAGAATAATAACAAATGATTCATGTTGTGGTGTCTCGGAGGGTGTGGTAAACTAAACTTAATAATGTAATGTTTAGAGGATCATTCTGTATCAATGCTTACCTTTCAGATTTTACTGGGATATATACACTTTAATTGTCCTTTCATTAACATAAGTCCATTATCTCTACATTCTCTAGACCAATCAGTTTATTTACTAAGACTAAACTAATCTTCAAATTAATTTTGTTTTCTTGTTCAACACTATAGGTCTATTTCTTTAGGGTGAAATATTAAAGTACTGTTAATAACAACCAGAATAAGGACCATTGCCTATCTACCTCAATTGGAAACAAGAAGGTGCAAAGAGGACTAACCCTGTAGACTTAAGAGAGGTGTGTTGGTTACAAAAATGCAGAGTAGTGGCTCAAATGCTAAACTCTAAATAAGTGGTTGACTTGTGGTCTGCTTGACTGGATACATGATGGACATAGCAAAATGTTGTTATTGTTATAGCGATCAGCTAGGTACATGCAGCTAGTTGTATGGGATTGGTGGTATGAGACTGGTTCTATAAGCTTCTTAGTTAATGGCACACCACTGCACCAACCTCAGCTCTGCTTTCCTGCTCATCATGCACCATGATGCATACCTTGTCTCACATATTATTTTTGCATCACACAAGTTATATCTTCTGTAAGAAGAATGCTCCATACTGCTCCAGCTTTGGGATTCAGCCCTGCATGCAAGACGGACAACGGCAGAAGAATACAGATGCACCGTCCATCTATATACAGTATAATTTTTCTTTTTCTAACTGTAACTGTTGTTTAACTGTGTGGGTTCTTCCTATGTTGCATTTTTCATGCTTAGGTAACAAATCGATTAGATAACTTGAGAGTCTGGGGGTTGAAGGACTGTTTGCGTTTGGTAACTGAATTGTCATCTTCCTTCCACAATATATGTGATTGGTAAATATTGTGTTTCTCTATCTCTCTCCTTTCCCCAATTCCCCCTATCCATCCATTCATGAAACCCCTAACCCTATTTCCCCCGGCTGTGCTTGATCAGTTGAGGTATCTGTTTATCACCACCATCAACAGATCTCACACTTGATGAGGCAGATGTGGGTAAAGTGACGCCAACTATTACACCAGGTGATTATTACAATTTACATATTTGCCCAACCTACCCCTCCTACCCAGGCATGAAAGGGACATCATAGTGCAGAGAGATAATTAACAACATTACACAATCTATGCCTGATGAATACTGTCAAGGTGGTCTCAGTCCTGGATTGTCCACTTACCCTGTGTTTCCTTTTAGTCTAGTTGCCTGTGATGCATAATAAAAATCCTTTGGCTAGTTCACCTCAGCAGCATTATTTTGAATAAAAAAACCTGTTAATGCTGGGCCACCATAACCAGCATTAAAAAGGCCTTCTGGGAAACCCTGAGGTGAGGTATGGGTGAATTGGGGGTGATAGCAGATATTTTTTAATCTATGCAGGTAAGAAAGAAGAACTTGGGAAGGAGGGATAATTTTTTGGTGTATGTTGACAGACCCCATTAGCGGTCACTAGTTACAGAGGGTAAGCAGTACTTAAGTTATGAAATAATGAGCGTGGATGGCCAGGGTTCTACTCAGAAGCCCGAGGCTGGTGCAAGTGAATGCTCGCATGCTGAATACCAAGGCTGCGTTGTCTGAAATTCACCTCCTGCCTCTTTCATCCACACTCACTGCACATTTATCTCACTCTTGCAGGTTCCTGCTATTCCCCTTTGTGTTGATTATTGTCTTTCTCTTCCTCTGTCTTTCCCTTTGTGTTTTTCCTGCTCTTGTGAATGTATGATGGGAAAAATGATTGCCAGTCCCAAAAAATGAGTGCCAGCAAACACTGTTCCACATTAAGCACTGAGGGTAAGGCAAGGGTAGTAACTACTATATGACTATTATTTATGGGCGGATGGGTGCAGCACAGTGGGACCAAGCGTTGAAGGGTGGGAGGCGTGTGTGGTCATAGTCAGTGTTGTGTTTTGGCTTTGGGATATATGTGGCAATTGCTTTGCAATGGGACAGGTGCAGAGGACAGTCTCTCATCACTACGTTGGTAGTGCTTCCTGTTTATTTAACAGTGAAGTTAATCTAACTAGTAACACACAGACAGAAGTTGCCCATTTAAACAACCTATTAATAAAAAAAATAAACTCCCACCATCTCCTCCCACAACTTGTCACCTCCCTAGCCCAAGAAACCAGAAAAATGTTAAAAAAACAAGTACCTTGTGCTCATTCGTCAATTGTCCTTACCACCTTCTCCTCCCTCAGGCCCACCACACACCCTAAAAAACACCTCAAAACTGGGATGCTCTGGGCTCACAGAAGCTGGTAGATAGGCTCAAATTAGTCTGGCTGTGGGAAATGCAGATGCTTAAAACGTTGACGCCTAGTTTGTGTATTTATTTGTTTTAAAAAGTTTTATATTTCAAATGTATTAAAGCATTGTAGAAAAAGCATGCATGGGTGAAAAATACAGTACAATAAATAAAATAAATGGAATGAATAGAAACAACACTGTGAACCCAAACCAACTGAAAATGAAAGCAGCATTTTTATAAATGACTAAGGCAACCTTGACTCTGATCAATAAGAATCTGAGAACTGTAAAGGATGCATAGGCTCTGAAAGCACTTCCAGGCCTTTCAAATAGTAGATGAGTTCCTTACAAAAGTGGGAACAAAACATAACATACAATTGCATAAATATAAAAAAAGAACAAAAAGGATATTCATTGAAATACACGATTTACATAAATGCAATGTCTTAATTTTTGATGCCTAGTTTAAACTTACAATATGTCCCATAACACTATTCACAAGTCCTCTTTCAGTATGTTTGCAATATATGTATTTATTAATATAAATTTTAAGTTGAGTTGTAAATTAGCAGTTATAGATATTAATTTTGGAATGGTACTTTGAACACATTGGTATGCTGAGAAGGGCATGTAGTGCAGTGTAGTTTGATTAAAGAGATCTTTGCAGATAATGCAGAACTTTTCAAACTTGCAACATAGCTTAGGTTTGGTAGCCTCCACTTATAAGGAGAGACAGCAGGAGTATATGGCTACACCAGTGAGCTCTTTTGCTGACTAGGTTAATCTTCTTTTCCGTTTCTGTCAGACCATGCTCAGGGGGCCACAGGACAGATAGGAGCTGGTGGACTCCAATGTGTTAATTGAGGTCATACGCCAGTGATGTTCTGGGGCCGTACTACTATGGCTCTGCAAACTGGGTCAAGTACAAGTCTTTCTGCACTTAATTTTCAATTTAGAGAGCAGTCACAGGCTTCTCAGAGATGGGTATTTTCAGATTTTAATGACTACCAGTAACCCACAGATAGCCCCTAGGATCTAACCTCTCCATGTAATCTTCATAATGTACATGGAACCACTTACAGTCCTTCGTGCTACCCGAGGGATCAAGATTCAACAATATGCTAATGACACTCATCTGTACCTGAAAGACTCAAGAGGCAAAGATGTGAACCCTCTTAAAGACTGTATTGCCCTCAACCAGTCATGGGTGTTATAACCCAACTTGAGCGAATCTAACCATGAATGTATTAACTTTCATTACAAGTAGTGATAAACAAACCCTAGTTAAAGACTGGTTCTGCTACGTGACTTAAGGCTATTTCAAACCACAAATCTGCACAAACGCAATGTCACTTTGCTTCATCAATTAGTCGGTTTCTCTTTCAAAACATGTCTTGCCAATAAAACACAAACATACTGGTACATGCTTTCACTCATGCACCAATTTAAGTCAACTAGTTGGACCTTCATGTTTCCGATGGTGGTGTCCCTACTGGCTCTGCATTTGTAAACACCACACCAGTGAACCAATGGAGTTATGGCCGTCGGTGTAGGTGCATCAGACTGCCCTACCTATTCAGAGTGGGCGTCTTATGTATTTCTTTTCAGTTCAGGACAGGCAGGCATACCCTGGTGGTCCCGAAATGAGAAAAAAAGAAAAAAATACTCCCATAGCCAAGGAGAAAAAAATCAGAGGATGTCAAGGTCATTTTTTTTTTCAAAAACAAACTTCCACTTTAGAAGTTCATTTTCTGAAAACAAAAAAAGGTGAATGAACGGCCGCCTGAAGCATGGCAGCCACTCACTAATCTAATATGAAGTTATTAACTTATCTGAAGCCATAGAAATCTCTGCAAGGCCAGGGGAGTTCTGTAAGTACTATGGGTAGTAGGCCAGTTAGGGGAGTATCGGGAATGGCCTCTGCCTTCATGATGGATGCCTGCCATACTTTAAAACATGCCCTAAGTACTTGAAATTTATGAATTGTTACAATATATAAACAGCACACACTGATGAATGTGCTTTTTTCTCTGGTTGTTACATTTATTTCAAATTTAATTTACATAAATGCAATGTCTTAGGGGCCCATTCCGATACCCGGCGTAAAAAAATCCGCCAGGCATGGAAGCTGCAAAAATCCGCCCGCACACACCGTCTGAACACCGACCACGCCATTACGATTACACAAACCGAAAACCGCCATCGGCGGAAAAATCACACAAAATACCGCCCGCCAACGTCCGAGTCGGAGTCAAACCGCCCGCCACGGACGGAAACACGCACGACAACACAAAACCGCCCGCCCTCACGGCCGACACACCGCACGTGAAATTACGATCGCACCGCCATGAGCGCGGGAAAACCACAAATATACCGCCCGCCAGCGCAAACAACGCCGATGAGAATCGACACGGCAGAAGCCATGGCGCCCACGTACCTGCACAGAAACCATCCGCTGACAAAACCAATAGCACACAACATGGCCAACAAGTCCACACAGCAAGGCACGCACAAATACACAAGCACAGTACACATCCCGAAAACACCCCCCGGACAAACAAAAAATACAAAGGCCAGAACCCCAGACACAACACACCTGAAAACAACAGACCATGAGGACACACCCACATAGGTGAGTACAAAAGCAGCACTCCCACAGACCACAACCCCTTGCTACATTGCAAACCAGAGAGGAGAGGAGAGGACACAGTGACACAGCAAGGACAGCAGCACACCACAGAAACGCACACATCACAACCACCACCACCACCACCACCACCACCACCAAACACCGGCACCACAAACCCCCTGCACATTACACAACACACACCGCACCAGCACCACAAACACCATGGCACCACAAAGAATGCCCAAGTACACGCCCATTGAGCTGACGGTCATGGTCGACGAGATCATCAAGGTGTACCCACAAATCTATGGGAACATGGTCCAGCACACACCACTAGCCACCAGAAACAGAATGTGGAACCGGATCGTAGACCAGGTCAATGCAGTCGGGACCCTGCCCAGGAACAGAGGAGAAATAAACAAACGTTGGAATGACGTAAAGAGCCTGGTCAAGAAGAAGGAGGGCAAAAACAGAGAGCTGGCTGCCGTCACTGGCGGAGGGAATCCCGCGCTCTTCAAGACCTTCAAAGCGTGGGAGGAGAAGGTGCGAGTCATAATACATCCGGAGATCCTCGCCGGATTAGCAGGGGCAGTGGAGGCTGGTAAGTACAAACTAATGTATACCAGCACACCGCTATGTACTCACATGCACTACCACCATGCTACAGCTCCCAGGGACAAACACCCCCATGTCCAGCACACAATACACAACACATCACACACACATGCAACAGACACCACCACACACAGCCCAAACCGAACAACTGTAACATACGTGGGGACATGTGTACACTCAGCCAGCCACGTAACCACCAACAGGTCCCCAAATATGCCAGAAGCGCCACAACGAGCACCCACCACACCCATGTGTCCGCCACAGCTGCACTAACCGACAAGTAACAGGTAAGTGGCAGGAACACAAAGTGCAGTGGGTGGGACGGTGGACAGCCCAAGTACAACACACACCAGGCCCCTAGTCCCACAGCACAGCAAGGAGGAGCATCCCCCACACCCCACAGCCACGTGTCAGCCACCGCAGTGCACAACGACAGCCGAAAGGCAGACATCACGGTCCACAGCAATCGGTGTCAGTGGGTGTCCAGCCACCCCCACGACCCACAACACCCCCCACCCCCACAGACCTGCAACATGGAGCACCCCCCGCTTAGAGCCATGTGGCATCCAGTACAGTGCACGCACGAACAACTTGCAGGTGGGAAACTGGACAGGGCTGGATTACTGGAGGCATGAGGACCATAACACGACCAACACATGGGACATGTCACGTAGCAGACGAACACGCAGCACCGCCCACCGTCACGAACAAGTGAACAATGTGCACACGGACATGAACAACAGACTCACACCCCACATGACCCATCACAGACATAGCAACACCCAAGGAGCCACGTCTGCATGCACAAGCCACACTGAATATAGTACCACACGGCAGCCACTGTGCAACTCATCACACACAACCGAAACACCATTGAAGTCCTGTCCATGTAGCCCCTACTGCCTGTCAACCACACACCCCACAACTACGCCTATGTAAGACAAACAACACTAGACGCAACAGAGCGGAACAACATAAATGCACACGAACACCACTGAACCCATCAAACACACAGACACACCATGCACATACAACATACCATCCATCCCATCCGTCAGCCCCAGTCTCATGAAAGGCATGTCATCCGCACAGCTGCCACACATACAGCAGTCACGCTAAGATACATGCCCATGACCAACCATGTGCCAGAAGTCAATGAAGCGCACGACACACTGTGAGCAACAACACACAACATGGGCCACACCCCCCCCGAGCACTGCAGTGATGCACATGGCACAGGGCAGCACGCACACCAAGGAGATGGGACAACTGCAATACATGGCCTGGCACACAACCATCACTCACTCATAACGATGCGTCCAATGCCATGTCCAGTAATCACAACAGACAGCAAATATGCAGGCCATGTCAAGCATGCACACACCTCAAACCATGCACTGTCATGCTGCCACAACACATGTCACGTTCGGCACCCATGGCTCACAGCATGTACCCCAAAAGCATATTCCCTCCCAAATGCGAATCTGGGGCATGGCCCCCATGTTGCCATATGCGTTCCTAAGCGTTCCATTTGAACCCCAAAAGCATATCCCCTCCCAAATGAGAATCTGGGGCATGGCCCCCATGTTGCCATATGCGTTCCTAAGCGTTCCATTTGAACCCCAAAAGCATATTCCCACCCAAATGCGAATCTGGGGCATGGCCCCCATGTTGCCATATGCGTTCCTAAGCGTTCCATTTGAACCCCAAAAGCATATCCCCTCCCAAATGCGAATCTGGGGCATGGCCCCCATGTTGCCATATGCGTTCCTAAGCGTTCCATTTGAACCCCAAAAGCATATCCCCTCCCAAATGCGAATCTGGGGCATGGCCCCCATGTTGCCATATGCGTTCCTAAGCGTTCCATTTGAACCCCAAAAGCATATCCCCTCCCAAATGCGAATCTGGGGCATGGCCCCCATGTTGCCATATGCGTTCCTAAGCGTTCCATTTGAACCCCAAAAGCATATTCCCACCCAAATGCGAATCTGGGGCATGGCCCCCATGTTGCCATATGCGTTCCTAAGCGTTCCATTTGAACCCCAAAAGCATATCCCCTCCCAAATGCGAATCTGGGGCATGGCCCCCATGTTGCCATATGCGTTCCTAAGCGTTCCATTTGAACCCCAAAAGCATATCCCCTCCCAAATGCGAATCTGGGGCATGGCCCCCATGTTGCCATATGCGTTCCTAAGCGTTCCATTTGAACCCCAAAAGCATATCCCCTCCCAAATGCGAATCTGGGGCATGGCCCCCATGTTGCCATATGCGTTCCTAAGCGTTCCATTTGAACCCCAAAAGCATATCCCCTCCCAAATGCGAATCTGGGGCATGGCCCCCATGTTGCCATATGCGTTCCTAAGCGTTCCATTTGAACCCCAAAAGCATATCCCCTCCCAAATGCGAATCTGGGGCATGGCCCCCATGTTGCCATATGCGTTCCTAAGCGTTCCATTTGAACCCCAAAGCATATTCCCACCCAAATGCGAATCTGGGGCATGGCCCCCATGTTGCCATATGCGTTCCTAAGCGTTCCATTTGAACCCCAAAAGCATATCCCCTCCCAAATGCGAATCTGGGGCATGGCCCCCATGTTGCCATATGCGTTCCTAAGCGTTCCATTTGAACCCCAAAAGCATATTCCCACCCAAATGCGAATCTGGGGCATGGCCCCCATGTTGCCATATGCGTTCCTAAGCGTTCCATTTGAACCCCAAAAGCATATCCCCTCCCAAATGCGAATCTGGGGCATGGCCCCCATGTTGCCATATGCGTTCCTAAGCGTTCCATTTGAACCCCAAAAGCATATTCCCACCCAAATGCGAATCTGGGGCATGGCCCCCATGTTGCCATATGCGTTCCTAAGCGTTCCATTTGAACCCCAAAAGCATATCCCCTCCCAAATGCGAATCTGGGGCATGGCCCCCATGTTGCCATATGCGTTCCTAAGCGTTCCATCTGAACACCAAAAGCAAAGTACAAACCAGACCCAGGATGGGCCAGGAGCCCGCATACACCAGAGTCACAATAAGTAGGGGCACAGCAACACACCCATCGGCATGGCCAATCCGTCCCATGCCACATGTGCACAGCACAAAGTCCCATTGCCAAGCACACACAACTACAGATGCTACAGCCACACACACGCCTCCGGGAAACCCATGTACGAGATTGCACGAACTGTTAATGTCAGTCGACAAATACATACTTCGCCAGGTGCAACACAATAACAAATCTCATTCTCTCCACAGGTGACGAACTGCTGGATGCTGGGGATGGAGCCAGCAGCCAGCACAGCCAGCCTACAAGCCCCCAACGAGGACACACGGATCTGGAGGATCTGTCCTCCTCTTCGGACACGGACCACCAAGCAGGCCCATCTGGTGTGGCAGGGCCCAGCCGCTCCCCAGGACCCCTCCTACCCACCAACCCATCATCCAGGGCTGCTGAACATTCCCAGCCCCCTGCTGCCACTGTCGTTGCGGCCACACCCACGGTCATTGTGGCCACTACCACTGCCGCAACCGCCACCATCGCCGCACCGACCACCACCGCCGCCACCACCACCACGTCTTCGCTGGCACCAGCCCCAGCGCAGGTGGTGGCCCGGCCGACTGGATCCACCCTGGGAGCCACAGCGAGGACCGTGGTGAGCAATGTGGCTAGTGGGCAGGCCGGTGGCAGCAGGACTGGTAGGAGGAGCAGGGTCAGGGAAACGCCAGCCTCCCCTGGGAGCCATGCCCTGCCTCAAATGGCCAGAGTCCTTGGGGCCTATGAAGAGGCCCAAGGACAATGGGTCCGGTCTGCTTCAGACACGCGTGAGGTGCTGGGGGTGCTGAGGTCCATGGACGCCCGTATGGGCCAACTCGTGGACCTCATGGGCCAGCTGGTGGTGGCGGTGAGGTCACAGCCAGGGACAGCAGCTCCCCTCCGCCACCACCTGCCGGGGCGCAGGGTGGAGCAGCAGTGTCCAGTTCCCCTGCGTCCACAGCCAGTGACCACACCTCAACCACCAGCATGTCGCAAGCAGGCACCCCCCTCGCAAACGTGGAAGGGGCCGTCCGAAGTGGAAACAGATCTCCCGGGAGGACTTCGCACGCTCCAAACGCAAGTGAGGCAGCCAGCCAGCCTTCCGCCAGCCTTCCTTGACCAGCCACTGCATTGACTTGGACTACGATCCCACTCCACACAGCCATCTGGATGGCATGTGTGTGTTGGACTATGGACATAGAACCAGTGGGTACACCCTGAGCATCACGCAGCCATGACCGACAGCTCATTGTCACTGCACGCACCACTTTTGTCATCACCTTACACACAATCACATGTCACAGTTTGTAATAAATGCACCTTTTACACTAACTGCTGTTTGTGCCCTGTGTTTTATTTGTACGGAATACAACGGCCACCTTGGGCGGAAAGGCACCTGATGCGTGGCATGGCAATTGAATCCGGAGGGCCTGTAGGGACCTAGGGGTGGGAGACAGAACAGGAGCACATTCAATGAGTGTGTCACACACCCATCACACAGTACATGTCAACAACTACAAGCAATGTACACACATCGCACAGAGCAATAGGGCACAATGCCACAGCCACCAACAGTGGCATACTACCCCTGGCCATGGAGCGTTGACACACAGCACGCAGTGAACAAACGGCCACCCTGACACAGCACACACACACCTGCACAGATACAGCCACATCAGCCGTCGTACATGGACACTCACCGTCAAGTGAAGTAGCGGGCGATGAGCTGCTGCCGCACATTACCAGCTTCCTCCTCTCCGCTGTCCTCCTCACTCGAGCTGTCCTGGTCTGCGGGCTGGGGCCCTGGTTGATCTCCGTCATCCACGATGAGGGGGATCTGCTTCCGAATGGCCAGATTGTGCAGCATGCAGCACGCCACCACTATCCGGCACACCTTCTGTGGGGAGTACGCCAGCGCACCCCCGGTGCGGTCCAGGCACCTGAACCTGGACTTGAGGAGGCCAAAGGTACGCTCGACCACACGTCTGGTCCTCCCATGTGCCTCATTGTAGCGATCGTCTGCTGGGGTGCGAGGATTCCTCAATGGACTGAGCAGCCATGCCCCATTCGGGTACGCAGAGTCACCTGGGTGTGAGGGACACAGAGAACCGTTGCAATTCCAACTGGACAGGGGACAGCATCGCACAACCAGCACGCTACACCACTCCACATACTCACCGACAATACAGGCACGATCCTGTTGCATATTGGACATCAGTTGTGGCAAGATGCTGTTGCGCATTATGTGTGCGTCATGGGCCGAGCCTGGGAACTTTGCACACACGTGGGTGATCACCATGTCCGCAAGGCACACCACTTGCACATTCAGGGAGTGCGTGTGCTTCCTGTTGCGGTACAGGTGCTCAGTGGCCTGTGGTGGAACAAGGCCGACATGTGTGCAGTCAATGGCTCCAACGACGTGTGGGATTCTGCCAAGGGCATAGAATGCACCCTTCACTGCCGCCAATTCACGAGCCCTGGGGAAGCGGATGTACCTGTTTCGGTACAGCATCATGGCTGCCAGTACATCCCTCAGCACCTTGCTGAACATGGGCTGGGACATCCCTCCTCCAATGCCCACTGTGTGCTGGAATGACCCAGTGGCGAAGAAATGCATGGCGGCCATCACCTTAGCCGTGGGGGTGACAGCAGTCGGATACACCCTGCGGGGACAGAGATGGGGTTCTAACATGGCACACAGTCGATGCAGGGTTGGCCTGTCCAGCCGAAACTTCCTAATAACCTCTGTATCGTCCATGTCCGCCAGCAATTGGTATGGGCGGTCAATGTTCGGTCTCCGCCTAGGGACAATGGCAGAGGACACATGTCAAAGCAACACGACACATAGCAATTTCGCATACACATCACTGACATGACTGAGCAAGCACATGAGCCACAGCCCAGCTGTCAAGCTGGGACGGCACGGCCACAATACACTTACACAGGTCTCCCAACAATGGCAATGGCTAGTGATACAAACCACTGCCATGTGCATGCACATGGGGATCTAGGCCCCAATGACTTGCGGGGCGTGCTGATGGGGACTGACTGCATATCCGTCAAGCGGCAACGCCACGGCAACATGAATGTCTGCTGAGCATGGAACTGCTTCCGCGGCTGGATGAGTATGGCACACGACGACGACGATGTGGGCACAGGCTGAGCGGCCAAAACAAGTGGGACCTGTGGCACGAGGGGATATGAGACAGTAGTAGGTGTCAGCACTGCACCCTATGTACAGCACTGTACGGATCACACCTCCCGAAACATTGACAGGTGTCCACATTGACAGCCCCATGCCAAGACGGCTGTGTGCTTGCAGTCACACGTCACAGGTGAGAGGTTACATTGCACGTGCCAGGTGGCAGACGTACATAGTGGGAGCTGGCATGTGTGTGCATGTGTCTCCTGTTCAGGATCCACCAGATGGGCGCTGACTCTGTACTGACCATTGGACACAGCATGTTCCGTGGAAGGCTTGTGTGTGTGGGATGGTGGCACTGGATGTGCCTCCGTTGGGTGGGGGGCCATGCACAGGGCGGGTACGTCGATGATTGCGCATTGTTGGTCACGGTGGGTGCACCAACTGAAGATGTGTTGCCCTGTGTTCAATTCCTATGTCCGCATGATGATGGACTGTAGATGTGGGCAGACTACACATTGGTCGATGTGCTGTCTATATTCATGTGCCTTCACACCAGGCACAGCTGCCCCTGCACATGTGACCCCTGCTGGACTCGCTGCTGGGTCTGTGGAGCTGATGCACCTTCTGCGCGTGGGGCGGACAGCTCTCCTCACTTCCCTCATTGCGCATGTCATGACTTTGCCGCAGGTGACATGGATCATGGAGGGCTCACATGTACGCGTGGGTAGGCTACACATGATTGTACACTGGTCGCCACCCCCAGTCAGTGTTTCGAATGGGAAGGTTGTCGTGCTGGTGGTATGTTCGATGTGGCGGATGGGCGGGCCTAGGTGCGGGCTTACATTCCGGACATGGGGGGGTAGTTGGATTGGCGACTAGTTGCAGTACACACGGGACACGTCTCTTCCTTTCCACATCTGGGTCATCCCTTATACTTACTGACAGTGATACAGTTATCTTCGCCCCAGCCCTCATGTCCTCCCCTCGCTCCCCCAATATGCATGCTCACCTGCGAGGCTAGCGCCTGCACAGGCAGCCCCAAGCTCGCACCAGAGAGGGCAAGGAGTGTATGTGTGGGTCCAGTTGCACGAGTGGGCTGTCTCAGGGTATGATGTGTGGCGGGACGCCGTCCACCTGCGTGGTGCCCCAAATGGAGACCCGGCCTGCATGGACTATGCATCACAGTCTTCGCCTTCCGGATCCGCCACCTGCGACACCCAGTGGCTGTGGCTGCCCTTGCGGCCAGGCCGCGTCCGTCTGTGGCTGATGGCCCACACATTCACTCTTTGGCCTCTCTGGGGAGGGCTCGGGGGTGGTGGCGCACGCGCTTGCACTTAGTCGCAATGGCATGTGGCGTGGTTGGTATGATGGGCAATGGATGGGATGGTGCGAGCCACCTCCTGTGACGTCAGTGCTGCTCGTGCTGTGGTGCGTCCCCCTACACTTCCATTTGACTTGTGCCATGCTAGACGTTGAGGTTCTATTGCCTGCGTGATATGACCAGGAGGAGCGCGAGGAGACCTCTCACACACCATGCTCCACTGCCATCCCGTGCCCTGTATCGCCTGTGCGGATTGACTATGTTGGGGTTACACCTGGTCGACTGGGGCTGTGTGTGCCTTGTCAAGGGGCATGGCGGGCGCACAACAGGATCCAGCTTGTCCACAGAGGGTGGGCTGAGGTGCGCCTGGTACCGCTTTGTACGTGTGCCCGGCTGCTGTGCACACACGTGTTCACTCCCCCGACAGGTGTCCTCTCACAATGCCCAGGGAAGCGGTGGTGTACTGTTCATGACCCCTCCCAACACGGCGTGCTCCAACTTGGCATGTGCGCATCTACCCGTCGCACCCACCCACCTGAGCACTGCGTCCATACGACTTCACACGACACATGTGTGTCTTCCACAGTAGTGCTACTCATTTGCGTTGACATCCAATACCAGTGGACTACATGGTCATGTCACGACTGCCGTGTACTTCACATACTCTCATCCTCTCTCATTCGTACTTGTGAAATGAGTCAGCGGAGACAGTTTTGGTTTCAAACATTATATTGAGTCTTCTGTCCTCTGTGATGCAGTATAGTGGACACTACTGGCAGCGGAATACATGTTGAGGATATACTGAGCATGATTGCAATTGGGATAGGGTGTGGGGTTACATGTGATTGGCTGTTGCATGTGGGATGTGGGCTTCAGAGTGACATCTGCTTGGCCAACGCTGTGCTAATGTACATTTACGTATAGCTGCGGAGCTGCGGACTTTGACACAGACGGTATACATGTAGCCTACCAGACCGCTTGGCATCATGGGCACAGTCCATCTCAGTTCCATGTGACAGGTTTGCTGCGGTTGTTCCTAATGCACGCGTGCATGTGAGATGACATCAGGGCATGTGCTTGCGTGCATGCAGCGGCGTGCCACTTGTTGTTGCACTGTGGTGGTTACTGGACATGTCACAGTCACTGGGGTCGTGTTGTTGTTGTATGCACTTGTCGTCCATGCAAAGGTCCTGGTATGGGATTCCCGGGGCGGGGGTGGGAGGGGTGCAGCACCCACAGACTCCAGGCGACCTATTCATGTCCACTGAGCGGTGTGTGTGTCCATGGGCGCTGGATCCATGTCGTGTCCTGGTTGTTCGTGCAGTTCCGTCCATGTGGGTGCGATACACAGAGCCCATGCCACTGCCTCCCACGATGCATGCGGTGTTCCTGGATGTGATGGGGAACAGTGTGCATGTCCCGGTCATATCCGATGTCATGGCGATGTCGTTGATGGTGTGGTTACAGTTGCCGGTCGTTTGGTATGGCTGTTGTGGTGGTGACTGGCCAGTCCGTGCGGAAGCTAAGCATGGGTGCGGGGTTGGACATCATAGGTCAATCGGGGAACCTGCGTTGTGGTCCGACGAATTTACAGGTTGTCAGGTATGCGATGCCGTCCAGCAGGGCTTCCATGTCATTGGTGGTGTACATGTTTGCCAGCCAATGTAGCGGATGGTGGCTGTCAAGGTGTTGTTCGTAAGTTGTCCCTTGGAGGACCATGATGGGGCATGCTGGGTGACATTCGATGTAGCTGTTTTCGATGATCCGTCGTGTGGAGGCACAGTGGTCCCATTTCAGTGCGGGTGCGATGTTGGCCACATACGCCATGCCCCCATAGGCAGAGCAGGCCCTGTCGTGTGCGTCCAGAGGGAGGAGTAGTGGTAGCAGGTCCGCCTTCAGACATGCCGGGTTGGAGAGGCATATCTCCACGGGATGCTGGTAGGGACACCTCCGACAGTAGAAGACGGACATGACGCAGCTGAACAATGTGATGCTGTAAGTCAGTCGGTAACTTACGTTCAGCAGGGACAGGAGATCGCATCCCAATGTATGAAACAGGTTGGTTTTGTACAGCTTGAGCTGTTCGGCGTAGTTGGGTAGGTGTGTTGCGGTTGCCATTTCGCAGCGGTGCGTTGTGGTGGCGTGCTCCGGCTGTGTGTGCAGTCTGCAATGTGCACGCTCCGAGGTTGCTGTGAGCTCTGTGTAGTCGTAGGGAGACAGGACTTGTGTTCTGTTGGCTTGTTTGGAGGACACGGGCCCTCTTCCCACATGCTTCTCAGACAGTTCAAGGTCAGTGATGTGTGACTCCTTCCAATTAACTTGCATGTGGCCGACATGGGGGAGTGTTTTCTTCTTTCTTCCCCGTCCGTTGTGTGCTTCTGTGATATGCGCTATCTGCCCTGTGGTCGGTCTCCTCGGCATGCCTGTGTTGGTCTATTCTTGGACAATGGCTGTATTCACCGGCTTCTGTCGTAGGGCTGTGGTTTCGGAGTTGGAATGGAAGGTCATTCAGTGCTGTCTGCTCTCCCTTGTGTGGGCGGCAGGCTGCCTTTCCGCTCTGCGTTGGGCCTTGTGTGTGAATGTTATTCTTGGGCCACCTGTTGTCGGTCCCCGGGCTCTTTGGTGTTCCGTTTTATATGTCTTGTTCATATGTGCAGGGTGGTATGGGTGTTTCAGTGTGGTACTGGCGTTCCTCTTCCCGAAGGGGCCCTGCTTCTCCTAGTTGGGGTTGCCGCCGCTGTGTGCTACGCCATGTTTGTTACACTGGGGTGTGTCCTGCTGTTGCGTGTCTTCACTGACATGTGTGCGTCGGTTGTGTGGCGTTGGGTGTTGTCCGTGAATTGGGCGTTGGGGACATGTCTGTGGCAGGCCTGTCACGTGTCATGTGCGTTCGGGGTGGGGCTGATGTGTGTGCTGCTTGGTTGTGTCCCTGTGTCTGTGTGCGACGCATGCATGGCGATGCGGTTGGCCTCTGCGTTGTGCGCATGTGTGGCGGCGTCATCGCCGCTTTGGGGCCGTGACGGGGTGGTTGGTTCCTAGTCCCAGGTGGTGTGTACACATGTGTTACGCGATGTTACGATTTGGCCTGTGTGTCATATGTGGATGCAATGGTGGATGTGTAGTGTACACGCGCTGGTGGGGGGTTGTCCGCTTTTCCGCCCTTGCACTGTGTGCGCTGTTTGCGTGCACTTGTTGTGTGTGTGCCTACCTGCGTCTCCGCGGTACGTTGCGTCCTTGGTGGTGCATCAGCAGGAGCATGGGGAGGGCCTGCAGTGCTGGATTCATGCTCGGGGAGCCGCTTCTTCGTTGTCCGTGCTCAGCGTCCGTGTTACCGCTTCGGTTTGTCGTACGGTATCTCTTGGCCGTGGGAGCCGTTTGTTTGCGGCATCGTAATTTATGCGCCGGGCGGGACGTGTTTCGTCGGACGGTGTGTGTCAGTTGTGCTGCGCCGCTACGTGTACGGGCGCACTTTGATGGCGGACGGTGTTGCTGGCTTGCCGGCGGTGTTTGGCCTACTTTTCGCATCGTAATTGTGCGGGCGTGTGGACTGCTGCGTGCCGGCGGTAACTGGTGGTTTTTGCATCCGCCAGCACGGCGGTTGTGCTTCCGCCCGCCATCGTAATGAGCCCCTTAATTTTTTGATGCCTAGTTTAAACTTACAATATGTCCCATAACACTATTCACAAGTCCTCTTTCAGTATGTTTGCAATATATTTATTTATTAATATAAATTTTAAGTTGAGTTGTAAATTAGCAGTTATAGATATTAATGTAACCAATGTTTTTCGTGTTGAAGTAGCTTCATTTCCAAGTGGAGCAAGTAACCCTTAGGCATTCTGTGGGGCCCATTCATAGAGATACATTTACATGGGAGTACCTACATTTTATTTGTTTATAACATCTGGCTATTTACCACTTTCAAGGATTTATTTACTTTAAACTGTAGACTCACAAGTCTCCATCCCTTTAAATTAAGGGATGGAGCCAAATTTACGAGTGTAAGGTTACCGCTTGTAAGTTTTTACAAGTAGGTGGACAGCTTCACCACCTTGTTGGAGATCTTCATTTGGGACAGAATGAGGACAATGACTAAAGCTTATTTAAAAATATATTGCATTGTAAAATATAAACGTAAAATAAATTAAAATAATTATTTTATGCTAGAACTTAAGCAATAACATGTTAGAATACATCACCTCTTCCAAATAAATGTGTATTAAATAATAAAGTAAAATTAAATATATTTATTTACCATGAAATATAACATTTGAAACAAAATAAAATAAAAAATACCCTACCTAGCAATTTTACTATAAGATGGTTGACTTGTCCTTTTTCACTGTTGTGGGAAGCCATATTTGCATTTTTTCTAGTCTTGGTTGTTTTGTTTGTAAGTTTGTCTGCAGTTTGAAATACATTTGTAGTTTTGGCACTCTTACATGTTACAACAGAATTTGTGTTTACTTCTCCAAGAGGGATTGTGCAAGAAACAAATTCTTCTAGTAACTGTTAAATACTTTCATCTGAGTTGACACCAAATTTAGATGTATCCTTTACCCGTAATATCATATGTCGATATCGTGCTCTTCTTGCTAGTTATTCTTTTCTCCAAAAGTAGTGTCTTACTTCACCAAGGGGTAGACATTGTTTATTGAGATGAAGGTTAACATGACTTGAAATTTGTGTAACAAGCTGTAACATTTCCTAATTAATTTTTGTTGTGTAGGTTTTTATTGTCTTTTTACATCAGCAGTTCCATATAGCATCACAAGTCAGCATAATGACAGAATGGAACATAACAATATACATTCAGCAGCAAACAGGATCCCTACCCACCAGAACCTCACATCCCAATCCTCGTCACAGTACAGTACAGTGAACCCACAAAGACAAATCTGATTTCGGAAACAGAGCCCATCCCCATCCCCTCATTCCGAGCACCAGTGACCCCTAACATCCCCTCTCTATTCATGGACCCAACCTCCCGCCCAGTTTAGTTCAAGGAGGACGAGTGTCCGGGGGGTCCAACAGCTCAGTAAGCATCGCAGCCCATGCCCGCAAATCATCCTCAAGTTTATCATCCCTGCGGGTTTTCTGTAAATTACATTCTTCTGCATTTGCCCATTTAGCCATATCTTTCAGCCACTCAGCAAATATGGGGGCTCTCAGAGACAACCATCGTATAGCCAACTGTCGCTTGGCCAATGTGAGCCCCAACATCAAAAACTTCCTTTCCTAATTCATTTTTATGCAATTAAATAAATTACAAATAAATGTTTTAACATTTATGTTGTTATTTTCTTATACATAGTCCAATTAAATTTTAAGGAGCTAATGCTCACACAGCTTGGAATGTAAACGTGATGCAGTGACCTAACATTAGCCCCCGCAACCCCCGTGGTGCGGGGGTCCCTGAGTGCTTGAGGCCCCCTGCGGCACAGTGCACATGCGGCAGGGCCATAGCCTGAGAGCTCCTGACTGGGTCCGGCGCATGGGGGGGCCCCCTTCATGTACTTTGCAGTGGGTCCCCTCAAGTTCCGTTACACCACTGACATGATGCATACACTAAACAGCACTGCATCATTGTGAAAATACAAAACGAAAATAGGAACCCACCAAAGACTTGGAATGTCTCTTTCTTACAGGCAATATGGCACAATCTGCAAGTGACAATAATTTGGAGTAGCATGGGAGCCAGGACCCAGAAGGCAGATTGAGGGAAAAAGAAACTTTGCTTCATAGATAAGGAGGTGGAATTCCTCATTGCGATGATCAAAATATAGTTCAAAGACAAACGTTTTGTAAGCTCCAAAACTATAGCAAAAAAAAGCTGGGCAGTTGACAGAGCACAACTCATTAACTTTTATAGCTGGATAATCCAACACTGAGGGGCCGATTCCGATTCGGGCCGGAAATCTCTCCGACCGAGCCGGACCCGGAGAGATTTCCGACCGAATCGGACCCGTGCAGTCCGACCGAACGAGTACGATGCGCACGTATGCCATCGGACTCGAGTCGGTCGGACTCCCATTGAAGTCAATGGGAGCCTGTCGTACAACGCGTACGCGGGCTCCCATTGACTCAATGGGTGCGATGCGGACAAGTGCGCCCCCTACAGCGTGTACGCGGCGAAGCGATTCGTGCCATACACGCACAGGTAGGGGGGACCCCTGTGTGCGACTCGCGCGGCTACGCGTACAGGGGGGTCCGACACGGACCCCCAAAGTACGGCTCCGACAGCTCTTTCGAGCCGGAGTGCGCGGCTCGGTCGGACTGCTCGCGGCGCGCATCGTACTTACCCGGCCGGGGAACATCTCCATTGCGCGGTGCGAGTCGTGTCCGTGCGTGTCGGTCGGTGAGGTTCGACCCGGGATCGAGTCGGTCGGAGCGGTCGGGACGCCCGGACGAGTCAGTCGGCGAATACGCATCGTACTCGCTCGCCCGGACGCGCGTACGGATCGGTCGGGAAATAGGGCTCCGAATCGGATCCGGTTAAGCCGAATCCGATTCGGAGCCCTACCGGCAAGATCGGAATCGGCCCCTGAATGTCATTGACATGTATATTGGAGACATGACTGATGGGATGAGAAACTCTGTGGACAATATGTCAGATGACGTGAAGGATACAAAAGGTCAACCATCTACTAACATGAAGAAGACTCTTTGGACAATTAGTACAAAGTCTATCACAGAGGTGTTGGAACTTTTGGAACTAGTCCCTTCCATTTGGGTTTCAGCCCAGGAGTGAGAAAACAGCCCCCAAATCATAATCGACTATGTGGTATAGGGCAGTGATGACATATAAGTATCTCTATAGCATAGTGTCTTCCAGAAATGAGAATATAATAGTCTGCAACAATGAAAATGCAGGTTACATATTTGGAAGTGACGTATATGTGTTCCAAAAAAGTCTCTTGCAAAGCATAGTTTGTTTACTATTCTGCATGGAAACTTGTGATTATGGTATCATTTCTGTTTTTGATGAGTGTTTTGATACATCAACAGATCTGCATCTATAAGTATGTATGGATCTTGTTGACATGCTTCTTTACATATTTATATTGTTTTTAATTCACATGTCTATGTTTGCAAGCATGGGTTTAGTGATGTTGCTCCACATCAGATCTTTATATATTCTGTTCTAAAGTTAACTGAACTTACAAGAAAAAGGGTTGGTGTGATTTCTTGTCTCCTGATCCGTAATCATACTACCTGGATATTAATCAAGAGCAGTCTACCTCTGACAGATAAATAGCATAAAGTGCAATTCACAACAATTACATCACAAACCATTTTGATTCAATGCAACCATTTACACCATGGGTACTCACAAACATGTTCCCAGTGGCCAAAAAGTAACATTAGTGGCAGTAGTACGGCAGTTGGGCGGCGGGAATTGTAAGGTGGACAGAGGGGAAGCAAAGCATGCACATTTAGTGGCTGAATTGCAAAATGTGAAAGCAGAAAACCTGGGATCAATCCCGCTTCCCCACTTGACCAAATTATGTGGTTCTAGGCAATTGTTTTATTTTACTTTGTCTCTTTTTTTCATTATAGCATATAAGAGCACCTCGAAACATTTCCTTGTGTACAATATAATAAACTATAATGCTGTCCATGCGTAATAGGAACCCAAGCCACCCAGAATGTGCACATGACAAATAACTTGCCTATTAGTTCACTATTGTTGGGCGGTGGGAAGAATGAATGTTTCTAAGTTCATATTTGAAAACTATCACTTTTAAAAAATACTTCTCATTGCATTGATATAATCTGATGTGCTAAGGTGAAACGTTTCTGCATTTTAACGAAATGCAGTTGTTTGGATTCTCAAGAGACTTCATCATATTTTTAAACGTTTGTAGCAAGATGTCTTTAAAAATGAATCTTTTTCTAAAGGTGAGAGGTGCAGGACACCTTTGTTGCTTCTTTTCATTTGCATAAGTTAACCGGTAAATGAATCCTTGCCCATTTATTCAACATCTTTCTAAATGTTAGCATTCTGTCAAGTAAACAGCAGCTCAGTGCTGCTGTTTAGCAGGGGGCTGTATGTATAGCTCAAGAGGGCCACTAATGGCAACCGGGCTGTACTTTGAGTATCACCGATTTACACTGACTGAACTGGGCATCTGACTTTGGATCTGAGGACACCAAAATACCTCTCAATGGTGCTGCGTGTCATCTTTTGTGCAGTCTTGATTGCTTCCTCTGCTTCAATCATTGGATGGTTGCATGGTGTCATCCAACATGGTCTCAAGGCGTAAGCATCACATATGTTAGGAAATTAAGGACAAATGACACAAGTTACGTGTGAACAGATTTCTGCCAATGGATTGTAGTGGATATGTTTGTAACACATACCTACGTGTAGGCTTTTTCCATATACATCACTTTCAGACCACTGAATGCTGATTCTGTGCCTGAAAATTTAGGAATCTTATCCTCCTTGCAAACCTGGCTAGTAATTCTGTGAAGCAGTAATTAGTTCACTGGTTACCGGCACATTGAGGGAGCAGGTATGCTTTCTGTTCTTGTAAATGTGTTTCCAAATCACCAAGTATGACGTGATATGTGTGCAAACAAGGGCACCTTTGACATGTGAGAGGGTGATATGTCAGAAAACAGCCTTCACTTGTTGCAGATATAAGTCTGGTTTGAGAAATCTGGCGTCCTGTGGTGTAATGGACAAAAGTGCCTCTAAAACATGATTCAGTAATTCAGATAATATACATTGGGATACATGCGCCACTGATACACAGATAGAGACCACCCAGAAACCCTTTTCGCAGACCAATATCATTGCCAACGCAAAGGCGCCCTCAAAACACACCTCCTCCTCTTCACACACAACTTTGACCTATGGATCAGGTCCCTACGCAATTTTCTCACATCCTCCTCTCCCTCTAACATACTCTTTTGTCGCAAACTCAAATGATTTTCTCCCTTTGGCCTCTCGGGCAACCTTGCTATCTCCATCTACAACAATGAGAATATCAACTTCCAACCTTTATGGTCCACCCATACAATCGGTCTCTCTCTGGACTCCCCTGCAGTCCGATATGCCCCCCTCAGCCCACTGCTCACAGCCAAAACCAGACCGTGAACAACTTTCCCAGAGACCATCTCCCACATGCCCATCTCCAACCTCCCACACACCAGTATCTCTCCCTCTGGTCACCCTCCCCACCCTCTTCTCCACCCCACAGTCGACCCTTATGCCTCCCCGCCCCTCCCCTCCTTCATCGCTCACTGCCCTTACTTCTCCCAACAACAGAGACCAACAGCTCACATCTCCTCCAATCATAACTGATGAACATAACTGGCCCCTGCGCTGCAAGCTCCTTTCCTCATTCTTGCACCTCTCTCGAAGAATCAACTTCCTCTCATTAGCTATTTCCCATCTAAGCATCTCTGTATCCTTCCAGTGCTGCTCCTTCCTTCACCCCCATCCCCCACTGTCCCTCCACCCCACACCCTCCCACAAACCAAAAGACAGCCGTCTAACCAGACCCAAATGAATACAATCCCCCATAGATGTCTCAGAACTATCCTATCTCCTAGAGAGTTATGCAGCTTCAAGTTCTACCCCCTCCCATCCTATAGTCCCTCAGTGGACTACCTGATCCCCACCCTTATCTCAGACTGCAGGCAATCTAACACACACCATCCTGGTGTACGTTCACCCCTCTTAACTTGATACATATCCCAACAGCACTCCCTAAACAGCCTAGCCAGAAAGTCAACAGCTTCCCCCTGAACTGCATGCTACACAATTGTCGGTCTGCAGTCAAACACTGCCTAAAGATATTAGCCTCAATCTTGACCATAATCTTGATATCCTGATCCTCACTGAAACGTGGCTCAACGACTCATCTAACCACGCTCTAGACCATCTACTTCCTCCCAATTACTCCATCTTAAGTAGAGTACGGGAAGATAGACTAGGCGGAGGTCTCGCACACATTAACAGAAACTCACTGAGATGCAGGATCCTCCAAACGACTCAGGGGTAGATTTTCAAACATTTTGCGCTGGCTTAGCATCACAAAAGTGATGCTAACCAGCACAAATGTATTTTTTTAATTTACTTTCCAGCGCAAAACTTGTTTTGTGCTGGAAAGAACCCTAAAAGTAGCGCAAAGCACTGCTTTGAGTTACTTAGTGCCAAGGGGGTGTTACGTGGGTGGTACATGGGCGTTCCCATGCAATGACCCATGCCTTTTGGTGCAAAACTCTATCTACAAACAATTGTAGACAGGGTTTAGCGCCAAAAGTTAACGATGCGTCAAAGGAGGCGCTAACAGGAGAAATGTTTTATTTCTCCTTTCTTTTCTGACTTTGCATGCGTGCTGCACTGTTCAGCACAAATGCAAAGTGGGAAAAGCTTTTAAACTTGTATGGGTATGGTATTTTGTACAGGAAGGGTTCCCTTCCTGTACAAAACCTATGCTAGACTCACGCACACACCCTAGGTCTATGGCACTAAGGTGTGTTTGTGGCGCTCAGCAGCTGAAATCAGCACCAGCGCTAGTGAGAGAGGAGGAGAGAACCACACCTCTGAAGATATGGCGCTCTCCTGCTCCCTACCTGTCATGCAAAGCAGCACAGCCTCTTTGGGTGCTGCACTGCGTTGTGTGTATTTTTTAAAAATCTGCCCCTCATTTTCAGTCTTTCGAATGCATGTTGGTGGAAATGCCCACATCCATTACCTCCAGCATCAAACTGAATGTGATTTACCATCCACTGGGCCATAAAAATTCCTTCATCGAGGAATGTATGGATCTCTTCACCTCTCAACTGATCAGCTCAGACAATTCAATCTTCCTTTGAGACTTCAACATCCACTTGGGATTCGAGGGTAACAGCCTGGTAGACACCTTTACAGCCTTTCTCAAAGACAATGATCTCCAACAACACTGCCTTTAGCCCACACACCACAAAGGCACCATCCTTAACCTGAAAATCTCAAATTCCCGCAATCTACATTCATACAACCCCATTCCAGTCAACTGGTCTGACCACATGCAGATCCCATTCTCCCTCTCCAATTCTTTTGCCAAAACTGCCGGGCAACCCAAGAAAGAGATAATGTGGTTCAGGGACACATCCAATCTTGACACAGAAGCCATGGCCATCATGACCCTTCCTACCCCTAATCTCAATTACACCCCACCTTGATATTAATGAGGCCACCGACAAAAATAACTCCTACATGGAATCCCTTATTAACAAATTTGCACCCCTGAAGTGCAAATTATCTAGTTCAAAACCCTCCAATCCTTAGTTCTCAAAAGAACTTTACGAAGAAAGAAAGCTTATCAGAAAGCGTGAGAAAGAATGGGGATTAGCGCACTCTCACCTGAGTATGAATAAGCTTCGCATAGCACGAAAACAGTACAAGGACCGAATCCTTAGAGGCCAATCCTCTAACTTCAGAGCACTCGTGAATTCTGCAAAGAACAGACCAAAGCGCCTGTTCGAGGTTCCAGACCAAACTGCAAACCCCTCCACTACTTCAGCATTTGAACCATCAGTGGCCCGCAGCAAAAACTTTGGGGATTTCTTTGATAGAAAAGTCAGAGACATCCATATCTCGCTACACACCAGAGAACCTCCAGAACCTGAGATTCTACTGTGCAAGGCACTTCATTTGTGGTCCTTTTTCTCCCCCATTTCTGAATGAAACCTATAGCGAACAATCTCCAAAGTTAAACACTCGAACCACCTTCAGGACGCCATTCCAGGGTCTATCTGCAAATCTCTTGCCACACACCTACTCCCCCTATGGACCAACATGGTCAACTCCTCTCTTCAACTGGTCCTATTTCCAGAATGACTAAAAGGGGATCAAGTCTCTCCTCTCTTGAAAAAACAATCTCTCGACCCAGAGAACATGAACAACTACTGCCCAGTCTCCACATTTCCATTTTTAGGCAAAGTCATTGAAAGTTGTGTTGCTTCCCAGCTCACTTCACACATTCGAACAAACAACCTCCTAGACTCTCTCCAATCAGGTTTCTGAGAGGGCCACAGTGCAGACACTGTGATCCTACAAATAGTCGACGACTCCCTTGGAATCCTTGACTCCGGGAACTCCTGCCTCTTGGTCCTCCTGGACTTGTCCGCTGCATTCAACACTGTCAACCATCTGGACCTCCTTCACACTCTTGAACAACGCAAGGGCTGTGGAGGCACAGTCCTCAATTGGTTTTCCTCTAACCTAACCAACCTCTCCCAAATTGTGAAAATGGGCAACGCGTTCTGGAGACCAGTCAATGTACATCAAAGGGTCCGTCAAGACTCGATCCTCTCTACAAACCTCTCAGAAACGCTGAGATTCTCTTACACCTCTATGCTGACGACACTCAAATATACATAAAACTCTCCTCCCCTGAAGACCTGGCCCTCCTTTCAATCACGCTTCTAAATATTCAAAACTGGATGTCTAACCATCATTTAAAACTCAACCCAACTAAAACAGAATTTCTTTGATCTCGCCTCTGAAAGCAAGTACCCCAGTACAAGAATGGATGCCCAACTTTCCCGTTCTGGATGGCTGCCCTGCCCTTGTCCAGAGTTCTAGATCCCTTGGTATCACCCTTGACAATCATCTAAATCTTCACAGCCACATTACAGTCATGGCCAAAAGCGCATTACACCAACTCAGGCAGCTGTGGGGTGTCAGACAACTGATCTCGGAGTAAGACCTCAAAACAGTGGTGCAGTCTTTCATCCTCTTAAGACTAGATTACGGAATCGCCCTTCTCTCAGGCGTGCCCAAAGTTCATCTAGGCCCACTGAGAGCAACTCTACATGCAGCAGCGCGCTTCGTGTTGGGTCTCAAGAAATGTGACCACATTTCCCAGGTGCACAGACAAAATATTGATTTTTAAATATCGACCTACATTAATATTGAGTTTTAAATATCGTAGGGACAGAATATCGACATCAGGAATATCGGTGACCAGAATACCGACCTGAAGGTAAGAAATATCGTTTTTGTTAATATCGAAGTTATTAATATCGATACTAAAAATATCGATGTTAATAATATCGATGTTTATGTTAGTGTTATGTATTTTTGTATGTATTTTATATGTATGTGTTCCACATGTTTTGTTCTGTTTTGTATTATTTTTTTAAATATATGTATTAATTGTTTAGAAGTTAGTAATTCTTTTTAAAGTAAATTTTGCGTTTTAGTACCGTAGCGGGTTGTGGGTTCATAGGGGAATAGGGTGGGAAGTAATTTAATTATAGTAAATTAATTCATAATTTTTAGAAATTATTAATTATTTTTTATTAAATTTTGCATTTTAGTTCTGTAGCAGGTTGTGGGTTTATAGGGGAATAGGGTGGGAAGTAATCTAATTGTAATTAAGTAATTATTATTTTTTATTTATTTTTATTGATATTTAATTTATTGTTAATTAATTATTAATTGGTAATTAATTTTTATTAATTGATAATTATATTAATTGTATAAATTTTTATTGGAGCGGGTTGTGGGTTTATAGGGGAATAGGGTGGGAAGTAAATTAATTATAATAAAGTAATTAATAATTTTTATTTTTGGTATTGATAATTAATGTATTGTTTATTAATTATTAATTGGTAACTAATTTTTATTAATTAATTAATTGATAAATATATTAATTGTGTTAATTTAGTTTAGGAGCGGGTTGTGTGTTTATAGGGGAATAGGGTGGGAAGTAATTTAATATAATTAAGTATTTATTTATTAATATTCAATTTGTATTGATAATTAATTTATTGGTAATTAATTATTAATTGGTAATTAATTTTTATTAATTATGATTTATTTGTATTGATGATTATTTTATTGTTAATTAATTATTAATTGTTAATTAATTTTTATTAATTGATTAATTGATCATTATATTAATTGTGTTAAATTTTATGTGGAGTGGGTTTTGTGTGTATTGGGGAATAGGGTGGGAAGAAATTTAATGTTATTAAAGTAATTATTAATTTTCATTTATTGGTATTTATAATTAATTTATTGTTAATTTATTAATAAATCATTATTTAATTAAAACAATTATTTAATTGATAAGTATGTTATTTTTAACCCCTACGCTATCCAACACTTTCCCTATGTTGCACTCTCTGGAGTGGGAATAGTAATTTTTACCCCTACGCTATCCAACACTTTCCCTACTGTTGCACTCTCTGGAGTTGGAATAGTAATTTTTACCCCTACGCTATCCAACACTTTCCCTACTGTTGCACTCTCTGGAGTGGGAATAGTAATTTTTACCCCTACGCTATCCAACACTCTCCCTACTGTTGCACTCTCTGGAGTTGGAATAGTAATTTTTACCCCTACGCTATCCAACACTTTCCCTACTGTTGCACTCTCTGGAGTGGGAATAGTAATTTTTACCCCTACGCTATCCAACACTTTCCCTACTGTTGCAATCTCTGGAGTTGGAATAGTAATTTTTACCCCTACTCTATCCAACACTTTCTCTACTGTTGCACTTTATGGAGTTAGAATAGCAATTATAACCCCTACGCTATCCAACACTTTCCCTACTGTTGCACTCTCTGGAGTGGGAATAGTAATTTTTACCTCTACGCTATCCCACACTTTCCCTACTGTTGTACTCTCTGGAGTGGGAATAGTAATTTTTTTCCCTCCGCTATCCAATATTTTTCTGTTTTGTTTTACTTAATGTTGTGTATAATTTATTTTACAAAAATTAAAAAGATTGTAATTTTTAATTTCTTAAATATATTTTTAAAATTTTTAATAATATTATTTTTGTATGTGTATGTCTGTATTTATTATTTATAAAATATTTTTAACAATTTATGTTATTAAAATAATTATTTATGAATATTATTAAGTAAGTATATATATTATATTTTATATGTTTAATTTATTTTAACATTATATGTATCTGTTTTTATTTTTAAACATTTTTAAATAATTTTAACTATGTTTCTTTTAATTATATGTATTATTTACTTTATTTTAGATTATTTTTTTAACATTTAAAAAAAACAAACGATATTTTTTACAACAATATTTTTGACATCGATATTTTTTTCCGATATTTTTGTACTTACCATGATGTAGATAGGATGTTGATATTCTTGACTTTGATATTTTTGTCACGATATTTTTGTACCTCGATATTTTTTAGGTCGATATTTTGTCAGTGATTCATTTCCCGGGCCCTGCTAACTCTCCAATGACTGAAAATCTCTGGAGCAAATAGGGGTTCCAGAAATGCCCAATCACTGCTCCCGGAACGCCCCACCTTCAGTCGATAATGGTACACGAGCCATCATTCTTTGGTTGTGCCACAAGAATCTGGAACTCCTTACCTCCCCCATTCGCCTAACAACCTGCATAGCCACCTTCAAAAAGGAACTCAAGCTCCTCCTATTTGACAGACACCTGGGTTAATCACCCTCGACCATACCTAAGTACTCTATCCAGGAGACAAACTACCTTCATTGTGTGTCCCTACCATCTTAATCAATGCTTGAACCGTGTGCGTCCCTGTCCAGCAACTGCTTTTGTCCTGGACGCAGCTACCGATGCAATATGTCTGAAAGTAATTATTGTAACTGTAACTTGCTGTACCCTTGTATCATGCTACTGTTGTAAAGCGCTCTGATGCCTTCAGGCTATGTCCGTGCTATATAAAATTGCAAAAATAAATCATTAAAAATAAATGCATGACAGCAAGTGTTGGAATTCCATTCGACTTACTTGTTGTTGATTCTAGGGATGGTGTTATTTGATCAAGGAGCCTTTATATGAAAGCCTGGCTTGATCTATATCTTTGTTTGAGCTCCACAGGTTTGTCAAACTGGGTCAACCTCACCTATTCTTGTCCTCCACACCTTTCTGCTGCGGTCTTCTCTGGGAAATTGGCCAAAAAAAGCAGCCTCTGTCTGTGTCGCTGTATTATAACCTTGGTTTTCTGTGAAAGGGGTGGTGAATTTAGGTTACATTTTAGCTTCTGATTATTGTGCATTATTTGCACCAGTTCTCATTTGCCACAGGGTTTTGGCACCTTTTGAGCCAGCACCGAATAGTGGTATGTTTCATGCGGTTTTTAAGATTCAGTTACTCTTACTTTGCATGCATTATATGGGATTTGCCCCTACACACTGCAATGTTGTTTGGAGCAGTACTAGCAGTGACTTTTCCCACAATTCTAAAACTACTCCAGACAGTTGACTAATGCCAAATTCTGCATGTCTGTAGAGCGCCATTGACACTATCTGATAGTAAATCTAGGCGATCACAAAAATACCTAAGATGTGTAAAATGCCTTGTTCACACTTATGTGTGATTGGGGTTTTACCTGTGTGCAAAATGTGCATGATAGCTATTTGACAAAGAAAACAAAAACAAAACGCGATCTCACAAAATGTGTATGAGAACATGCATACAATTAATGTGCACACGATATGCGCAAATGTTCATGCAGGAACAGTATTGTACCACGAAGGATTTAAAAATGTGTGTACAGAGCACATGAAGCACCAATCGTGTGTTACAAGCAGCACATATAACACCTATGCAGCGCAGGTAACACCTGTCTAATATAGCACATGTCCTGTTTGTCATAGGCAAAGGAATTGCATAGGTGGGACATACTTGCCATGATTTACAATATGCATCAGAGGCACAATATATACTTTGCATGACCAAGCTACGGTGTGCACGTGGAACAACATCAGAGCCCAGTTGTAGAATTAACTTTCCACTGCCAGAGTTACTGTGTTTACTTTGTGTGGCCAGTTGATGTTCTCTCCCCTCACATTCCCGATTTAAAAGGAGGTGGATGGCCCTGTAATTAACCTCCCCATATCTTCCTACCAGGGACCTTATTGCGTTCAGCAGTCCCAAATGTATTTTGTTCTCTGGGAGGTTCCTGGTGCCTATTATTCAGGCTTCTTCCCTATTATATCAAATAGGGGGAAGAAACCTGGCAAAATCAGATGGAAGGCTATACAGGCTCAGACAGAGGAGTACAACCTTTATAGAAATAATCATTTGGGCTTACTTTCCAAAAATCTAATTTAACTAATCAAGTGGATTTTTAATAAATGGCAGATTGCTGCAAAATGGATTTAAGAGTCCTTTCCTAAGTCAAATTATGGAAATATGGATTTTATACTTCAAAAATACTTTGCATAAATAGAACGGCTGCTCAAGCATATCCAGTGAACAGCACCTTTGAAACCTGTTACTACAGAGACATGCCAGCTTCATGTTTGGTAAAGCTGTCTTCTACACATTATGCACTTACTCCTTGTGGGCTTCGAAGCACACTTCGTATAGCTAACTAATGTTAGAAGAAGATTTTTGCACACGTCAGAAAGCTTGGCCAACAGGCAGTTGGAGTTTCATGTGAGTGGCGTATGTCAACACAGCAGCTCACAAGAATGCCTGAATTACATGTCACTGGCAGAATATCTGCACCACTATACTGTTACCTTAACTAAAAGTCATATATACCAGCTGTGGTTGGTCAATTAGTTACCATATTTAGGGGCCGATTATGATGGCGGGCGGACTTTGTCCGCCCGCCATCGCCCGGCAAATGGGACCGCCCGCTATGTGTGCGGCGGTCCCGCACATGTGATTAGGATGCCACCGCCACGGTGGCGGTGGCATCCCCATTTCCAGCATTGTGGCGGGCGGTGCTCACAACACCGCCTGCCACAGTGCTGGAAATGCATGTTGTGCATCTGCATGCACAACGTGACAGGCACCGCGCGGTGCCTGCCACCTTGTGCATGCAGATGCAGGGGGTACCATAGGTACCCCCCATGTGCACCCCCACCCCCAAAATACCTGGGGGCCCGCTACGGGCCCCCAATGTCAGGGACCGCGAGCCTTTCCATGGCGGCAACGCCGCCATGGAAAGGCTCATCACCGCCGGCATCATAATGTGGATGGCGGTGTCTTGCAGACACCGCCACCATATTAATCCTTTTCCGCCCGGTCGACTGATCGGCCGGGCGGAAAACATGCGGACGGTCTTTCCGTCCGCCGGTGTCCCCTCCGCCATGGTAATATGGCGGGGGGGAATTTGGTGGCGGACGGACGTAAATGGCGGGCGGATCGCCACCGCCATGCGGGCGGTGGCGATCCGCCCGCATCATAATCGGCCCCTTAGAGTTCAGAACATATGAACTGGAAAGTATGTTTAGCAGATTATTAAAAAGCCAGCATTCCCCATAGAAAATGAGGAACCAAGTAAAAAGATGCACTTTCACTTAGTATGCCTTTTGAAACACACTTTATTTTTTTTAAGTTTGATTTTATTGAAAATCACAAGAAAAAAGAACAGCATTATAATAAAAATAATGAGTCTTAATTAACATAGGAATCATAAAAGAACAAGGATATACAATGGTTATAGTTAACATGCTGTATGCAGAGGGAAATAAGTTCAAAAGGGAGGGGGAAAGAGGTGTGAGGGGAAAAAGGGAACAATATATTATGACTCTGGAAAAATTGAAGATAAAAGAGGTAAAAAGTAAACACTGTAGGCACATTAAACATAAAATTAAATATCACAATATAAATATATAAGCATAAAACAGCTTCTAATATATTCAGGAAAAGACAACAAAGGGGCCGATTCCGATCCGGGCCGGAAAACGTACCGACCGACTCGGAGCCGGAATTTATTCCGACCGACACGTACCGGTGCAGCCCGACCCGCAAAGTACGATGAAAAGCGTGCAAAATCCGACCGACTCGTACGGAACACAATACGAACGACCGAACCGCGCGGAAAACAGCTATCCGGCCGGAAAAGCACGCGAATCGAACCGACCGACACGCACCAGGAAGAATCCCGAACGAAACGTACCCGCGAACTCCGACCCGCCAAGTACGATGCAACGCGTGGAAAACACGACCGAGTCGCACGGAGCTCAAGCCGTACGACCAACACGCATACAAAACAGCGAGCCGAAGCAACCCAATACACCGCGACCGACGCGTACGCAGCACAGAAAACAGCACAAACACAGCGTGAACGACTCAGAGAAGCTCGCACGAGACAAATGCAGGGTCCGACTCGGTCAGAAGAACGTCTCCTACATGCACAAAAAGTACAAAGGGAAAAACAAACAAAAAAGGCCAAACAAGCAATTACAAAGCCAATAAATACTGGGGGAAACAGGGAACAAAGACACACCCACAACTCCACCCATATAAAGGACACAAATCTCTACCATGATCCTTTGCAAATTCAAATTACCTGCCAGCACACAACACCAACAGACAGCAACCACACACACACTCACAGCTCATCCATCACACAAGCCACACACCATCAGCACCTCAACAAATAGCACCCTCACATACACCCAGCAAAACACACACTCACACACCCTCACTTGCACACCAACACACATCACTCACCACCACCACCCATCACCATGCCCCCCAAGAAGAA
This sequence comes from Calotriton arnoldi, assembly GCA_963921515.1. Lineage (NCBI taxonomy): Eukaryota > Metazoa > Chordata > Amphibia > Caudata > Salamandridae > Calotriton > Calotriton arnoldi. The sequence goes on along the minus strand of CAWUFW010004118.1, from coordinate 1,275,848 downwards.
TTCAAAGTTCCTAGATAGTGAATTGGAAGTCATGGTAGTTGAGATCCTCAGGGTAGAGCCACAGCTGTTTGGTACACTGGTCCAACAGACCCCCATGTCGCAGAAAACCAAGATGTGGGCGAGGATCGTCGACAGGGTGAACGCACAATCACCATGTTTGCGCACAAAGGAAGACATCCAGAACAGGTGGTATGATGTGCGCAGGAGGGTCAGGGACCTACTGAAGAAGGATTACATCTTGAGCCAACACACCGGCAGTGGCCCTCCTGCCAAACCACTATACCTCAGGCCCTGGGAGGAGAAGGTGCGGGCCATCCTACCACCAGTGAGCGTATATGGACTAGAAAACATCCCAGAGCCTGGTGAGTACACAACCAATATACCCAATATTGTGTGACAATACACACACATCACTGTCAAGGGGATAGTCAAACCATGCACCCTTAGCAAATACACAGCAACAAAAACAGAATCATCCCAAGATGTGTATGTCAGTCAGATAAACACAACACATGCCATCTCATAGTGATATGTAACTGTGTCATGACATGTACAAACCCTACAACAAATAAAGCTAGGCAGTGGCACAAATATAACCAACAAACACTGTCAGATATGTAGCCACCACTACAAAACCACCACACAGGGAATCCCACAGAAAGGAAGGAATTCTGTGTATGCTGGTCAAGTCAGTGTAGCCAATAGCATCATGGGAGTTGTAGTCACAGATATTGCCCACCCTCACAATACGCCCATCAACACCACTCTGAACCATGCTCACATCACAGGGAGTGGAAAACAACTGACAAGATGGCTGACACTGGCTACTGCTGTGGGGAGAACAAGGCCCTGCTGGGAACTGGGCACCAACCAACAGCAGGACACCACTGACTGACATCCTGAAAGACAACTTGCACTCCCTGCAATGGAAGCACGTTCCATGGTGGGATATCTGGCTGGGTGGGAAGGAGGACTGACAGCTATGACCATAGTTACCAGCAGCTCTCCCCACACACACCCCTAACACAAACTACACACAACACACCTGGGAAAATGCATTGCCTCACACTAAAATTCATTATCCCACAAAGAACCACCACCCTGGGTCATGCTGTGGGAAGCACAGTGACACACATGGGACTTGTAGCCAAACAAACGCCAGGACAACACTGTCAGCCATCCATTCAGCACAGGCACACTACCCACAGGGAAGCAGAGTCAGAAGGAAGGAAGTATGGGTAAGCTGGGAAGGGGGGTGGAGGCAATAGCATGATGGGAGTGGTAGTCACAGATATTGCTCACCCTCACAATTGGCCCATCAACACCACTCTGAACCATGCTCACATCACAGGCAGTGGAAAACAACTGACAAGATGGCTGACACTGGGTACTGCTGTGGGGAGAACAAGCCCCTGCTGGGAACTGGGCACCAACAAACAGCAGGACACCACTGTCAGCCATCTTGCCATTGCTGTCACACCCACACACAGTGAAGTACACTCAAAAGGAAGGAAGTATGGGCATGCTGGGAAGGGGGGTGGAGGCAATAGCATGATGGGAGTGGTAGTCACAGCTCAACATCCCCCACCCACATGGCCCAGCAAGCTCACACTGAAGCATGCACACCTCACAGGGAGTCAAAAGTCACCTCAAAGATGTCTGACACTGGCCTCAGCTGTGGGGAGCACAAGGCCCTGCTGGGAACTGGCCACCAACCAACAGCAGGACACCACTGTCAGCCATCTTGCCATTGCTGTCACACCCACACACAGTGAAGTACACTCAAAAGGAAGGAAGTATGGGCATGCTGGGAAGGGGGCGTGGAGGCAATAGCATGATGGGAGTGGTAGTCACAGCTCAACATCCCCAAACCACATGGCCCAGCAAGCTCACATTGAAGCATGCACACCTCACAGAGACTGGAAAGCCCCATCAAAGATGTCTGACACCGGTGCTCAGTTGTGGGAAGCACAAGGCCCTGCTGGGAACTGGCCACCAACCAACAGCAGGACACCACTGTCAGCCATCTTGCCATTGCTGTCACACCCACACACAGTGAAGTACACTCAAAAGGAAGGAAGTATGGGCATGCTGGGAAGGGGGGGTGGAGGCAATAGCATGATGGGAGTGGTAGTCACAGATATTGCTCACCCTCACAATTGGCCCATCAACACCCCTCTGAATCATGCTCACATCACAGGCAGTGGAAAACAACTGACAAGATGGCTGACACTGGCTACTGCTGTGGGGAGCACAAGGCCCTGCTGGGAACTGGGCACCAACAAACAGCAGGATACCACTGACTGACATCCTGAGAGTCAACCTGCACCCACTGCAAGGGTGGCATGCTTCATGGTGGGATAACTGGGCTGGAGGGAGAAGGATGTCCGGATGTCAACCAAATACCACCAATGCTGGCCATGCAAACACCTCAACATTCACATTGAAATGCTTCATGTTGTCAGGACAATGCGCTACACCAATATCAACAGCTGACTGTGACAACTTAGGACAATGCAATGTACAGGCCCGCATCCAGAGGTACAGTCACAACTGTCAGGTGTTTGAACCATTGATGCCTGTAGAAACATTACATACATTGTGTGTCTCTTCCAAATACAGGTGATGATGGGGACACAGCAGCAGACGCTGTGGAGTCCCTGTCCTAGGCTCCGGGGGACACTGAGCTCACTGGTGTGGAACAGCCTCTGCCCACCTCGGATGACGAAGACCTACCTGGCACCTCCGCAGTGAGTCATCATGCAGCACCAGCAGCAGCACCAGCTGCACCCCCTGCACCCACCCCTCCAACAACTGCCAACACACAGAACACCCCTGCCGACACGGACAGACCAAGGACCACCCCCACCACCAGCACACGGACCCCGGCCCAACGTGGAGCTACGGACAACAACACCAGCAACAACCCCCAAGGGGGCCCAGGGTCACCTGTGCGTGCCACCGCAGGTCCTTCACGTGTCGCCAGGGGTGGTGGGAGGGGTGGTAGACATAGGTCGCTGCTTGCAGAGGGGTCTGGACTGCATGATGACCCACAACTGGTACGCATAGCTGATGCGTACCAGACTAGCACCGGAGAGTTCAGCCAGGTAGTGGGGATCCTCAGGGACATTCAACAGAAGCAGGCTGCCCATCATGCCCGCTTGGACTTACACATGTCCCGCATGGAGTCCAAGTGGGACACAGTGCAAGAACAGACGGCGGTGCATAGGGACATATTGCAATGCCTCCGCCAGATTTGCACCAACATGTCAACACCTCCCTGTGTGCCCACAACATCTGGTGCTGCAACAACTGCAACTGCCACAGGGAGGGAGGATGACTCTGGCGGAGAGTCCCCTGCACCGCAGCAGCCTGCACTTGAGGGTCCCCCCCAAAGAAGAGGGGTCGTCCGAGGAAGGACAACTGAGAGGCTGATGGCCATGCACAACACCCAGGAAGCCAACACCTGTTCTGGAAAATCACCTTTGTGCCCAAACTCTTCACCCTGTCGAATGCAACACAACTCTCCCACATGACATGGGGAGCTCAAGTTGGACCAATGTATCAGATGACTGTGGACTTTACTCTGGACATTTCGGCTACCAGGACTTCCAAATCATCTAGGAACTTTGGATTACAATCACAATGTACAGCACCCACCATCCTGTGCACTATACTCACACATGTATGTCAATAAACTCACTAATACACCATACTTGCCTCTGTTGTGATTCCAACGTTGTTTCTGAAGTGGAGATGATGATCTGTGAAATGACACTGTGCATGCTAACTGCTACAGCAAGTACAACACCGGCATGTGAGTCATGGCGACGTGACACATATGAGGGAGACACACCACCAGGGCTACACAACACATACACACCAGGGCCATCTGACTCATCGCCTACACTGATGTTGCCAGGAAATACGGTGCAATGCACAGACCCAACACCTATTCACAGTCTGTGTCAACTAGCCCACTGGTGCAGTAAGCAAATGTCAGTCAGATGTGTGACCACAGACAACGCACATCACAAAGTGAAGCACAGGTTTATTACACATTTGCAACATGTTGTAACCACTACAGATGCAAGGTAATCCCACCTGGCAGTGGGCACACAGTCAACAAGTGTAGAAGAAAGGAAGTCCATGGGTGTGGCGCACATCACCTGTAGGGAAACGACAGCTACCACCCTGGAAGTTGATTCACGGTGTCGGGGGATCACAGTTGACCAAACAACTCTGAAAGTACCCTGTGAAGGACAGAAATGACACACAGTGAAAAGCACTGAAGAACAGGACAGAACTGCAATACTCATGCCCAATACATGTCACAAGAAACCCACCCAGAACCAAGTTAGCATGCCAACACTGTTGGGGAGTACAGACTACCTGTAAGGACACATCGCTGCACGCATCCAGTCAAGTAGCACATGGACACACTCAAACAGCACCAGAGCACCACCAACACATATCATGCAAACTCACATCATTGACATAACATCCCTGGATACTCACATTCAGCTGAAGAAGTTGGTGATGAGCTGTGTGCGGACATCACCCTCATCATCATCATCATCACTGGCATCGTGGTCCAGCCCAGGATCCTCCACAGGTGGCGGATGTTGGTCATCGTCATCCAGGATGAGAGGCAACTCCTTCCGCACTGCCAGGTTGTGTAGCATGCAGCAGACGATGACAATCTTGCACACCTTTGCTGGGGCATATGGGAGGGCCCCTCCTGTCTTATCTAGGCAGCAGAAGCGGCTCTTCAGGAGACCAAATGTCCGCTCAATCACTCTCCTGGTCCGACCATGTGCCTCATTGTAGCGCATCTGGGCTGGTGTCACAGGGTTCCTGAGGGGCGTCAGCAACCACAGCATGTTGGGGTATCCGGAGTCACCTACATACAGACAATTGCACATTAGCTGAGTTGGAAAAGAGGGTGGAACACTACATTGCAGAACACACACAATGGTACAAAGTCAGTACACACCAACAAGCCAGGCACGCTGGTTCCGCATCTGTGACATCATCCTCGGGATGCGACTACTCCTCATCGCGTAGGCATCATGTGCAGAACCGGGGAAACGGGCACAGACATGTGAGATGCTCATAACTGCAAGACATACCACCAGTGTATTGACCGAATGGTAGTGTTTGCGGTTCCTGAATGCCTGCTCTTGGGCCTGTGGTGGTACCAAAGCCACATGTGTCCCATCAATGGAGCCAATGACATGCGGCATCCTCCCCAGGGCATAGAAGTCACTCTTCACGTCAGTGAGTTGTTGAAGTCTAGGGAAATAGATGTACTGGTTCAGGTATCTCAACATAGCCTCCAAAACATCGCGGAGCACACGGCTGAACATGGTCTGTGACATCCCACCAGCACAAGCCACAGTGTGTTGAAAGGTACCAGTGGCAAAGAAGTGTAGGGCTGCCATCACCTTCACCTTGGGGGTCAGCGCTGTAGGGTATGTCCGGCCAGGTTGCAAATGTGGGGCCAACCTCACCGTCAATTCCTCAATCAGTGGCCTGGTGAAGCGGTACCGTCGGATGCAGTCCCGTTCAACCACTGTTGCAAGGTCAGGGAATGGCCGATGGACAGCTGGTGCCCTGCAGTGCATAGGTGAAGAAAGAAAGATTGTCAGTCACCCCACATATGTGGCATAGACCAGACTCAATATCACATGATACATCATTACGAGACACAAGTACATGATGCGTGTGCCGTTCCGTAAGGACATGTATGGCACCTACATGGCTAACATCTAACATCACAGTTCAACATGTTCCCTCAACAAGTCCCAGGTTGTGCTATGGGATATCATTAGGCTGTGTCACAGTACCCATGTACTGCTGTCACGTTCCAAACACACACCACAGTGACATGTGAGGACAGATGTGCCCCAGGCATCACAGCTCATCGACAGGTAGATTCCCAGGGACCCTGTATTGCCACATGGACACTGGCATGACATAGTGCATCATGAATACACCACAGCTAAACAACCATGACCCCCACAGGTAGTGGTCCCTGTTGCCTGGGCAGGACAGACATGGACGTCTGTGACACACACACGCACAACATCAAAGTCCATGCACAAACAACGTGGATGTGGAGACTGTCTCCCATTGTGCACATGGAATCAGAGACATTGTAAACACAACATGCACACAGACTGTGGAGGGCCATCACAATTGTGGCAATGGGTCACCCTGGGACGTACATACCATCCCACATGGGACTCAGGGGGTATGTGACATGACATACACATACACCACCGTGAAATGTGACCATGCCACATGCCCTGAAATGAACAGTTGCACACCACAGTGTTCATGTGCACAACACACCAAGGATTCTGTCTCCATAAACACGTGCACAGCCTGGGAGTGGCTGCCCCCAAGTGCCACCCAAAAAACAACATGTTGACCCCCATACACGGAACAGGTAATGCAGCCTTACATGCCTTAGGATAGGGTGTGGACAGGCTGTGGTGTTGTAGGTGTGCCCCTCACTCCCTGGGAAGTATATGTGGCTGGCATATGTTCACCTGTGACAGGCATGGTGACATATGCCAGTGACTTGTACAGGGACGCGTTGAACATCAATGGACCGATCGGTGTGCCCGGCCGGCCCATTGCATTCAATGTGAGCGGGTACGCGTTGTATCCCGGGTACGCGTTGTACAGCAATGGACCGATCGGTGTGCCCGGCCGGCCCATTGCATTCAATGTGAGCGGGTACGCGTTGTATCCCGGGTACGCGTTGAACAGCAATGGACCGATCGGTGTGCCCGGCCGGCCCATTGCATTCAATGTGAGCGGGTACGCGTGGTATCCCGGGTACGCGTTGTACAGCAATGGACCGAACGGTGCGTACACATTGGCTGGGGCCTGGCATGGCAACGGACGCGTTTTCGAAGCTCCAACGAGTCTGATGCAGTGAATTCAGTTGGCCAGCCACAACAATGTTGCAAAATCATGGGTGTCATGAAGTTGAAGATTTGAAGGATGCTGTGGGCGTGTATTAGTGCTGCTATTCCATGGATTGGTCAGATTCAGCAGATGCAAACGACTTGGACCTATCACTTTGGACACATGGGACAGTATCTGCCTCTGCAGCACACATATAATGCTGGCTGTTCCCCTGAGAGCTCACTTGCCTGCACTACATGCTCCAGGACGACATCTGCCACCAACACTGCTGCTGTTTATGCATCCTCTGGCTCCTGCAATGGCACGTACTGTGGAGAGAGCCCCAGCCTTCAGCCTTGAGGAGAACCAGGCCCTGCTGGACAGCCTCCTTCCACAGTACAGCAAGCTGTATGGGAAACCAGGGGAGCAGGTGAGTGTGCTGTCCACTGCATCACTAATTGTGCATGTTGTCTGACTTACAGGACTTTCAGTGTGCACACCACTGGCTAGCATGCCCACTGGGTAGTTGTCACACCCCAAAGTGTGTAGTTACATGCACTGAACTGGTACAGTACAGTAACAGTGCATTCCAACTAGGTTTACTTCCCATGCAATGATACCATGTAGTGACTGCTGGCAAACTGTTCATAGCCATTGTTGCACTGCCTGTGTACATCATATGCCCCTGTGATTGAGACATGTATATCCAACTGTGTGATGCACGTATATGTTGCATGTGTAGTAATGGCCTTTTCACTTTGTCATCCTCACAGGTTGATGCCCACCAGAAGCAGGACATCTGGCTGACCATCGCCCGGAAAGTAAGATCCGTGGGGGTCTACAGGCGCAGGATCCGCAACTGCCAAAAGAGGTGGCAGGACCTTCGTGGCGGGACCCGGAGGATCGCAAGGGTGCGCAGGAGGGGCGGACACCGGACCCTGACCCCCCACATGCTCCGGATCCTGGCGGTGGTCTTCCCTGACCTGGATGGGCAGCTGAAGGACAGACAGCAGCAAGGAGGGGGTGAGTCCATGACTGCACTGTGCACTTTGTCTGACATGCTATGTGCCCTCCTCTGGCCTGGTTAAACTTCCACAGTACATCAGTCATGTGGTCCAGGACCCATGTCCCTCATTTGTGACATGCCCACTTCTCCTCTGATACGCATATGTGTGGCCCTTATAGTCAGGAAATTGTGTCATTTGGGGACTGTGACATTGCATTTTGCTTTGCTCAAGGTGGGGGACAGCATTTGTTCCCGTGACTATGTTGTGCGATTCATGGGTGGGTCAATTGCTTACACAATGCCTAAGTTCTGACATTTGATCTGGGTGTAACTTCGATATGTGGTCCGCTTGCTGCTCTGACTCACCACATGTCCCTGGGGAATTTGGCACACACCCATGCTGCTGGTGGGAACAATGTTTGGGCCTCAGGAGTATGTGTATCCAGTGTGTCACACATGCTTAGCCACCTGCCTACTGTCCAGGACTCATCCCTCTTACAGGTGGAGCTGGACAGTCATGCCTACTCCAGGGCATACAATACACTCTGTACTCCCACTCCCGTGTATCATCTGGCATGTTGTGATCAGTGAAATGTACCCTCAGATATCTGCCTCTGTCTCATTGTGCTGTGTCTTCGTTGTCAGGACTACTGGTATGTTCATCGGTTAGGGCTCAGCATGCCATCTGAGATGTGACCATGATAGACGATACTTCTGTGACTTATAGGTGTCTGATCACTTGACTGTGCACACAGGTGTTTGCGACTGTGACTTTCAGGCAGCTGTATTTTCATTCACAGCACACTGTGAGGTGCTCATGTTCAGAGAGTTGTGTTTCATATCCCCCATATGTCCAGTTGGTATGACGTGGACAAATAGTAGTACAGATGATGTGGTTTTTGGGGGATGGACATGTGCACTTGTCAGTCACATAACTTGCATTCCCCATGCCCTCAGATTGTGACACAGTGCAGACTGTTGTTGGCTGGCTGCCATGGCCATGTGACTTGAGACAGTAATGTATGACTTTGCACGCATTCCTGTGTCATGGCATTAATCTTCCTGGGACTGATCCTGCAGGGGAGTGACATGTGCAACATGCACCCCATTGTGGCATTGACTATCCGGACATGGGTGCATCATGGTGTCTGGTGCTGGTATGCATCACATGCATTTCTAATTAGACTCTGGCCATCCCTTTATCCGGACACCTGCACTGACTCAGTGGCAAGAGATGTGATGTGTGCATGTTCACATACTTCACAGTGTTCCCTGCAATGTCCAACAACTGTGTAGGTGGTGCATGTGTCCACACTGGGGTCTTACCATCAGACAGGCACCAGACAGATGGGTGCAAGGGCAGGAGGGGTGTGAGTCCCATGGTTGACCATCAGACTGACAATTGGCTTCCCCGAATCTGTGTGAGGACTTTAGGCAATGTTCAACTAAGGATGCCAGGGCTTGCTCTGTAATGTGTTGTAATTACTGTGGTGTGTGCGGTCAGTGCAGGTGACTGATGTTTGTCTGTTTCCCTAATTGTTTGCAGATACATCCACGGCCACAGGAGGGGACAGCTCCACGGACCAGGAGGAGCAGCGGAGCCAGACTGGGTCAGCATCGGACGAGTGGTCAGAGGGACCCAGTGGTACGGAGGGCGAGGGGAGCCACACCGAGGAGTCCTCAGCACCATCCACCTCAGCTGGGGACCACAGCAGCTCGGAGGATGACTCCCTTGTGGAGGCGGGTCTCAGCAGCCACCAAAGGCCAGCTAGTCTGTCTGGCCCCACCACCACCACCACCACCACCGCCCTCCCATTGGCTCCCATTCCTGAGGTCCGTGGAGGCTCCCGTGCTCGGGAGCGTGTCTCCTTCGTGCCAGGCACCGCAGCCCCTGCCCCTGCCCCTGTGTCCCCTGCTGCCCTGAGTGAGGAGTCTGTGTACCTCCTTCGGCAGCTCCATGTAGAGCAGACAGCAATGCTGAGTGTCCTCCATGCACACACCACTCTGTTGACACAGCTGGTGTCGTTCATGGAGGGCATCTCGACGGGTATGTCTGCCCTACAGAGGAGCAATAGGTCCATAGACTCCTCCCTGACGGCAGCAGTGTCCCTCCTCCAACAGTCCCTCACCCCTCCCACCTCTGCCCCATCCACACTTCCTGCCCCCCTACCTGTCCAAAGCACATGCACACCTGCACAGTCAACCAAACACACAGACACGAGCAGCACAGACACACCCAAGAGTAAGGCAAGACGTGCACCCAAGCATCCTCAGGGGACTGATACCACAGACACAGGGGATGGGGAACACACACACACACAGGCATCCACATTCACTCCGCAGTCCTCCAAATCCTCTCCCTCCAAGACCCCTTCCCTTGCCTCGCCTGCTGCAACACCTACACAGCAGATCTTCCTGTGTGACCTCGGCCTCTTCCCCTCCATTCCTGCTGATCCAGCATACCAGGGGAAGAGGAAGTCCACCCACACAGAGAGGAGTGCCCCTTGCCCCCGGACACCCTCCCCCAGGTGCAGGCAGACACAGGAGCCCATTAGGAAGTCCCCCCGGAGCAGGAAGAGCAAGACCCCACCACCACCACCACGCAGCTCCAGCGCCCAGTCTCTCTCCTCCTTCCCCCGGGCCACCACTGCACAGGTTTCCCCACCACACCCTGCCCCAGGTTCCCCCACACAGCGATACCGCATCCCCAGACTGCTTAGGCCCTCCCCCCTGCCACTTGCTCTTCCACCCCCAACCCAGATGCTCTGCCTGTTAGTGGCACTGTTGTGGGGACCGGGTCCCCCCTCTGTCCTGCCCACCTCATCTGCCCACCCTTCCACTCCCTTGGAGTCATGCACTGCAGTGGAGTCCACAACCACCACGTCTGACTCGGGCACTGCAGTGGGTACCCAGTCCACTACATCAGTCCAGCCCACTGCAGTGGTTGCAGCACCCACACCAACTGACTTGTGTACCACAGTGGTGCCGGCCCCCCTGAGTCAGACACCTCCACTGCAGTTGCCGGTGACACTCCTGCACCCACCACCCCTTCACTGCCTCACTCTGCCATCCCCTGATCCTGTCCCTGCGGTGCCTGGCCTGCCCCTTGTATGCCCCTCCAAGGGGGATGTCCCCCAACCGTACCAGTGCAGGCAAGCAATGTGTGACCAGTTGTCACTTCTCACCCCGTTGGTACTGTGATTTTGGACTGGCCATTGGCCTTAGTTTCTTTTGGACTTCCGTGTTTACCCTGACATTTGCTGAATAAAGCCCCTTTTTGTTTACTTTTGGGTTTTCTTTTGATGTACATGATGTGGATGAGTAGCATCCTGCATTTGCAGTTGTAATAGTGTTCACATCAGGACGAAGAAGTGTTGCAGTGATGGACTCCATGTGGTCCATGGGATATGTGTCCTGTTGTAGTCTGGATCTATGGCATCCTTTGCTACAGTCTGAGGGTGTAATGTTCAGCATTTGACACAGGGATGTCCTTTTTGCATTTGTAAATGAACATCTTTGTCTTACACTGATGCACATCTGGTGGGCTTACCACTGTTCAATGTTCCGATTTCCCTGACTGTGTGCCCAGCTCCACTGGACATGCAGTTTTGCACATCAATGTCGAAGGACTCATCTGTGTATACAGTGCAACTTGCTTGACACGTGTTTGGTGTGTGTGCAGATGACTGACGTGACACTCCCGTACCCAGGCTGATGTGAGCAGAGCCTTCTGTGTGTTGTGGTTGTTGACTCACTGACGGAGTGTTCTGCTGACATGTTTGGGTCGTGCACAGACAAGGTTTGGCACAGCGGACCTTCCACAGGAGTGGAGTGCCCTCATGGCAGTGTGTAATCTGTTGACATTGCGTGGGCCTGTGTTGTGTAAGCATGTCTGTGCGTGTTCCCTTCCCTTTTCCTACACAGGCTGTGTCCCTAGGGATGTTCCTGTTTGTGATGCTTGCTGAGTTGTTCTGTGTTCATCCAGCATCTTGGACCTGGTTTCTCTGTGATGTGGGTGCATGGCAAACTAATGTTCATGAGGTTGTCATCCCAGGTTGTCTTTGTTGTCAGTGCTGGGGATGTGGGCAAACGCAGATGGGACACATTCAGGATTCCCCTTGGCACTTGTTGTTTACACGAGTCATGTGATTTACAGTTTGTGTTAGCTTTCAGTGATTGTGACACGTTGTGTGTGTGACTGCTGCCACTGCTCAGGGTCAGAGCTGCAATGTTGGTAGTTGTGTACGTGTGTTCTTCGTGTGTCACCTTGGCTTCTTCATTGGTGTGTGACTATGGCCAGGATCCCATTGATTGTGGTGGATTTCACATCATGCCCATGTACGGCATACTGTGCTGTGTGTCAGACATTGACGAGTCTTGTTGACTGGCCATGTGTGATGGGTTTCTGCACCTTAGTTCCCACCACCACCCCTGGTATTGTCATGGGTGCATGTGCAATGTCACCAGTCCATGTGAGCTTCACTGCTGCACATTGGTGGAGATCAGGGTGTGTGGTGTTGAGTGTGTGCAAAAGTGAGTTGTTGCACGGCAAGACCCCTACCTCCATATTGGCCTTGGCTGGCAGGCCGTGCTGATTGATTGGAGCTTGTGTAGGTGTGATGGTAGTTAGTTGCTCAGGACACATGGCTGGGGTTCACAGTGTGAACGACATCTAACATTGTCATCACAGTGGGATTATCATGCAGGCTAGTGTCAGCACAATATGGGGTCCCTGGGGGTAGTGCTGTGGTGGGTCTGTCTCTTGCTGTGTTAGTTGCTGTTCCTACAAGCTTGTGTGACATGTGTAATTTGTGCTCCCTCTCATCTAACAATGCCTGATTGCCCACATAGGGGATTTGGATCCATGAGTTACTTTTGTGTGGCACTGTATGTGCATCTGTGTAATTGGTATTCAGGCCTCATCATGTGTTGTGTGGTTGCCTGGGGACACTGGCACCCCCCTCACCTGTTGTGTTTGATGTGCAGTGTGGGTCTGCCTGTTTGTGTTTGTGCATCTGCACCACTGCATTGGCATATCTTTAGTGTGCCATTGGCTGTATGTTGTTTGGTGGGTTTCACCTGCTGTCCCTGGGACTCCTAGGTCATCAGTCAGCACAATGATCATTGTTTGTGTGTCCCATTGCTGCCATGGTATGTTATTTGTTCACCTCACATCTACAGTCTCCACAGGGTATCTCCATTTGTGTGCCCATTGGTGCAAATATGTGGGTCTGCATTATGATGGTCACTTCTGTCATTGTGTCATTGATGGATGTTGACAGTGTCAACCCACATGGGTGATGTTTGTCTGCACATGGCCAAAGGTATGTCTTATTTGCACTGCACTGTTTGCCTCCCCCAATCTATGTTGCTATGGGACACAAGCACTTCTTTGCCACTGATGTGCTTGTTGTTCTGTGACCAGGAATCATCCATGCAGTTTGGCATTTGCAGCTTTTTCAATGTCAACACTTACATTTTGGTCACTGTGATGATGGGGGTTTAGACCCCATTGCCACAATGTTCAAAATGTGCTTCAGCTATGGACCCCACACTTACCTTTTGGTCACTGTGATGATGGGGGTTTAGACCCCATTGCCACAATGTTCAGGATGTGCTTCAGCTATGGACCCCACACTTACCTTTTGGTCACTGTGATGATGGGGGTTTAGACCCCATTGCCACAATGTTCAAAATGTGCTTCAGCTATGGACCCCACACTTACCTTTTGGTCACTGTGATGATGGGGGTTTAGACCCCATTGCCACAATGTTCAAGATGTGCTTCAGCTATGGGCCCCACACTTACATTTTGGTCACTGTGATGATGGGGGTTTAAACCCCATTGCCACAATGTTCAAAATGTGCTTCAGCTATGGACCCCACACTTACCTTTTGGTCACTGTGATGATGGGGGTTTAGACCCCATTGCCACAATGTTCAAAATGTGCTTCAGCTATGGACCCCACACTTACCTTTTGGTCACTGTGATGATGGGGGTTTAAACCCCATTGCCACAATGTTCAAAATGTGCTTCAGCTATGGACCCCACACTTACCTTTTCGTCACTGTGATGATGGGGGTTTAGACCCCATTGCCACAATGTTCAAAATGTGCTTCAGCTATGGACCCCACACTTACCTTTTGGTCACTGTGATAATGGGGGTTTAGACCCCATTGCCACAATGTTCAAGATGTGCTTCAGCTATGGGCCCCACACTTACATTTTGGTCACTGTGATGATGGGGGTTTAAACCCCATTGCCACAATGTTCAAAATGTTCTTCAGCTATGGACCCCACACTTACCTTTTGGTCACTGTGATGATGGGGGTTGGATCCCATTGCCACAGTGGTCATGGTCTGCTTGCATTGTGGGGGCCACACACATTTATGTGTGACACATGTGATAGGGGGTCACATTGTATGTTCAAAGTCATGTTCAGTGTTGTAGGCATTTGACACAGTCTACACACGCTTGTCATGGTGTTGGGGGGATGTCTTTTTGTTGCATTCCTTATGTTGGTGTGTGCTTGTTGTGTCATGCATTACCCATCCTATGAGTGGGGGGGTTGTTGGTGGTAGGCATCCTGCCCCCCATGGGTAGGGGTGGTGGAAGGGGTAGGCATCTAGCACCCCCTGGGTAGGGGTGGTGGTAGTGACAGGCATCCTGCCCCCCATGGGTAGGGGTGGTAGTAGTGACAGGCATCTAGCACCCCCTGGGTAGGGGTGGTGGTAGGGGTAGGCATCTAGCACCCCCTGGGTAGGGGTGGTGGTAGTGGTAGGGATCTGGCACCCCCTGAGTAGGGGTGGTAGTGGTGGTAGGCATCCAGCCCCCCATGGGTAGGGGTGGTAGTAGTGACAGGCATCTAGCACCCCCTGGGTAGGGGTGGTGGTAGTGGTAGGCATCTGGCACCCCCTGAGTAGGGGTGGTAGTGGTGGTAGGCATCCAGCCCCCCATGGGTAGAGGTGGTAGTAGTGACAGGCATCCTGCCCCCCATGGGTAGGGGTGGTAGTAGTGACAGGCATCTAGCACCCCCTGGGTAGGGGTGGTGGTAGTGGTAGGCATCTGGCACCCCCTGAGTAAGGGTGGTAGGCATCCAGCCCCCCATGGGTAGAGGTGGTAGTAGTGACAGGCATCCTGCCCCCCATGGGTAGGGGTGGTAGTAGTGACAGGCATCTAGCACCCCCTGGGTAGGGGTGGTGGTAGTGGTAGGCATCTGGCACCCCCTGAGTAGGGGTGGTAGTGGTGGTAGGCATCCAGCCCCCCATGGGTAGAGGTGGTAGTAGTGACAGGCATCCTGCCCCCCATGGGTAGGGGTGGTAGTGGTGGTAGGCATCTGGCACCCCCTGGGTAGGGGTGGTGGTAGTGGTAGGCATCTGGCACCCCCTGGGTAGGGGTGGTGGTAGTGGTAGGCATCTGGCACCCCCTGAGTAGGGGTGGTAGTGGTGGTAGGCATCCAGCCCCCCATGGGTAGAGGTGGTAGTAGTGACAGGCATCCTGCCCCCCATGGGTAGGGGTGGTGGTAGGGGTAGGCATCTAGCACCCCCTGGGTAGGGGTGGTGGTAGTGGTAGGCATCTGGCACCCCCTGAGTAGGGGTGGTAGTGGTGGTAGGCATCCAGCCCCCCATGGGTAGAGGTGGTGGTAGTGACAGGCATCCTGCCCCCCATGGGTAGGGGTGGTAGTAGTGACAGGCATCTAGCACCCCCTGGGTAGGGGTGGTGGTAGGGGTAGGCATCTAGCACCACCTGGGTAGGGGTGGTGGTAGTGGTAGGCATCTGGCACCCCCTGAGTAGGGGTGGTAGTGGTGGTAGGCATCCAGCCCCCCATGGGTAGAGGTGGTAGTAGTGACAGGCATCCTGCCCCCCATGGGTAGGGGTGGTAGTAGTGACAGGCATCCTGCCCTCCATGGGTAGGGGTGGTAGTGGTGGTAGGCATCTGGCACACCCTGGGTAGGGGTGGTGGTAGTGGTAGGCATCTGGCACCCCCTGGGTAGGGGTGGTGGTAGTGACAGGCATCCTGCCCCCATGGGTAGAGGTGGTAGTAGTGACAGGCATCCTGCCCCCCATGGGTAGGGGTGGTAGTAGTGACAGGCATCCTGCCCTCCAGGGTAGGGGGGTAGTGGTGGTAGGCATCTGGCACACCCTGGGTAGGGGTGGTGGTAGTGGTAGGCATCTGGCACCCCCTGGGTAGGGGTGGTGGTAGTGACAGGCATCCTGCCCCCCATGGGTAGGGGTGGTAGTAGTGACAGGCATCTAGCACCCCCTGGGTAGGGGTGGTGGTAGGGGTAGGCATCTGGCACCCCCTGGGTAGGGGTGGTGGTAGTGGTAGGCATCTGGCACCCCTGAGTAGGGGTGGTAGTGGTGGTAGGCATCCAGCCCCCATGGGTAGAGGTGGTAGTAGTGACAGGCATCCCGCCCCCCATGGGTAGGGGTGGTAGTAGTGACAGGCATCTAGCACCCCCTGGGTAGGGGTGGTGGTAGTGGTAGGCATCTGGCACCCCCTGAGTAGGGGTGGTAGTGGTGGTAGGCATCCAGCCCCCATGGATAGAGGTGGTAGTAGTGACAGGCATCCTGCCCCCATGGGTAGGGGTGGTAGTAGTGACAGGCATCTAGCACCCCTGGGTAGGGGTGGTGGTAGTGGTAGGCATCTGGCACCCCCTGAGTAGGGGTGGTAGTGGTGGTAGGCATCCAGCCCCCATGGGTAGAGGTGGTAGTAGTGACAGGCATCCTGCCCCCATGGGTAGGGGTGGTAGTAGTGACAGGCATCTAGCACCCCCTGGGTAGGGGTGGTGGTAGGGGTAGGCATCTAGCACCCCCTGGGTAGGGGTGGTGGTAGTGGTAGGCATCTGGCACCCCTGAGTAGGGGTGGTAGTGGTGGTAGGCATCCAGCCCCCCATGGGTAGAGGTGGTAGTAGTGACAGGCATCCTGCCCCCCATGGGTAGGGGTGGTAGTAGTGACAGGCATCTGGCACCCCCTGGGTAGGGGTAGGCATCTAG
Source organism: Calotriton arnoldi (assembly GCA_963921515.1). Classification (NCBI taxonomy): domain Eukaryota; kingdom Metazoa; phylum Chordata; class Amphibia; order Caudata; family Salamandridae; genus Calotriton; species Calotriton arnoldi. The sequence continues at coordinate 1,258,923 of CAWUFW010004118.1, read as the reverse complement.
CACCCCCTGGGTAGGGGTGGTGGTAGTGGTAGGCATCTGGCACCCCCTGGGTAGGGTTGGTAGTGGTAGTAGGCATCTGGCACCCCCTGGGTAGGGGTGGTGGTAGGGGTAGGCATCTAGCACCCCCTGGGTAGGGGTGGTGGTAGGGGTAGGCATCTAGCACCACCTGGGTAGGGGTGGTGGTAGTGGTAGGCATCTGGCACCCACTGAGTAGGGGTGGTAGTGGTGGTAGGCATCCAGCCCCCATGGGTAGAGGTGGTAGTAGTGACAGGCATCCTGCCCCCATGGGTAGGGGTGGTAGTAGTGACAGGCATCCTGTCCTCCATGGGTAGGGGTGGTAGTGGTGGTAGGCATCTGGCACACCCTGGGTAGGGGTGGTGGTAGTGGTAGGCATCTGGCACCCCCTGGGTAGGGGTGGTGGTAGTGACAGGCATCCTGCCCCCATGGGTAGAGGTGGTAGTAGTGACAGGCATCCTGCCCCCCATGGGTAGGGGTGGTAGTAGTGACAGGCATCCTGCCCACCAGGGTAGGGGGGTAGTGGTGGTAGGCATCTGGCACACCCTGGGTAGGGGTGGTGGTAGTGGTAGGCATCTGGCACCCCCTGGGTAGGGGTGGTGGTAGTGACAGGCATCCTGCCCCCCATGGGTAGGGGTGGTAGTAGTGACAGGCATCTAGCACCTCCTGGGTAGGGGTGGTGGTAGTGACAGGCATCCTGCCCCCCATGGGTAGGGGTGGTAGTAGTGACAGGCATCCAGCACCCCCTGGGTAGGGGTGGTGGTAGGGGTAGGCATCTGGCACCCCCTGGGTAGGGGTGGTGGTAGTGGTAGGCATCTGGCACCCCCTGAGTAGGGGTGGTAGTGGTGGTAGGCATCCAGCCCCCATGGGTAGAGGTGGTAGTAGTGACAGGCATCCCGCCCCCCATGGGTAGGGGTGGTAGTAGTGACAGGCATCTAGCACCCCCTGGGTAGGGGTGGTGGTAGTGGTAGGCATCTGGCACCCCCTGAGTAGGGGTGGTAGTGGTGGTAGGCATCCAGCCCCCCATGGATAGAGGTGGTAGTAGTGACAGGCATCCTGCCCCCCATGGGTAGGGGTGGTAGTAGTGACAGGCATCTAGCACCCCCTGGGTTGGGGTGGTGGTAGTGGTAGGCATCTGGCACCCCTGAGTAGGGGTGGTAGTGGTGGTAGGCATCCAGCCCCCATGGGTAGAGGTGGTAGTAGTGACAGGCATCCTGCCCCCCATGGGTAGGGGTGGTAGTAGTGACAGGCATCTAGCACCCCTGGGTAGGGGTGGTGGTAGGGGTAGGCATCTAGCATCCCCTGGGTAGGGGTGGTGGTAGTGGTAGGCATCTGGCACCCCTGAGTAGGGGTGGTAGTGGTGGTAGGCATCCAGCCCCCATGGGTAGAGGTGGTAGTAGTGACAGGCATCCTGCCCCCCATGGGTAGGGGTGGTAGTAGTGACAGGCATCTGGCACCCCCTGGGTAGGGGTAGGCATCTAGCACCCCCTGGGTAGGGGTGGTGGTAGTGGTAGGCATCTGGCACCCCCTGGGTAGGGGTGGTAGTGGTAGTAGGCATCCAGCCCCCATGGGTAGAGGTGGTAGTAGTGACAGGCATCCTGCCCCCATGGGTAGGGGTGGTAGTAGTGGTAGGCATCTGGCACCCCCTGGGTAGGGGTGGTGGTAGTGGTAGGCATCTGGCACCCCCTGGGTAGGGGTGGTGGTAGTGGTAGGCATCTGGCACCCCTGAGTAGGGGTGGTAATGGTGGTAGGCATCCAGCCCCCCATGGGTAGAGGTGGTAGTAGTGACAGGCATCTAGCACCCCTGGGTAGGGGTGGTGTTGGTGGTTGGCATCCAGGCCCCTATGTGTATATGTGGCATTGGTGATAGCTATCCCGCCCCTATGGTGCTGCTGTTGCAAGTAATTTCGGCATCCCTATGTGTGTGTGTGATATGTCGGGTACGTGTGGTTTGTTTGTGTGGTGGGTGTCTGACTTACCTTCTGCGTCGTACGCGTCCGTGCCAGTTCCGGTAATAGATGTAGAATATTGGTAGGATCGGCACAATGGGATTCATGGTTGGTTCGTCTCGTTCGTCTTTCTCTTTGCTTCGCCTCGTCCTTGTCGCTGGCGTGTTCGTCTCGTAGCCGTGGATCGTCTTGTGGCGCGAATCGGAGCTTATGTGCAGCTCTCCCGGATGCTCATACGTGCCGTGCGTAGCGACGGGTTCGGCGCGTACGGAGGGCGCATCGTACTTGTCCGGCCGGACGGGGCAGCATTTTGGCTTCCGTGCGACTCGATTCTGCGTTTCCGGATCCGCCTCGGTCGGAGAACAGGACCTGTATTGGGTGAGTACGACTGGGTCGGGATTTGGGCAGTTGTGCGCATCGTACTTGCTCGTTCGGTCGGGAAACAGGCATTTGCCTGGCTTTTTTCCCGGCCGAATGGTATTGGGTACGCCTCCGACCGGGATCGGAATCGACCCCAAAGTGTAATTACGGTGGCTTCCGTACATCATCTGCTACAGCTACAACTTTAACAATAGAAGAAGCGGACAAGGATAAATATGTGGTAAGTGGAAGCCATAAAAGATCTCTTTTGAAGCCATAAAAGATCTCTTTTAATTGCTAAAGAAATAGGGGTAACATAATTGGTGTCAAGCCTATGATGAAAACACACAGCATTCCACCAAACTCTAAAAGTTACTTTATCCGTTTGCTTCCAATTTGAGGTTATTAAGTGGAAAGCTACAGCTAACAATAAATCTAACAGCTTGAAATTTGATGATGAGTGAGGCCATTGGGGTGACAAGGAGCCTCAGATAATATTAAGTGGAGAAAAGGGGATATTTTCTTTAAAAATCTTTTTAATTTGGGACCAAAATAACTGCCAGAACTGGTGGATATTAGGGCAATCAAATAACATATGTTTTAAAGCAGCATTAGAACAGGAACAGAACCAACATGTAGAGAGTATTAGGTGATAAAGATGCTATGTTGCAGGGGAAAGTAATAGGCGTTGATAAACAAAATAAAGGGTGGTATTAGCAGCGCTTGATGTTTTGTGAATTTTAAGCCATAATTTATCCCAAATGGAAGTTGGCCAGCATTGTACTAAGTCTTTTTCCCATGCCAATTCAGTCTTTGACTTGAGTCTATCTGAGGGTAATAATAAACACTGATATATAGTAGAAGCAGAGGGGGAAGTATCTAATATAGGAAAAAGAATAGTGCATGCTATAGGAAGATTGGGGGTGGTTGGTAGCGAAAGGAGATATTGATTAAAAGAAGGAAGTAGAAGGTTGTATTGTGATTTGAAAGTAGTAGGCAATGAAAATTTTGTTTGAAGATCAGTAAAAGACAGGGGATGATCATTAGTCAAAAGTTGAGATATCCAAAGCAAGCCTTTAGATCTCCAAGATCTCCAATAAATGGTACGATTCTTGATACATAATGATTTATTGTGCCAAATGGGCTGTTGATGATGAGAGGTAACAGAAGGATAAGAGGATGGTAAAAGAGGAGTTAAAAGCTTACGAGTATGGGAAATTATGGGAGAACGTAAAAAAGAAGTATAATTAGTGAAGGCAAGGATTTCCCGAAAGTCAAAAGGGGAGATGAGAAATTTCTCTATATTTATCCAAACTGGGGGATGCGCAAGAGGCTCAGAAGAGAGCCAACGGGTAGCTTGTTTCAGAGAAAAAGCAGAGTGATAAGTTTTGAAGTCAGGGAATTTAAGGCCACCATTAGTTTTGTCTTTTTTTAAGGAGGACAAGCCTATTCGAGGAGGTTTATCCTTCCAAAGAAATTTAGTTAAAAGTGAATCAATTTTCTTAAAATAATAGCCGGGAATTTGTTCAGGGATCATAGAAATAATATATAAAATCAGAGGGGTGAGCATCATTTTAATTGAATCCATTCGTCCCCACCAAGAGAGTAAAAGAGGATGCCAACGTGCAATATTATCATTTAACGTTTTGCTAATATAGCCAAAATTTAATTTTAAAGTCTCCGGGATAGTCGGGAAAACCACAAACCCAAGTATTTTAGTTTTGAGGGTTGCCAGGAAAAGCCAGTGTGAGTAAAATAATACTTGAGACATAGAACATTTAGAGGCAAAACTTCACACTTATCCGTATTAAGTCGATAACCCGATAGTTGAGAAAAAATATCAACTTGCTGGAGAAAAGGAGGGAGAGATGTAGCTGGATTAGAACAATATAAAAGGATATCATCCGTGTAAACAGACATTTTAACCTGATGTGGACCAAATTGGAAACCAGAGATATGAATTATCCTGTCTAATTTTAGTTAGAAAGGGTTCCAACGCTTTTACAAATAATAAAGGTGATAAAGGGCACCCTTGTCGTACCCCTAAGAAGAGAAAAATAATCCAAAACTTTACCATTAACGAAGATAGAGGCTCTAGGACCAGAGTATAATAAGGAGATTAAAGTGATCAGTTTGGGAGGAAAACCTATCCATTTTAAAGCATGAAACAAAGTCCCATCCAGTCCTATCAAAAACTTTCTCTGCATCTAAGGCTATAGCAGCAATAGGATAATCTAATGAAGAAGCCTTGCTAAGGATATTGAAAAAGACTCTAGAGTTATCAGAAGCTAACCGACCCTTTAAAAAGCCGGATTACTCAGGTCCAACAAGGAAAGGTAGGATAGGGTCAATGCGTAGTGCCAGTATTTTGGCAACGATCTTGTAGTCTGTATTGACTAAGGAAATGGGAAGGTAATTTTTACAGAGAGAAGGGTCCTTATTATCTTTTGGAATGAAACATATCATGGCTTCTTGAAAAGTGCCTTGAGATGAACTGTTTGTGACAAAAGAATAAAATAAAAGTAAAAGATTTGGAAGAAGGAGATTAGCAAAGTGTTCATAGAACTCAACAGTGAACCCATCAGGTCCAGGGGCCTTCCCTCGCCGTAACACCGAGACTGCGTGGGTAATTTCCGCTAAGGTAATATCGATTTCCAGCTAATCAAAATCAATATGTTGGGAGGGAGGAGAAGTAATGGATTGAAAGTAAGAGGATTAATCTGATTGAACTGGTTGTGCTTCTGGAGTATACAAATTTTTATAAAAAGAAACAAATTCATTTAAAATATCATTATCTTTAAAAAGTGGAGTTCCAGCAGTACTCTGCAAGGATTCTATTCTAGTTCTTTCTCTCCGTATTTTTAAATAATTAGCTAGAAATTTCCCCATCTTATTTTGACCTCCATAGTAGCGAGCGCTGCTTTTCAATAAAAAGGAAGAGGCGGCTTCTGTGGATAATCTGTTAAAAGTGATTTTGGCATCAATAAGGTTTTTCTAGAATGATTCACTGTTAGAATGATAATAAGTGTATTCTAGCTGTTTAATTTTATTAAGTAATTGAGTAGTTTGTATATCAAAGGATTTTTTCTTTTGTGAGCCAAAATTTATTATGAAACCCCTAGCAGCTGCCTTAAAAGAATCCCAAATCATTACAGGAGAGGAATCTGATGATGAATTAATAGCAAAGAATTCAGAAGCAAAAGAGCTGAATTGGCCAGAGAATTTAGGGTCCAAGAGTAAAGAATTGTTAAAACGCCACCTACCTGCAGGTGGAGCAAATGGTATCAGATCAAAGTCAACAAAGACTGGGGCGTGATCTGATATTAAAATAGACCCTATTTCAGACTGAAGGACATGCTGAGCTAAGGATTTACTTAAAAAGAGATAATCAATACGAGATTGTGAGTGGTGTGGGGCTGAGTAAAAACTATACTCCCGAAGGTCCGGGTGACAAAGTCTCCAGATGACAACTAGTGAATTACGGTGTATTGTGGAGGTGAATTGTGAAAGCATTTTAGTATGTACACATTTGACTGAGGAGTGTCTATCTAATATGGGGTCAAGAATTTGATTGCAGTCACCACCAAATATAATATAATCGTCATCGTATAAAAGTAGCTTGTCAGACATTTTTGTCCAAAATACCTTATCAACGGAGACTGGGCCATATACATTAAAAATAACTAAAGGTATTTTATCAATAAGGAGTTTAACAATAACCCAATGGCCCTCAGAGTTAGATTCTTGATGAACAACTGATACATGAAATTTTTTATGACAGAGAATCAGAACACCATTTTTATTACCTAAAGCCTGAGAAGAAAACACATTGCCTACCCAGCATTTCTTTAACTTGGAAGCTTCAGCTTCAGAAAGATGTGACTCCTGAAGTAATGCATGTCAGTTTTCAATTTAGCTAAATGAGTTAACACCTGTTGTCTTTTAATAAGATTACCTAACCCTTTGATATTCCATGTAGTAACTCAGAATGTAACCAGAAAGTAATAACATGAACAATCATTAAGCTTACAGTGGTAAAACTAATTTTAGAATTGAGTAAAAGTGAAAAAATAAGAGTATAGAGATAAGACTTTTGTTTGATTTGGAGAGGAGGGAAAGAGGAAGCAATAGAATAAGTTATAGGAAGAAGAAAAAAAATGGAGTAATGGTATAAGGAAACAGGAAAGAAGGGAGAACATAACAAAAAACAAAAGACAGTACAAGTCATACAAATTACGACTGAGAAACATACCTACAAAACACAAAGACGAATGGGGTAGGCTACACCAGGCGATGACGAAGATAACATCCGAGCCCCACCGGACGACAGGGCAGCCTTGGGATGATTAATGACAGCAACATATTGAGGAGACCATATGAGGAGCGGGGAATGAGAGAAACACCTGCAAATAGAAATGAAAGAGTCAATATCATAAGAAAGCGAGTAACATAAAGATTAGCTAGAACAAAACACCAAACAGAGAATTATACATAAAATGAGCAGACAAAAGATAACAAAATAACAATTGAGTAGGTATCGTAGTGTCCACAACATCTGCTTCAACTTGTTGAAGAGGAACTTTCAGAGCTGCTACAAATAAGTAGGTTTCATAGTGTCCATGACATCTGCTCCAACTTGTTGAAGAAAACGTTTCAGAGCTACTGGATCTTCGTAGGTGGTAGTCTTCTCCTTATAAGTGACCTTAAAAAGACAGGGATGGATTAGACCATATCTAGCATTTATGGTTCTTAATTGAGGATGAAGGTCAAGACATTTCTTCCGACGATCTGCAGTAACTTTAGCTACATCTTGTGAGAAGAACAGATGGTGACCCTCCCAAGAGATTTGTTTTTTGGTTTTGACCGTCGACATGACTTGTAACAGATCTGTATATTGTAAGAAATACAAGATGATACCACGAGGTTTTGATTAAACTCTGGGACCAAGCCTGTGAGCCCGTTGTATGTTGAGTGGGACAAAGGTCGACATGTCCAGAAGCTTAGGTAGAAAAGATTGAAAATAAGCTGTCGGATTAGAGCCCTCTATATTTTCAGGAAGTCCATAAATACGTAGGTTGTTCCTGCGATTCCGATTTTCCAAGTCCTCAGTGTGTTTCTTGAGGAGAGCTATTTCTGATTCCAGAAGGGGAATACGAGAGTATGTAGACTGTAGAGATTCCGTGGATTGTTCCATAATGAGAACACGTGATTCCAACAAAGACCATTTACTGTCCAGAAGCTGCAGAGTCTTAGTAGTTTCCTCCATGAAAGGCTTTACTGCACGAATTTCTTCAAAAATCAGATCCATAGAAACTGAAGAAGCATGTACTGGGGACGGAGGGTCTTTTTTTGTTCGTTTGGTGGAGCTCACAGGTGTTTTTATTGAAGGGTCTAGTTTTGAAATAGCACCTGATAAAGATTCAGATTTGTGAGGGTTGTCCTCCATATCGTTGTGGTTAGAGTCAAAGTCTGAATATGTAACACGCTTAGAAACTGAGAGCTTGGGATTTCTTAATCTCCCCATAGAAAGGAAGAGGAACTTATATGGAACACTGTATAAGTTGAGTCTGTAGTATGACAAGGCAAACTCAATCTATCGATGAGGAAAATTCAAACCACAGTTCTCGACGGTCAGAGAAGTTAGGAAAGAATTAAAGCAGTCTCTTTTTCAAGTACTATGATGGTATCGAAAACTGCTTTCAATATTCATACAAGTAGTGTCAATATATCGATGAAAATGATCCATAGAAGCAAAGTTTAAGTAAACATCTCTCAGTAAGCGGAGGAATGAGGCTTGATGTGCAGGTTCCCTTTAAAACTTATAACAGGGAAGAGAAAAAGAGTTGGTGCATCAAGCTGTTGCAGAAAATCGTTAAAGAGCTCATTACGGCACAAGCGCGGAGCAGTTAAGGCGTTTCAAAGTGAAAAAATGAAGCTCGCCCGCCATACAAAATGGCGGACGCAACCTTTCTTCTGAGGAGAAATTCCCAAAGGCCGATTTGGCCAGAAAAACTATAAAGGGGGTGAAGCTGCGGCACTCCAGTGACTCACCATATCAAGAGAATTGCATTCTCATTCCTCGGCGAGTGCCAGGGCGGTCTCCAGAATCAATTAAGCTCCCCGGTCCGTCGGAGCTCAGCGCGCCTCCGCCATCTTGAAGTGGTGCCGAAACCACGCTCCCTTGAAATGCACTTTATCTGAGTTCAGCCAAAATATATTACACACTACAAAAGTGATATAAAGGTAAGAGGTAACATAATTGTAACTGCACCACTGGTCTTTTCAGAACAGATTTAAAGTTTTAATACATTTTTACAGTGAGATTACACAGTGTAAAAGGCTTGACCTGTTTTGTATAAAAGTAGATGGGGAATTGTATTCTTCACTCCCATTCCTAATTTCTGTATTTGTGACAACTGTGCAGTGTCTGTACAAAGGCAGATGTTTTAAAAGAGTGGCTTTAATAGCAAATTGGGAATAAACAATGGTTACCCCTTTAAACAAGGCCTGAGTGACTGGCCTGTTTAGCTTGCCTCAGCCATTACAAACTCAATGTTGCTGGCAGACTCCTGCATACGCAGTCTCTGGTACAGTATTACTGTTGAGTAGCTGCTGAACCAACTCTTCTACTAAGGGGGCAGATGAGTAAGCAAACACTGGTGGGGTCTCCATAATTTTTCAAGGCTTGGCTCTGCATCTATAATGTGGTGATGTACACATGGTATTGTGCTTTCATGAATCACAGACTGTAGGAATGCTGCATTACACTTGAGAGTTATTATGCGAAGGATCAGGAATGATTCTTAAGTCAGAACTGTGTTCCTCGGGGAGTGGCTTGGACGCCAAGCGAGATGGCGGCGTGATTGCGGAGCTCCGCGCCGAGGGTCCTCGCATGGCTCCGTTTTGAGCGGAGAACGCCTCTCTTCTTGGGTGGAGATGTGAGCTTCTGGCTTGGTCTTGTTGCAGGAAGCATCTGGTCCCATCAATTGCTGATTTCCTCCCGTTTTCGGCAGTTTCAGCAGTACGTGATGTTTTCTTCATATAACGGCCACCATTTTGAGTATTGAATTCTCTGCATCGCGCTGAATACTCTCTTCAGGAATGCTCAACTCTCGCTCTCTGGAAACACCTGGTGGCTGGCATACTAAACTGGGCAAGTGAATTTCCCATTTTTATTAACATCCTTGAAGTTTTCCTGCTACTTCTAGAGATTTGATGTGATTTATTTGCTAACGGCCGCCATTTTGTGATTCCCTCTTCACACCTCATGACATCTAAATAATAACTGACTTTTACTTCAAGTTTCACCCTGGTTCTCAATCTTTGGATGTCCACCACACTGCTGCTCTGTTAGCGCTGCAAAAGACTTTGGGTATTTTCAATTTTTCATCGTATATACATCAGTGGAAACACCCTTACTCACGATGTTTTGAAGCCTTTTGTCTGCGTTTTAGCTTCATCTCTGCTTGTGCGCAGTAGGCATACCCATTCTAAGCTTAGGTTTAGAACTGAAACTTCCATCTCCTCACAGTACATTTGACTCAGCTTTATTGTTTTTGGAAGTTCAAAATTAAGTATTGCTTACTGAGTTCTCGTTGTCTTTTCTATGGGAAGACTAAGAAACCTTAAGTTTGCTACTTCCTCCAAACCTACTGCACAATCAGACTCTGACTCTGCTCTCAACAAAATGGAAGACATTTCTCCTCAGAAACCTGATCACACGACAGGTACCATTCCAAAATCACATCTTTCAAGTAAATTACCTGCAATTTCCACCAAGCGACCGAAAAAAGACCCTCCTTCTCCAGCCTCCATAGATATAATCCTTGAGGAAATTCGTGCTTTGAAACCCTTCATTGAGGAAACCAATAAAACTTTGCAGTATCTGGATGATAAATGGTCTTCGTTGGATTCGCGTATGCTTGTTGTGGAACAGAGAACAGATTCTCTTCAGGTCTCATGCTCTCGCATTTCCATTCTGGAGTCTGAAATATCTTTGCTTAAGAGGCAATCGGAGGATTTAGAAAATCGAAATCGCAGAAAAAACCTTCGAATTTACGGTCTTCCCGAAAATACAGAGGGTTCCAACCCAACTGCTTTTTTTCAAACATTCTTGCCTATGCTCTTGGATCTATCTACTACTTCTCCTCTCAACATCCAAAGGGCTCATAGACTTGGCCCCAAGATCTCTGCAAAACCCTCGTGGAGTCATCATGTTTTTCTTGCAATATACAGACCTTCTACAAGTCCTGTCTGCACTCAAGTCCCAAAAACAAATTTTTTGGGAGGGTCAACGCCTATTTTTCTCTCAAGATGTGGCTAAAGTTACCGCCGATCGTCGGAAAAAATGTCTTGATTTTCGCCCTCAACTGCGATCTATAAATGCCAGATTCGGACTAATCCATCCTTGCCTTTTCAAGGTCACCTATAAGGATTCGATGATCCAGCCGTATTGCAGGAATTCCTTCGTCAACATGGAGCTGTCGCTATGGATACTTCAAAATCTACTTGATTTATTATTATGCTTCAACATGTTTGATTGTTTCCTATATATGTAATTCCTTGATCGTTGTTTTGCTTGTATTTCTGTAATGTTCATTGTATTAAGATGTTTTACCTATTTTCTCTCTTTTTCCTCTCTTCGAATGTATTTTCTCATCTATATGTTTTATCCCTTTCTTATACAGGTGTAGTTCTTTTTCCTGTTATCGCTTCCCTTATGGTCTCCCCTATCTATCGAAGTCTTACCCATGGTCCCTTTGAGGTTCGGTGGAGCTCCGATGATGTTGTCGTCTTCTGGTGTAGCCATCCCCCATTTCATCTTGTGTTGTAGGTATGTTTTTCAGTCGTGATTTGTATGACTTGTACTGTCTTTTTGTTCTCTATTTTATCTCTTTTTCATTGGTATTCTTTTTAAGGTTTCTTCTCTTCACTTTCTTTTGTATTTTATCTTCTTTATTCCTTCCTCCCTTATGTCTTCTTTATTAAAACACATGCTATATTTCTTCTATTCTCCTTCCTCATATCTATCTTATTCTAAATTTAGTTTTGCTCTTGTAAGCATATTACATGTTCATGCTTTTATCATTAAGTTACATTTCGGATTACTACCTAGAACATTAAAGGATTAAGCAATCCTATCAAAAGGCAACAGGTGCTATCTCATCTAGCGAAATTAAAAACTGACATTACCTTACTTCAAGAATCCCATATTTCTGAAGATGAAGCTTCCAAGCTGAAAAGATGTTGGGTGGGTCATGTGTTTAAGTCTCCAGCTTTAGGCAAGAAAAATGGGGTTGTGATTCTATGTCATAAAAAATAACATGTTTCCCTCGTTCAACAGGAAACCGATACTGAAGGACGTTGGGTTATTGTTAAGCTCCTCATAGATAAGATCCCTTTAGTTATTTTTAATGTGTATGCCCCTACTTCGGTTGATAAGGTTTTCTGGACTAATGTATCTGACAAACTGCTTCTATACGATGATGATTATATTATTTTTGGGGGTGATTGTAACTAAACTCACGATCCCATATTAGATAGACATTCTAGAGTTAAGTTTGTTCCCTCTAAAATGCACTCACAATTTACATCCACAATACGTCGAAAATCGATGGTTGATATTTGGAGACTTTGTCACCCTGACCTTCGGGAATATAGATTTTACTCAGCCACACACCACTCACAGTCCCGTATTGATTACCTTTTCCTAAGTACGTCCCTGGCCCAACATGCCATTCAATCTGAAATTGGTTCAATTTTAATCTCAGATCACGCCCCTGTACTCGTAGATATAGATCTTATCCCTTTTCTCCCCTCCCAGGAAGATGGCATTTTAATAATTCCCTACTTCTTGATCCTAATTTCTGTCAACAATTTAGTTCCTTTACATCTGAATTCTTTACTATTTACACAGCCCTGGAATCTCCCTTTGTCATGATATGGGACTCCTTTAAAACTGCCGCCAGAGGCTTTATTATAAATTTTGTATCACAAAAGAAAACATCTCTAGAAAAACAATCCACTCAACTACTTAATAAGATTAAACAGTTAGAATATACGTATTATCAATCTAATAATGAATCGTCTTTAAAAAATCTTATTGATGCCAAACTTACTTTTAATAGATTATCTACAGATGCTGCCTCCAATTAGTTACTGAAATGCAGTTCTCGCTATTATGGGGGTCAAAACAAAATGGTTGAAGTTATTGGCTAACTACTTAAAAATTAGAAAGGAAAGAACGAGGATAGAATCTCTGCAGAGTGCTACTGGTACTCCTATTTTTAAAGATAATGATATTTTAAATGAATTTGTTACATTTTATAAGAACTTATATACACCTGAATCCCTGCCAGAACAGTCTGATCTTTCTTCCTACTTTTCAGTCCATTCCCTCTCCCCCTTCTAACCACATTGATTTTGACTCCCTGGGAACTGATATTTCTTTAGAGGATATCTCCCATGCTGTCTCGGTTTTACGTCGTGGAAAAGCGCCCGGACCAGACGGTTTTATAATTGAGTTTTATGATCATATTGCAAAGATTATTTTGCCTAATCTTTTACTCTTGTTTAAATCTTTCTCCGATAATGGTTCATCTCAAGGCACGTTTCAAGATGCCTTGATCTGCTTAATTCCCAAGGAGGATAAGGATCACTCTTTTTGTAAAAACCATTGGCCTATTTACCTAGTTAATACAGACTATAAGATTTTCGCTAAGATCTTGGCTCTCCGTATTGACCCCGTCTTACCTGATTTGATTGGCCCTGAACAATCTGGTTTTGTTAAGGGAAGACTAGCCTCTGACAATTCTCGAGTCTTCTTTAATGTCCTAAGCAAGGCCTCATCCTTAGATCACCCTATGGCTGCTATTGCTATAGATGCAGAAAAGGCCTTTGATAGGATTGGATGGGATTTTATGTTTCATGCATTTCTATGGGTCGGTTTTCCTCCTAAACTGATTGCTTTAATTTATTTGTTATGCTCAGGCCCCAAAGCTTCAATATTTGTCAACGGTAAAACGTCTGATTATTTCCCATTGCGTAGGGGAGTGCGACAGGGATGCCCCTTGTCACCATTGTTATTTATCATTGCATTAGAACCTTTTATAACTAAGATTAGGCGGGATGATCATATTTCAGGATTTCAATTCGGTCCACATCAGGTTAAAATGTCAGTTTACGCTGACGACATTCTTTTATATTGTTCCAATCCTGAAACTTCTCTTCTCCCTTTTCTTCAACAGGTAACCTCCTTTTCCCAGCTCTCAGGATTTCGTCTTAACACTGACAAATATGAAGTTTTGCCTTGAAATGTTTTATGTCAGAAACATCTCTTTGACCAGTCTGGATTTTCTTGGCAACCATCTAAAATAAAATACTTAGGCTTATGGTTTGCTCCCTTAATGCCTGAAACAATAAGGTTAAACTTTGATTATATCACCCAAAAATTGAATGACGCTATATTACGTTGGCATCCCCTTTTTCTATTTTGGTGGGGTCGTCTAGACTCGATTAAAATGATGCTTTCTCCTCTTATTTTAAACATTATCTCCATGATCCCTATACACATTCCTGGATACTATTTTAAGAAAATTGAATCTACCTTGACAAAATTTCTATGAAAAGGTAAGCCCCCTCGTATAGCTTTGTCTTCTTTAAAAAAAGATAGACCCAATGGAGGCATGAGGTTTCCTGATTTTAAAGCTTATCATTCCGCTTTCTCCCTAAAACAAGCCTCTCGTTGGATCTCTACAAACCTTTCTCTATACCCTCCATTATGGATAAAAATAGAGAAATTTCTTATTGCCCCTTTCGATTTTCAAGAGATCCTCGCTTTTACCACCAATATTACATACTTACAGTCCCCTGTCATTTCCCACTCCCGCAAACTTTTGGTCCCTCTTTTAGCATCATCTTATCCCTCAACTAGTCCCTATCATCAACAACCTATTTGGCATAATAAATCATTACAAATTCATAATCGTTCCATATACTGGAAAACTTGGCATTCTAAGGGTTTACGTTGGATATCTCAGCTAATACATAACGATCAACCTCTCTCTTTTTCCGATCTCCAAACTAAATTCTCTTTACCATCATCCTCTAAATCACAATATAATCTTTTATGTTCTTCCCTCAATCACTATCTCCTAACTTTACCAACAGATACAAACTTTCCTGTAAATTATAAAAACCTATTTTCAATACTCGACACTTCCCCCTGCTTCCAATATATATAAATTGCTACAATTTCCCCCGGACAGACACAAATCTAAGATTGAATTGGCTTGGGAAAAAGATTTCTTACAGGTTTGGCCAATTACTTTATGGGACAAAATATGGTCTAAGCTTCACAAAACTTCTCGTACTGCAAATACCACACAAACCCTTTATTTCATTTATCACCGAGTATTATTTTCTCCATTAACCTTTTTCATCAGATATGTCCTCTACTTGTTGGTCCTGCCCTTGTCCGTCTGCCGATTTAAAACACATGCTGTTTGAATGTCCCCCTATCCATCAATTTTGGCAGCTGGTTTGGTCCCAAATTAAGATAGTTTTCAAAGTTCAGATCCCTTTTTCTCTCACAAATTTATTCCTGGGCATATTATCACCCAATGGCCCCAATCTCCACTGAGTTTTAAACTTTTAGATTTATTGCTAGCTACTGCCTTCCATTTAATAACCTCAAACTGGAAGCAGGCAGACAGAGTCACCTTCAGATCCTGGTGGAACGCTGTTTGCTTCCATCACCGACTAGACACTAATTATGTTTCCCCTATTTCCCTAGCAATTAAAAGAGATTTATTATGGCTTCCATTAACAACATATCTATCTCTGTCTGCCTCTTCTAGTGTTAAATCTACCAACATTTCAGACGATGTACGGAAACCACATTGAGTTCTCCCTGTGCCGCTTTACTCCTAGATGATTAAAAGTTTCTTATCACCCTTATGTTTATAATACGTTATTCATAATCAGTTATTGTTATGCTTACATTGTTGCATTATTACTCTTAATTGTTATATAGTAATTGCATATTGTTTCCCTCCCCTTGCCCCTTTCCTTTATTATTTATATTGTGTGTATTTCTTTTTGTATACAGCTTGACAAACCTATCCTTATATATTCTTATTTTACTACATATCTTTATGTTAAACAGGATTTGTTCTACTCATTGTGTTGCTGTTCTTTTTCTTGTTATTCTTTGATAAACTCAAACTTAAAAAAAGAACTGTGTTCCTCCTATTTATAAATGTCAAAGTGCACAGTGTTAGAATTCTAGTATGTTAACATACGTTGCTAAGATGGAAATTTCACAATGTTAATGTTTGTTAAGTTTCTTGCAGTGACACATGGGTCAAGATGAAACTATATCTCAAATTTCACAGTAGGTGCATAATGACAAAACTTATGGTAGTTATTCTACTTATAGAGGGATGTGTCAGTGATCATATACATAAGATGATCATCTCTTGTATGTTTGCTTTCAGCAATCACATGTTCCACATCAAAGTACAAAGAGAATACAGAGAAATTTCTAAACTCTATCGATTCACTTTTACACTTAAGTGTAGACTATCATGGTAAGTTACTCAAGATACCTTTTTGTCTTTAGACACCCACTACATCTTGGGGACTCTAGTGAGCTCTAGTGAGCAGCATAAGTGACGAGACAGAATGGTGGATTCTAGTTTCTCTGTTTTCTCTCATACCATTTCCCTTTCCCCCTTTCTACCACTGGTCCTCGTGTCCCTGTGTACGTGGTTGTTTCTGGAGGTGGTGAGAGATAGAAGAATGCATTGCTCCCTTTCGATCCCAAGCACAAGACACGAACAAGGAGCTGAATGACCATCTGCCGGTAGGAGCAGATCTGCCATCAGTACTCAGAAGCCAATCATATTGTGAGCTTTCCCAAATAAGGAGAAGTTGAACTACATGGAAGAAGACCAGGCACCCAATGATGCTGTATAGGATGTTATCATCTGGGAGGAGATATTGTGAGCTTTCCCAAGTAAGGAGAAGTTGAACTACATGGAAGAAGACCAAGTACCCGATGATACTGTATAGGATGTTATCATCTGGGAGGAGGGTGCTACTGCCATGATGCAGTTAATTGAATTAGTTGTACCTGCGTCAAGTGCAGACACTATCCCTAACACAGCATCACCAGTGATCAGTGAACAAGCACACCCTTCAAAAACCCTATTAGCCCAGTCAAAAGTTACAATTACAATGTGGTACTTAAAAAAGGATTGGCCTGTCCCAATTGAAGGAACACTCTTATTCTGTCAACACACACCCTTTGTGCACACTTATGCAAAAGTAAAGTTCATGTCATGGCATCGCATCACAGCTCACAAGAAATAAAATAGCATTTCATAAACCCACATAGCAATACCAAACATAAAATAACATGGCATGACATAATATAAGATGTCATAACATTGCAGTGCCTAGCATAGCCAAATAAAACATGACCTAACAGCAGACTAAATATAAGATAACATGCTATATTTTACATGGAGTTAAAGGCAATGCTGTGACTTGGGTCATGAAATCAAGACATGAGCAACAAGGAAAACCATGAAATAAAGGACGAAAATTATTTTTTTAAAAAGCTTTTATGATAAGGAAGAAATGCACATATAACAATAAGAGAAAAAACAATAGGTCACAGAATAAATCCTGTTTCAAAGGTTTTTGCATTCATTTGCATGTACTGAAGGCAATGCAAATATGTTGTTTCAATTCCTCTTTTGTTCACAGGTTTATGCAGATGTACAGCTCAGTGGTTTACAAAATTACAGAAAGTGTAGTGCCAAAACTGTCTCAGCATCAACTGAAGAATGCGTCTTACTGCAGAGCTGTAGGATCAAACCCAGGCAAGAGCTATTCAACTCTTCACTGTTCCAAGGCTGAAAAACACGAGCATTTGTTATTAAATGGTCTATTACCAATGTTTGTGGATGCACAGATCTTTAATTGTATTCTTGTATTCATGTTTTGTTTAGATATGTGTGGATAATCCTTCGATCTTGAGTTGAAAGTGCACATGCCAAAATATAAATCTGTCTCTCGATCTACTGACTTGCCTGCATGCCTACGTTTTCAATTTGTCATGCAAGCTTTTTTTCTTTTTTTTTTTTCTTTTTTCTTGCATTTTAAATCACAAAAACAAAACACAAATAACGATGCAAAAAAAATACAAATGTAGATCACATAAACCAAAAGCAGATTTGAAACACAACAGTGGCGATACAGAGCATAGTGGCGAGCAGGGGGAAAGGGTGAATGAGGCGTGAATGACATTACAGCAAGGAAAAAACTAAGGGGCATATTAGCAAGACCCTCGTTAAAATTATCGCCGTTTTAGCGGCAGGAAACTGCCGCTAAAACGGCGATAATGGGCTTGCTAATATGCGTTATGGAATTCAATAGAAGCCCAGGTTAGATGTCCTGCACATCTAACCTGGGCTTTATTGGAATTCTATAACGCATATTAGCAAGCCCATTATCGCCGTTTTAGCGGCAGTTTCCTGCCGCTAAAACGGCGATAATTTTAACGTGGGTCTTGCTAATATGCCCCTAAGTTATATGGCGGACATTATGCAACCGTGAGCCCCACAGGGAGATATACATACATCACATAACAGTACTGAATTATCTGCAAGAATACTCTAAGGCATTAAACTAAAAAGAATGACAACAACCGTGTTTTAGCCATCTAGCACATCTTCAGAGGTCTGCTGAGCAAGGCGATATTGAGCAAACAGGCCCCAAAAGCTTTTCGGGCGGCTACAAGGCGGGAGCATTTCGCTATAAACATCTGATTGGGTGTTGCAATAAATCATATCCTGTTCCCACTCTGTCACAGTAGGCACAGGGCCCCTCATCCATCGCAGCGCTAGCCTTCGCTTGGCTAACAGGAGGCCCATTGCCACCAGTTTACGCACATTTTTCTTGAGATGCCTGGTATATCCTAGAAGCGCCAACAAGGGATCCGGGGCAAGGGAGAGCCCAATTATGTCATTCAACATCTGAAAAGTCTTACCCCAGTAATGTTCCACCTGTGGGCACTGCCAGGCCAGATGAAAAAAACCGGCTCCCGGCATACGACAGCGCTCCCAGTTATCAGTATCACACAAACCATATCTAAAGAGGCGCAGTGGGGAATAATAAACTCTATTTAAAAATTTAAAATGTGCCAACCTATGACGACCATTAATAGAAATCTTCCGGGTGACTTCGCAACAGTAGTATACATCATCCGTGATAGGGACGCCAATATCTGACTGCCAGGCCTGTCTAACCTTACTGTGAGTAGAAGCCTTAGTGGCCAAAGCCGAGGCATATAGTTTAGATATCAGCTTACCCGGGGTCTGTGCGCTCAAGAGTGTAGTCAGAGGCGGGATGTCCAGTGGCTCTAGTAACTCATCCCCAAGTACAGCTCACATTGCATGCCGAGTTCTAAAAAATTGGAATCTCGTCAGTGCCGAGAGTGAACCGTCGGCGCCCGCCGCTTCTTCCCAAGTGCCCACCCGTCCGTGTTTAAACAGGTTCCCCATAGTCTGTATGTGTAAACTGTTGAGGGAGGCCAGGGTTCCCTTCTCCGAGCTAAGCGCAAACCATTGACACCACTCCACTCGCAACCGGGGCGAGTACAATTGTGCACCATTGTACATTCTAAGCAAAGAATTCCACGCGTGAACAGCGGAGTTGATTGAGTCAAGTATTCCGCAGCGTCTCGCAGGCGCCTGCGTTAAAAAGCTAGGCAGTGCATGCGGGGCAGCAGCGACCCTCGAAATCTGAAGGTGGGGTAAATCGGGAGGGCTGTGCACCCAGCTGCATGCATGAGAGGCCTGCGCGACCCTGTAATAGAGTTCAAGATCCGGGGCACTCAGTCCCCCAGCTGTGTACAAGAGCATAAGAGTATCCAAGGCGACTCTAGGGGACTTACCCGCCCACATGAGTTTGGTCATCAGAGACCGGAGTTCTCGAAACATATGCTGGGGCACCACTATAGGAATATTGACAAAAAGAAAAAGCAGGCGAGGGAGCACAACCATTTTCATTAATGAGACTCTGCCAGCCAGGGACAATGGAAGACGGATCCACCTGTCTATGTCATCACCGAGCTTGTCAATCACTTTACCGTAATTAGCCTTAATTACCACATCTGCATCAGAGTGTACTTGAATGCCCAAATAACGCACCAGGTCGGAGGTCCATTGTAGTGGGAAGTCAAGCAGGAACTGCACTGTGGTTGGCGTCAATGGGAATATTATGGATTTATCCCAGTTAATCTTAAGGCCAGACAGCCCTCCGAAGCGCAGCACCTCATGTATCACAGGAGCCAGATGGATCTCGGGATCACGGATATACAAGAGTGTGTCATCAGCATAAGCGGAAGTGATTAGATTGTAATTAGGAAAACGAAGCCCCCTGTGACCGTGATACTCACGCAGCACCCGTAGCAGGGGTTCAGCAGCCACTGCATATAATAACGGGGACAGAGGGCACCCTTGCCGGGTGCCTCTAGAGATTTGAAACGGGACTGAGACTACTTCACCTGTGCGCACTCGGGCCACAGGGGAATTGTATAGCACCGAAGACCAGTTGCAGATAGACCTCTCCGACTCCCATTCGACGCAGCACCGCATGCATGAACTTCCATTCAATCGAATCGAAAGCCTTTTCGGCATCTAAAAAGATCGCAGCAGCCTTAACCTCTGGATAAACATGTTGCAGGGCCCCAAACACCGTGCGGAGATTATACGATAGCGTGCGTCCCAGTAAAAACCCAGCTTGCTCAGGGCCAATCAGTAGGGGGAGTAGCGGAGACAGACGATTAGCTAGAATTTTCGCATAGATTTTGGTGTCTACGTTAAGTAGTGAGAGCGGGCGATAAGAAGGGCACCTACGAGGGTCCTTATCTGGCTTCAACAAAGTGATGATCAACGCCTCATGCATGGAAGAAGGCATTATACCGTCTGCGGCTATCTCGTGAAATAAAGTTATTAGATGCGGAATCAAAAGGTCACGAAACCCTTATAGAATGTGACCGTGAGGCCGCCCAGGCCCGGGGGCACTGCCCTCACGCATCGAGCCCAAAGCCAGCCGAACCTCCGAAGCCTCAATGGGACGCATCAAGATTTCGCGTTGCCAGTTCTGTAGCCAAGGAAGCTGAACATATTCCAGGTAGTGAGTTATGTCATCGTCGCTGGGGGAAAGCCTGGAGCAATAGAGCTCCTGATCATTGATTTTAGTATGGTCCGTCAGGACTGACCCATCATCGTCCACCAATTCAGCAATGCCCCCAGAGTCCACACGGCGGCGAGCCATTGCCGCCAGCACCGAGCCCGGCCGATCAGCCTCACCATAAGTTCTGGCCGACGCATACTTGCCCATATATTTGACCTCGCTGTCAGCCTCCTCATGGAAGTCAGCCAATGTGGCCTTGAGTTGCTCACGCAAATCGGGGTAATTTTTGAGAGACAATTGTGCCTCCAGATCCGACAAACGTGCCTCTAGCAAAGCGAGACGTCCACGAATGGCCCGGAGAACGCCCGCATGCTTACTAATAGCAACACCTCTAATAAAAACCTTGAACGCCTCCCAAACTGTGGTAAAGGAGTCAACCAAACCCACATTGATATCGAAGAACTCAGAGATCGCGTCGCGCAGCTCGGAGTGAAAGACGGAATCTAATAATGAATAAGGAGGAAAGCGCCACAAAAACGGGGGAGGGGTACGCGGGGGCACCGCAATAGTTATCGTGATTGGTGAGTGGTCCGAGAATGAACGGGCCAAAAAAGGAACAATCCTGCACTCTAGGCAGCAGAGTTTGCGAAATAAACCAATAGTCTATGCGAGTATGTGTATCATGTTGCGCCGAATAGTGTGTGTAACCGCCACGGGTGCTAGAACGAGACCTCCATACATCAGCCAGCTGCAGCTGCAAAGCGATATCCATTATTGCCTTCACTGAAGCGGACAAGGGACGTGAGGGGCCCTTCGATCGGTCAAGAGACGTGTCCAGTATACAATTAAAATCCCCCCCACCCAATAACACCGGCAGGGATCGGCGATCCTTGAGTAATGCAAAAAGGGACGGATAGAACCCCGGATCATCATAGTTCGGGCCATAGGAGTTGACAATCAAAAATTCCCACTCCGGGCTATAACATCTAGACACAGCGTATCTGCCCGCTGGGTCCGTCACCCACTGTTCCAGCTTGAGACCTGCTTTGGGGTTGAGCCATGTCAGCACTCCTCGAGAGTGGGAAGTGAAGCAAGCCGCATGAGAGGCACCAGCCAACCTGCCACCCGCTAGAAGTGCGCACCCAGGCTGCAGAAGTGTCTCCTGAAGCAATGCCACGTCAACCTCCTTACGCTTCAGGTAGGCAATTATTTTCCGCACCTTGCGGTGGTCATTCAACCCCTGAACATTACATGTCATGAAGGTCATTCGTTTAATCAGGCTTCCACTAGCATTAAACTCTGTCATGGAGCCCACAAATGCACAAAGTGAGACCACCAGCCTAAGCCCCACCACCCTCGCCGCCCACCATGGATAAAAAAGGACACGTGATCTATGAAAAGAAAGAAAAGAAAATTAAGCCAAGAGAACATTCCCACCCCCACCCACGCCTTGCACACCCCAACTTTGCGAAGGCGAGTAGCAGCCCTCCCACATACCACAAAAACAAACAACCATGATGCAATCACATCATGAATACTACAAAAAAAAAAAAGAAATAGAAGAAATACAGCGGTTAACCTAAGGGGGCAGATGTTACCCAACAGTACAAACTTATCCAACCCACCGCCACAACACCGCATACTGATCATAAAGCTCCATAAGAAATGACATATATCAGTAAGACAATAACTAAACAGCAATTAAGTATGTGTCATGTTGATACCAATGAGCAACTAGGGGTCTTCCCCCATATATAATCGTGGAGAACCGTGTCACCCCAATCCAAAGGGAAGCGAGAGGGGGAGTAAAGCGATGAAGAACAAGCGTGCCCAGTGTAAACACCCAATACCGTAACCATCCAAACTGACCACCCAACCCGCTAATCATGCTGACAATATACATATGACCTTATAACAGTATGAAGCCATTACTAGAAGTGCATCGAGACAGCACTGCATTTGTGGTAATTGCGCGCCCCCTCAGTCATTGTCCTCAAGGCCACCGGAGTCAGCTGCCGTAGCAGGAGTGTCACTCTGTCCTTTTCCACACTTGCCAGCTTTTTCCCAGTCTCTAAACGCTTTCTGTAGGGACTGGGGTTCAGAGTAAATTCTAGGTTTACCATCAAACAAGACCTTGAGATGTGCCGGGTATAGCATAGCATACTCTAAGTGCTGATCACGCAGTTTACGTTTTAAGGGAATAAACTGCCATCTGGCCTCCTGCACTTTCAGGGTGAAGTCCGGAAACAGAGAGATAGAGGCTCCCTCATATTGCAAGGCTCCCAGTTCTCTAGCCTTGCGCAGCGCAGCATCTCTGTCCCGGTAATTTAAGAGTTTTGCTATTATGGGCCGAGGCGGGGCACCAGGTTGAGGGCGAGGGCCAAGTGAGCGATGCGCTCTTTCCACAACAAATAAGTGAGAGAAAGTGTCTGCACCCAATAGAGAAATAAGCAATTTTTCTACAAAGAGCTCCATATTGCCCGTCGCCGTACACTCCGCCAGGCCCGTAATACGGAGGTTGCTGCGTTGCGACCGGGCCTCCAGGTCCTCAGCTCTGTCCTGCAGGGTAGTTAATGCGCGCTCAACTCGTTTCTGTGTGCCACCAGCATCAGACTGGGCCTCCTCGATTTCTGTGATGCGGCGCTCTGCCATGTCTATGCGCTCGGAGTGCTTGTCAACCCTCTCCGACATCCTGTCCATCCTATAGGCTAGCGTGTCTATTTTCGAGTCAATGGCAGTTAGACCCTTCTGCATTGATGCGATGATCTGTTTGATGTCACCAACTGGGTCATCAGCAGGGGCCTCCGACTCGGATAGTGCGCTGTCCGCCGCCTCTTCGCAGCGCCGAGACTTGCGCTGCTCGAAATTGAGCTTAGGTTGGGATTTGTCAGGCTTCCCCATCACAAGATCCACAGCACAACGGGCAGCCCAGAAGTACACTCGCCAGATCTGGCTGAGGGAAGGTAACCAGGGATGAGGGCGGTCAGATCGTAAGGGCTATGCCAGTGAAATGAGGCAAACTCAATAAAAAGGGGGATAGCCACAACACCAGCCAGGTGACGCACAGCACACCAGTCAGTCGAACTCCCAAGGGGAGAGGGGGGCCACACAGCGCGTGCACCAGCTCAAGGATGATGGTAACAGCAGAAGCAGCGGTGAGTGTTAGTCTGGGAGCAGCGGCCCGCGTCACGGAACCCAAATCAGGAGCGCGCTGCAATGCGCGATTTTTCACCCCACTGGGCTCAGGGTCACCCTCCGCGCGTCACAAGGTTGTGCCCATGGGGGGCATGGACCGCAACCCAGGGCCCCCCCGGCCCGGCCACAGAGCGAGGTTCTAGGTGCCGGGCCTGACTGCAAGGGAGGCCGCGTAGCGTTCAGGGAAACAGTCATGGATCCGGCCTCCCCGCAGCCCAGCCCAGATGCGTCTCACCTCCGTCCGGCGCCTTTCCAGGCAGCAGCGCACACTTGGACGTCCGCAGCTTCAGGCGCTCGCGGCCAGGGCTAGGGCCCACAGGGACGCCGCCGGCCCCGCCACGCACCCACCAGCAACGTTGCTCTGCAAGCACAGGGCCGGCCGCTCTACGCGCAGATCGAGGCCACGCTGCCGGAATGGGGACGTCACTGCAGTCGCGGCGCCGAGGCACCCCAGCAGATCTCCAACCAGCACAGGGATCCAGCAATGGATGCAGCCGCAGCCGGGCCCCCCGCCAGTGACGGCACTCCGAACTCGGCCCAGGGAACAGCACACATGGCAGGCTCCACCCACAGCAGCACGGGTAGTAGGCTGCACCTCGCCGCAAACTTTCACTGGCAAATTACCAGTCCCCCAGCAAGTATCCGCAGCATCAGGCTCAGTCTCCGCATCCGCGAGACATCAGGGCTGCGAATCCGTCGCCTCCGCGAAGGATTGGGCTGATTGAAGCTTCAATTCCTGACGGATAGAGACGGCGTGTGGCGGAGCTCTATTACATGGCGGCCATCTTCAGGCCGGGCAAGCTCCGCCCCCTTGTCATGCAAGCTTTATAGCTTCCCCAAATGCATATACAAGCACAGACACGTGTGAAGATGCATTTGTGCATACGTACTATATCGTAATTCTGCGGGGGCCCACACAACTATTGTTACTTTAATGTTACAGCAAGCTATACTATACAAAGAGCTTTAAGTTCCATAAGGTAATAAAGGCCTCAAGTTACATTCAAAACACTACTGTACTACTAAACAAATTGAACGTAGAATGACTATTACTCAACTCATCAATATAAGCTGTTTACTGACATGCTGTAACATCTCTGGATGAAACTGACCTCTTAGCAAACCTCTTATACACGAGATACAGCGTTTTCTGGGCCCACTTGCTTACCATTGGTCCTCCGACTGACCTTTCTACCCAACTGAGAGGTGACGGGAGTTAGCATAAATCATCAATCAAAATCAATTAACAATGCAGCCCATTTGGCTACACATTGAGGACCAGGAATAGGTAGCTATGGGTTAAGAAGGTTTATTACAAATTCAAAATTAAGTTCAAATACACAACTCTTAAAACTATGGGACCCATTACGATTGCGGGCGGATCGCCACCGCCGGGCCGGTGGCGATCCGCCCGCCAAATGTCCCTGGTACTCCCCCCGCCATATTAGTATGGCGGGGGGCACCGCGGCGGACGGAAAGACCGTCCGCCGCTCCGCCGGTCGACTTGTCGACCGGGCGGAAAAGGGACACAATATGGTAGCGGTGTCTGCAAGACACCGCCATTCATATTATGATGCGTGCGGTTATTGGCCTTCTCCATGGCGGCGTTGCCGCCATGGGAAGGCATGCGGTGTTTGATATTGGGGCCCGTTGCCGGGGGGGGTGCCCCACATGGTGCCTGCCATGTTGTGCATGGCAATGCTGTGCACAATCCTTTCACATTGCGAGCGGGGCTGCAGCCAGCAGATCCACCCGCAATGTAAAAGGGCCAGGATGCGCCCGCCAGTGTGGTGGGCGCATCCTAATTTGCATGGCGGGACCGCCGCAACATCGGCGGTCGGTCCCGTGCTCCGTTGCGGTGGCGGGCGGACAAAGTCCGCCCGCCATCGTAATAGGCCCCTATGTTATAGAAATACAGAATAGCCACAGGCAAGTCAAGCCTGAAAGAAATGAAGGAAGGCTAATATAAGGCAGTCAAGCGTTTCAGTCACAGCAATACAAAAGATTAACAATAGCACTTGCTGTTCAGAGAAGAGTCACAAGTTCTGTTGTCTATTCATGAATAAATCTAAATCTCCTACATCTAGTCCAAACTAAGAGGATGGTTAGATAACCTAAAGGGTCTAAAAATCAGAGAGTTTCCATGAAGGAAATCAGAACAAAGCAAGAAAGGATTTGGTAGGGAAGTGTCCGCAACTCAGACGCTCGCTCAAGGGTTCTGGAAACTATCTGCAAAGCATCTGAAAGGGAATTTGAGCCTTTCTAAAGGGGTGAGCACTAAATTATAACACCCAAAGTCCACTAGGTAACACTCCCTTGGTAGGGATCATCAGTGGTCCATTGTTCATGTCCATTTCTCAGGTTGCAAACTGCAACCTTAGCAGGTTATCCCACACTGGACATGGGAACGACATCTTCTCATGCACACATTAGCTTGCTACATTTGCTCAATAGACCTTTTAATTGACACTCTGGTTCCCCATGTTCCTTCGTCAAGGTCTTCTTCTCAGGCTCTTTCTCCATCTCTAGTACAGTAATGTATCTTATTCTACAACTAACAATGCATGTGAATACCTGTAAGAAATGTCACATTAGCAGAAAATGAAAAACAGTCTTCATGCAGAATGATGAATTACTGGCCTACCTAGGACAAGTTAAAGCATTATCTCAAAGGTGTACATTTAATATACTTATGCTCATTTAAACACAGATGAATATAAGTTTCAAGTGCATTAGATTCACATTACATGTAACATTCAGTAAGTCTTCAAAATAATCACGTCAGTATGGCTAAGAACTACATTTTAATCAAATATATGAAGTATTAATGCATACATTGCATTAACTTCTTTTATCGTTTAAGTAAAATCAAATTCTACATATTTGAGGATGGTTTATATCCAGTTATCTAAGCAGAAAGTACATCATCTACTAAACGAGGATGGTTTTAATGATCAAAATCAGCTATGGGAGAACACCTGAAATGAGTAAATTCTCCAATCCTACAATGGATGCACTCTTTAATAATGATGTCAAGTGCAACACTTACCATAGTTTGTCAAACCATACAAGAAACATGTGCCAAGTGCACTTTCATACTGTGTGTCTGTTAAGTATTTGTGACGTATTTGTGATGTATTAAGGGTGGGCAACTTTTGCACTGCACCACACCCGTCTTGGTTCAATACAGGACCCCGTTGTAGCCTGTAATGTTTGGCTTCATGCCACTTCCCTACTCATATTACACAAACATTACTCAGGGGTGTTGATTCAGGAGGGGGTGCTTCGGGTGTGACAGTCCCCATATAAATGGATTGTTGGCTTGATAGTTGGGTCTGGGGACCCTAACTCGCCTCTGCTATCACTGTATTGGCTTTTCTGGTTGTGAGTCAAGATTGAAAGACAAAACAGTGCCCTTTAATGTAAAAGAATGAGAAAGAGAGAGAGAGAGAGAGAGAGAGAGAGACTGCCTGGTGGCTGAATTTCATGTGAAGTCCGATAACCTGGAATACCTACCAGCTTACCTCATGGACATCATTTGGAGGTAGTCAGGGGTCACAGCTGTGACTGCTAGCTTCTATAGCTTGCTCCCTGCTACTCCTGGCATTTCCTTTGCGACCCCTGACCTTAGTGGAGGCAAATGTTTTGGCCCCTCTGAGGCCAGGGGTCGCAAAGGATGTGCCAGGAGTAGCAGGGAGTAAGCTAGAGGTCACAGCTGCGACCCCTGACTACCTCCAAATGACGTTCATTGCTTCCCTGCTAGTCCAAATTGTGAGATCCTAGGCAAATATTTTATTTTACAGAGTTTTCTTTTTTATTATCACATATGAGCGCACTTTTAAAAACTTGAGTTCAGGATGTTCGCTATAAAAGCACTCTTATATTTGTTTTAATAGGCTGTAATGTTGCTTCATCTATAATAAGAATCTATGCCAAGTTTAGGGTGTACATGACTACTGACTTCCCTCTTATTTAACTAATTACATTGTTATTGGAGGGTAAGTCATGACTGTTTCTAAAAACTATCCATTTTAATAAATGTCTGTCTATACAGTGATATAATCTGATGTACTGAGGTGAAAAGCTTCCACATGTTGAAGAAATAAATTTTTTTGAATTTTGAAAAGATTGTATCATATTTTTACATTATGTTGGTTGCATGATATACATGCCAAACAATTTCATGGCTCAGCTTGTGCATAGACTCTTAGAACCAAGCCCTATTAATTTGTCTGCATGCCCTCCTCTCTTTGGGACATGGGCTTAGTACATTGGGCGTCAGTCACTTGATTTGTAAAAGGCAAGGACTAGAATTATTGAGCCCTGCCCACATGCACCAATTTGACAACTCTACCATCAAGGATGCTTGTGGCAGAGACAAAGAAAGAACATGCAGTGAAAATACATTTAAAACAAGTCATCCCAAGGCAGGGACTCCAGGTCGTTGTGTTGCACGTGACCTTAATCATGAGTTCCCAGGGAGAGCCAGCAGGCCCAGGTTGAATGGGCAGGGGCGCAACTTCAGCAGAGCTGTATGGGGTGTGACATCCCTCAAATGCATTCTTGGTTTGGTACTAGGGATGGGGGCCCTAAATACGTAATACTATGTCTGTATTGGATTTTATTGTTTCTCTCATTTCACTAAGAGGTTTCAACCTGTTCATTTTTTGGATCAGGAATTTAAATGTACATAGCGACTGGCTTACCAAAAAAGTAGTAAATCTGCACCCATAGAAGCAATCCTTGAATGTGTAATGAGACAAATGGTTGCAAATAGTCTACCTACTGGCAGTCCCATGGGTAGCAGTCCAAACCATGTTTTTTCACCCTCTGTGCTATTCTAAACAGAGGGCCTGATTTAGGGTTTGGTAGATGGACTAAAAGCGGATAGTGTGCCTGAGGACTTTACTTCCACCTTCCTGCTTTTACTCTGCCAGACAAATTTAGAGATGCCCTACGGCCCCACCTCTAAATATAGACAGGAACCACCATCATGGTGGTTAATGTTAATGCAGGAAAGGTTTGACGGTTGACTGTCAAATCACAACAGTTGGCTGTCAAACTTTCCCAAAGTTTTTATTTTTGTCACAAAACAAACTCCCAAAGTGTGAGTTTTTTTTTATTTTTTAAACAAATGATTCCCACTTAACAAGAGGTTTCTACCTTGGTGTGCTGGGGTCAATTTTCTTTCTTTTACTGTCCCTCACCGCCAGGATATATCTGGCAATGAAGGGCTGGAAAAAAAGCCATGCGATCATCCACTCTGAGTAGGGAGGACGGTCAGATGGCCTTGAGTTTGGCTGACATGGTATTCTATCACCATTGCAATGGAATGCCTGTCCAACAAATTCTTAGTCTGCCCCAGAGACCCACCTAATACAAATCAGTACTTACCCTGCTCCTTATGGGAACATTTCCTCCTGAACCCATTCACGCTGCGGCCCACTGCAATGCAAAGTAGTTATGCCACGTTTTCATGTGAGATGCTGTTTATTTTAAAATGGAAGCAGTTTCTGGTGTTCTGCTCATCTTGCTGCTGCTCATTCCTCCTCCCAATCAGTGTCCGGCCGCAAATCATCTCTCCTCTTATTTCCACGGAGCATCAAGAGAATGATATCAAGGATTCAAAGATGAACAATTAAGTCAGGAAGTGTGTATTGTGAATGAAGCTTCCATCATGCACCCAAAATATGAGCTGAATTAATTGTTTGAGAATTGGGGTGCTTTAAATATTGGGGAGCAGGTGATTATTGGGGTCCGGCTCACATGCGGAGAAAGCCCAATTGCAACCTGTTAGAAACTGAGTCTCTTGTTGGCAGAGGGATGCACCCTGTCTAAGTAGGGACCACAATCCTAGTCAGGGTAATTCAAAAACACAACCTAAATTAACCTGTGATCACCCTCTAGTAGCTTGGCACAGAGCAGGCAGGCTTAACTTAAGAGGCAATGTGTAAAGTATTTGTGCAACATTTTAATTACACTAACACGGTGAAAACACCACAAAAGACCACACCAGTTTAGGAAAATAAAGAATATTTATCAAGACCAAAATGACAAAAATCCAATAAGTAGAACTTGAGATATGAATTTTTAAAGAATAAACTTCAATATAGTACCTAAAAGACAATAGCGCTTAGGGGTTACTTGAGGTCATGCTGGACGGGGATAAATCCAAAGTTCAGGCCAACCGTGATGGAGGCTGGCAACAGGACCCACGCAGGGCCCACTGAAAAAGTACCTTGGGTGGAGTAACCATTGACGTCAAAGACTCGAAGCATTGGTTTTGATCCAATCAGTCCGGTAGATGTGTTTGTGTCGAGCCTCACAGTCGGGCCCCACATCTTCGGGGAACCACCTACGATGCAGGCGCTGCGTTGTCGTCGAGTCTTGCAGTCGGGTTCCACGTCATCGTCGAGCTTCCAATGGATGTGCTCGAATTGGTGCTGAGTCGGTGTCAAAGGGCACTGCATCAGTTCCGATTGGTGCCAAGTCGGCACTGCATTGATCTATGCAGACCAGGAGCCTCCAACCTTTTCTGTAATATGAGCTACTTATGTTTAACCAAAGGCATCCTGAACTACTAATATTAGTCATGTAATAGTGATTTGCCTTGGACAGGGTTGCCAGCATTAAAGTGTAAAATCTTTATCAATTTGATATGCCTCTACGTGGGTAATACATAACAGCCATAGCTGCAATCTCTGTGGCACCAAGTAATAAATCTCTCCAACTCAATTAATAGCTTTAAATACGCTTTGAAAATTCAACTATTTTTCTCCAAACATCAGCTCATGAGTTCTGAATACTCAAATTTGTATCTAAAATGCATTCTTTTTAATGTTAGTGTGTATACATAATAATTCAACCAAGTAAAAGCTTCTATATTAGTAGCAAGTCTGCACATAAGAGAGCTACTCACAGATAGCTGGAGAGCTACGGTAGCTCATGAGCTACTTGCTGGAGATGTCTGCTGTAGACAAACAGCTGCAGAACCCACTTTCAAGGCCTAGGACTGGATTGGCACCTCTTAGGAGGGCAGGACTCACAATTGACACAGTCCAGCAGCTGAAGAAGAGTTGAACGAAGTCGTTGATGCCCCTGAGACTTCAAAACAGGAGACAGGCCAGCAAGCCCTTAGAGAAACGTCGGTTCAAGGATATAGAGAGCAGGTCCAGTCCTTCTCACTACCAGGCAAGAAGCAGTTGGCAGCAGGCCAACACAGCAAAGTGGCAGTCCCCCTTACAGCACAGCAATCAGCAAGCAGCAGGCCAACACAGCAAAGCAGTTAGCAAAGTATTAGCCCGTCCTACAGCTCAGCAGCTATTCTTCCTGGGAGAATGTCCTTTGTTCCAGCAATGTTCTAAAATTATGATGTCACACGTCCAGTACTTATACTCATTTGAGCCTTTGAAGTAGGGAGACTTCAAAGAAATGCTTTGAAGAGCACAAGCCCCTGCCTTTCCTGCCCTGGTCCCAGACTCACTACAGGGGGGTATGCCTTTATGTGGGGACAGGTGAAGCCCTATTCAGGTGCAAGTGTCAGCTCCTCCCTCTCATCCTTCCTCAGGATGACAACATGCAGATGGCTGCTCAGTCACTCCTACTCTACCTTTGTGTGTGGCTGTCTAAAGGGAATGCAGGAAGCCAGCCGTCACCCACCCCAGACAAGCAGAAGGCACCAAATGGTTTAACTAAGAAAATGTCAACTTTCTAAAAGTGGCATTTTCAT
This sequence comes from Calotriton arnoldi, assembly GCA_963921515.1. Taxonomy (NCBI): domain Eukaryota; kingdom Metazoa; phylum Chordata; class Amphibia; order Caudata; family Salamandridae; genus Calotriton; species Calotriton arnoldi. The sequence continues at coordinate 1,227,468 of CAWUFW010004118.1, read as the reverse complement.
AACTGCAATTTAAAAACCAACTTCACCATAAGTTGTGATTTTAAATTGTGAGCCAGAAACACCAACTTTGATTTTCCGATCTTGTCCCAAGGGGAAACTACACTTATAAAATGTTATAAGGCAATTCCTGTTAACCTATTTGAGAAATAGGCCTTGCAGTAGTGAAATATGATTTTAAGAGTATTTCACTACTAGGACATGTAAAACTTAAAAGTCCATGTCCTACTTCTTAAATACACTGCACCCTGCCCTTAGGGCTGCCAAGGGCCTGCCATAGGGGTGACTTACATGTAATAAAAGGGAAGGATTGGGCCTGGCAAGTATGTTAACTTGCCAGGTCGAAATGACAGTTTAAACTGCACACACAGACTCTTCAGTGGCAGGCCTGATCCATGTATAAAGTGATACTTAAGTGGGTGGCACAATCAGTGCTGCAGTTCCACTAGTGTTACAGCAAACAAATGATGGACGGAATGCTGACAATGCAAACATTCTCCCCCAGTCAAAAGATCTGGGTTAAATCCATCGTTCTTTTGTTCACTACGCCACCCCTGTTTGGACCCAGCCATATGCAAATCAGTCTTGACCCTGTGCCCCATGGGAACAGTCCAGACCGAACTGCCAGGCCAGGTCCTCCCTGGACCGGAAACAAGCATCCTGGGACCGGTTTGAGTTCCACTAGTAGCATTTAATTTGCAAGCCCATGGCACATGGTGTGCACTTTACTAGGGACTTATAGGTAAATTAAATATGCCAATTGTGGGTAACCGAAAGCCAATGTTACCATGTTTAGTGCACAGAGCACATGCACTGTAGCACTGGTTAGAAGTGGTAAAGTGCCCAAAATCCTAAAGCCAGCAAAATTAAGTCAGCAAAACAGGAGGTCAAAAGTAAAGAAGTCAGCGGAAACCACTCCAAGGATGCCAAGTCTAACACTACCCCAGTAGATCTCTTGTTAAATGAGTGAACCCTGTGCCATTATTATGACCATAATAAAACTAATGTTTCTTCTAATTGTTTACGCCTAGGTGAGGCACTGAAGGCTTTCTGTGCACTTACAGCCAAGGCTAAGCACTCCAAAGACATGCAGCAACTGACCTTGCAATAAAGCACAGTAGATGAGTTACGAATGTCAGTGGCTTTTATCACTCCAAAATTTTGTTTAAAACTAACACAAAATGTACATTTTGGGCAACACTTAGCACAGGCAACATGTACTTGTGACAGTTTTTGCACTGCATTTGTAATACAAAGAGTTATGAACTGTTCACTCGATTAGTATCCACGGTCCAGATACAGAAAAAAGGGCTTGGAAATCTTACCTTTAGCATGCTTTATTTTGAATATATTGTCAATTAATATGAATTGGTTTTGCTATAATACAAATCTAGCCTTCCAGCAAAGGATGGATGTACACCAATGTGTGCATTGGAGATAAGATTGAGTACATCACTTGTGTATATACACAATTACCTTTCACACATATTTACAATGTTAGGCACTAAGTAATGTATTGTAATATCATTGGGATATCTACTTAACAATTACCTGTACTTTCTGTATCAATCAATCAGGGGTTTATAAAGCGCGCTACTCACCCGTGAGGGTCTCAAGGTGCTGGGGGGTGGGGGGGGGTTTGTGCAGCTCCGGTTTAGGCGAAGAGCCAGGTCTTGAGGTTCCTCCTGAAGGTGTGATGTGTGGGGGAGCGTCTGATGTTGACTGGGAGCTCGTTCCAGGCCTTGGCTGCGAGGTAGGAGACAGCTCTTCCGCCTGCTCTCGTTCTGCGGATGCGGGGGGTTTCTGGAAGGGCGAGGTCGGCGGAGCGGAGGTTCCTCTTGGGTACGTGGAAGGAGACTCTCTCGTTGAGGTATTTGGGTCCGATGTTCTGTAGGGATTTGTAGGCGTGGGTGAGCAGTTTGAAGGTTACTCTCTTCTCGACGGGGAGCCAGTGGAGGTCTCGTAGGTGTTGGGTCATGTGCTCGTGTCGTGGGGTTCCGAGGACGAGTCTGGCTGCTGTGTTCTGGATGGTTTGGAGCTTGTGTAGGAGAGTTCTGTTGATTCCGGCGTAGAGGGCGTTGCCGTAGTCCAGTCTGCTGGTTATGAGAGCATGTATGACGGTTTTTCTGCATTCGGGGGGTATCCATTTGAAGGTTTTGCGAAGGATCCGTAGGCAGTTGAAGCTGGTAGAGGCGACGGAGTTGATCTGGCGGGTCAAGGTGAGGGAGGAGTCGAGGATGATGCCGAGGTTCCATGCGTGGTCTGTCGGGGTGGGCGGGCTCCCGAGGGTGGAGGGCCACCAGGTGTTGTCCCAGGCGGAGGTGGAGGGTCTGAGGATGAGAACCTCAGTCTTCTCTGAGTTGAGCTTCAGGCAGCTGTTTTTCATCCAGGCGGCGACGTTCCTCATTCCTTCCTGGAAACAGAGTCTGGTGTCTTCGGGGTTCTTCGTGAGGGAGAGGATGAGCTGGGTGTCATCGGCGTATGATACTATGCTGAGCCCGTGCTGTCTGACAATGGCGGCGAGGGGGGCCATGTAGATGTTGAAGAGCGTGGGGCTGAGCGAGGATCCTTGGGGTACTCCGCAGTTGTTCTCTGTGGATTCGGAGAGGAAAGGGGGGAGTCTGATCCTCTGGGTTCTGCCGGAGAGAAAGGAGCGGATCCAGGTGAGGGCGATCCCTCGTATACCCGCGTCGTGAAGTCTGGCAGCGAGAGTGCGATGTGAGATGGTGTCGAAGGCTGCAGAGAGGTCAAGTAGAATGAGGGCCGCGGTGTGTTCCTGGTCGAGTAGCATGCGGATGTCGTCAGTGGCGGCGAGGAGGGCGGTCTCGGTGCGGTGGTTGCTGCGAAAACCGGACTGGGAGGCATCTAGGATGGAGTTCTCTTCGATGAAGACGGTCAGCTGAGTGTTTACTATTCTCTCTGTGACTTTGGCAGCGAAGGGGAGGAGAGAGATGGGCCGGTAGTTCTTCAGGTCTGTTGGGTCGGCCGTGGGCTTCTTGAGGAGGGGTTTTACGTCCGCCCGCTTCCAGTCGTTTAGGAAGATGCCGGATTCGAAGGAGGCGTTGATGGTCCGCCCTAGTTCTGGTGCGGCGGCGGCCCTGTGGAAGATGTGCGGTGGGCAGGGGTCCGTGGGGGCTCCTGAGTGGGTATTCTTCATGGTTGCAGTGGTGTGTTCGATGGTGACAGGATTCCAGGTCGTGATGGTCGGCTCTTTGTCGGTGGTGGGCGGGGGGGTGGTGTCCGGCTTCTGTTCACTGAAGTTGTTGTAGAGGGCCTTGATTTTCAGATGGAAGTAGGAGCTGAGCTTTTTGCCGAGTTCCTGGGATGGTGTGACATCCGTGGCTTCGCTGGGGGGTTTGTTGAATTGCTGTATGACGTTGAATAGTTCTTTAGCATTGGTTGCGTTGGTGTGGATTTTGTTCTTGATGGAAGTCCGCTTGGTGTCTCTTATGCGCTGGTGGAATTCTTTCAAGGCGTTGCGGTAGGTGTTAAAGTCTTCCGTGGTTTTCCGGTTTCGCCAGGTTTTCTCGAGGTGTCTGCAGGAGCGTCTGGCTTCTTGGAGTTCGGTGGTGAACCAGGCGGCTTTCAGGGGGCACTGTTTGCCGAGGTGGCGGAGGGGAGCGAGTATGTCTGTGCAGCTGGAGATCCAGCGGTGGAGTTCCTTTGCTGCGGAGTTGGCGTCAGTCTTGGCGCAGGGTGGGTCTAGGAGGAGGGTGGTGTTGAGGTGCTCCTCTGTGATCTTGCTCCAGTTCCTTTGTGGCGGGCGCGGGCGGGTTTGGGTCCGGTGGTGGTGTTGAAGGTGAAGTGTACGCAGTGGTGGTCCGTCCAGAGGGGCTGCGAGGTGTGGCTGAAGTGGATGTTTGACCCTCCTGCGAAGATGGGGTCAAGGGTGTGTCCTGCTCTGTGAGTGGGGGTTGTGACGAGCTGCTTCAGTCCGAGGTTGGAGAGGTTGTCGAGGAGGGTGATGGAGTCGGGGTCGCTCAGGTTATCGAGGTGGAAGTTAAGGTCTCTGAGAAGGATGTAGTCCGTGGAGGTGATGGCGTGGGGTGCGACGAGGTCGGCAATGGTGGCTGTGGACTGGGTGGGAGGTCCGGGGGGTCTGTAGGCGAGGGTGCCGTGTAGAGTGGTCCTGGGGTTGGTCTGGATCTGGAAGTGGAGGTGTTCCGTGTTGGAGTGGGGGTGGCTCGTGTTGGAGGTGGATAGTCGAAGGGAGATCTTGTGTGCGATGGCGAGTCCTCCACCAGGGTGGTGGGGGCGGTCCCTTCTCTGGATCTTGTATCCGTCGGGGATGGCGGTGGCGATGTCGGGGCCGGAGGTGGAGTTCGTCCAGGTTTCAGTGAAGAAGGCGACGTCGGGCGAGAGGGTGTCGAGCAGGTCCCAGATCTCTACGCCGTGTTTGTGTAGGGACCGAACGTTGAGGAGGATGCACGTCAGGGCTTCAGTAGTGCGGGCGTCAGTGGAGTCTCCGGCGGTCATGGGGGCTCTGTTGATGGTGAAGGATCGCCGGCAGTGTCTGCAGGAGAATTGTCCTTGGGTGTTGTTCGGTGCGGATCTTTGGCAGTCGTTGTGTCTTCCGGGGTTGAGTGCGAGGAGTGTGGTGGATTTGTATCGGCGGGGTTCCGGAGATCCAGGGTTTCTGGCGCTGGCCGCGGTCGGGTCGCGGACGGGCGCAGACGAGCTTGCCAGAGGCGCGACCGCGCAGCGGCCGCCATTAAGAAGGGGAGGTGGGAGGGGCGTGCAGCTGGGAGGCGGGGGCGGGTAGGGGGAGCAGGTTTCGGCGGGAAAAACAAAGACGAACGGCAGACGAGGGGCACAGGCACGGCGGAAGACAGAGAAAATAACCTGCAACAGAAAATTACAACAACAGAGGAAGTTACACCAGAACAAGGAATAAAATATCGGGGGGAAAAACAGCAATTCAGGGGGAAAAAACAGTGATTCAGCAACACAGAGAAATTACCATAAGGACAGCGTTACGATAAATGAATCGGGGCACAAGGAGGACAATTGCCGGCATACGCAAGGGGCAACGGCTATGGGCACCAGCAGGGTGCGGGCTCGAACCCTGCCTGGGAGGGACAGCAGGCCAAGCACAGCACGGCGGAGCTGCAAGGGAAGAGCAGATCTCTGTACTCAAGTCTGACCATCCAAATCCAATTGTGTCACTTTCAGGAAATAGAAGACAGGATATGAATTATAAACCAAATGTAACCGACAACAATCTAGGCACCCCTAGGAATTTCTCCTGAATTATCTAGCATTTGCTTGTTCTCACACCCCCAAACCAAAGCGCATTCCTGTCATCGACGTCTGCGTAGATTGTAAATCCACTTTACATGACAATACCGTTTGCTGTACATCAGAACCAAAATGTGCACCCCCGAGGTAAGATGTGAGCAGGCACAAAAAGTGAGCTCTTTCTGGCAATCATGAAACAACTAATCTGGCCAAACCTCAGCTCCTGCTATTCCCACAAGCATATATCAAAATAGCAAACATAATCTAGTAACACGAGAAACATCAAAGGAAATGCACCAGTAGTTTCAGTTTCAGTTGATTAAACTTTATTCGATTGATGATCAACTATAAAAGCATACATACATTAAAATACAACGCAATACAATAGAAGCTCATTTGCCATATCAATGAACAGAGCACGCCATATTCCTGCCCAGTGGAAGCTATCGGGGCACATTAATCAGTATATATCTGTAACATGAGGGCCAGTGCAATGCTGTGTGGGGGATATGGTAGGCTTAACAGGGAACCATTTGCTCTGGCTATCTTTGCCCTACTTTGGGCAATATGTGGAGCCCTAGAGCCTGCTGAGCTAAAAGTCACGCCAGTGTAGGAAAAAGTATTCGTGCTATGCAAGAAATTTGAGCCAACTGAAATACTGGAGATTTGTGACCGCTTAGGGCCACAGGTCATAATGAATGTGTAGAGTTGCTGCAATGTTAAGGGTCCATTATTATGTAATGCAGAACTTAGAATGTGGGATGAGAATGTTTTCCTATGAAGGGAGTTGGGAGTTAGAGAGAGCCAGAGAGGGTTGATGCTGGAGGTGGCTACGTGTATCAAATAAACTTCTGGATACTCCATGAATGCTGTCGGGTGATCTTTACACTGATGATGAGCTGTTCCAGCGCAGGGGGTGTAATGAAGTGGGTTAACCCTGGGGATGCGGTCGGGGCATCAACCGTCTTCTCGGGTGTGGGGGCAAAATGGGGGAGGCCTAACTTATAACGGCGGAGCAAACACTAAGGACACACAGACTCAGATGCCAGCTCCACGCCGTCAGCCACGTGCGCTGACGTAGTCCTTTATTTATACCCCCTGGACCGAGCCCGGCCCAGGGAGTTGCGTTTGCAACAAAAGAATGCAGTGGCCGGGTGGCTCACTACATCCCAACCAACCCACGGAATTTGGGCAACCAATAACCACAACAATACACACAGAACATATGACAACATTTGAAGGTTCAATAAGTGTTCTCCGAGGGACGACCCCTCTTTCCAGCTTCCTAACACAAAAAGTCTCGCAGCCTTGAACTCGGCTCTGGATTGCTTCGTAGGCGATAATGTTGACTTCCTCGGCTATGGCCATCGCCACCGTCTCGTGGCTCAGCAGGTCTCGCGCTTATCTCCCCTTGCTCCTCTGAATTCACCTCCTGTCCGCTCACGGGTATTTCCTCGTCTCGGTGACTTTCTTCCACTGGTGCTTCCTCTGCTTCGCTCCCTTCCGGGAACTCGGATTCCATCCGTCCCTCCACCGGATTCTGGGCTTTCCGGAACCACGACACATTACGGGCTAACACCTGTCTGCCCCTTCTGGCTGTGATCATGGTCCCTTTTACCTGCACCACCTGCCACAGTTCCCTCTTAAACGGTGTCCGAAACTTTGATCCCGGGTGTCGGTCCTTCACCACCACGTAGTCTCCCAGGTTCAGAGCTCCTTGGTGACTCCCCTTCTTCCGGCTAGCCACCTCGTTGTTATGTTGACGACGAGCCTGAGACTGTCCGACATCTAGCACATCCGGAATCCACTGGTCGCTGGTAGGGATACTGTCCCGCACCACTCGTCGCATGAGTAGATCACTGGGCGCACACCTGGTGGTGCAATGGGGTGTGTCGATAAGCTCGGAGGAACTGGTGCAAACAGTTTTCCAAGTGGCCCCCTTGATCCACCGCGATCCTCAGTGTTTTATTCAGAGTCCTCATAAATCTTTCTACATCCCCATTGGCCTGGGACCACTGGGGGGTGATCCTCCAGTGCTTGATACCATGTTGGCTCATATAGTCCTTGAAGTCTTGGCCCTGAAACGGTGGCCCATTATCCGTTCGTATTTCCTCCGGCATCCCCAGGAGTGCAAACACCTTTTCCAACACCGGACAGATGTGATCAAATGCTGTGGATGCGACTACCTCCACCACCGGAAATTTGGAGTGACTATCCACCAACACTACTGTGTGTCGTCCGTCAGGAAAACTGCCAAAGTCCAAGCTCACTTTAGCCCACGGTGTCCGGCTCGGCCCTTCTGTGATGATCGGTGCCGCCGGCGGGTCAGCTCCCGTTATCAAACAGGCATGGCATCCTCGCACCTTCTGCTCCACTAACCGGTCCATTCCGGGAAACCACACCTTTGACCTCAACCGCGCTTTCGTTTTCTCCACCCCTTGGTGACCTTGGTGGGCAAGATCTATGGTTCTCTTCCGCAAGGCTGCTGGTATCACAATCCGGGTGCCTCTGATGATTATGCCGTTGTCAGCTTCACTTAGTTCCTCGCGGCACCTCCACACGCTTTCCCAATACTCCTTCTCGTCATCGGTCCGCTGGCCCTTGCCTTGCAGAAACCACTTCCACTGATTCCCACGGAGTGTCCGCTGCACAGCTTGTAAACACACATCCTGACTTGTAGCCTCCTGAATCTCTTCCAACAGCAACGCTTGGGGGCACGTATCCTCTACCACCTGCCGCACAAAAGATTCGGTGCCATCGTCCACCTCCTCCGCATCTCCCGCTCGCAGGGCCATGGGGTGCCTCGACAGGTAGTCCGCCGGATTAGATGCCCCCGGACGATACACCACCTCAAACTTGTAGTTCTGTATCTGTACCGCCCAGCGTTCAATCCGCGGGGGTCCATTCCGGGCCATGCCGCTGAAGAGGGGTACCAACGGCTTGTGGTCAGTGACCACTGTGAACATGTGCCCGCACAGATAAATGTCAAAGTGCTGACACGCCCATCGAATCGCCAACGCTTCCCGCTCGATCTGAGCGTATCTTGTCTCCACTGCGGTGAGCGCTCGGCTGGCGTAGTCGATTGGTACCCACTCCTCCTGCCTGGTCTTCTGGAGTTGCACCGCTCCTAGCCCCACGGGACTTGCATAAACAATGAGCTCCGTTGCTACTCCCGGCCGAAAATAAGCCACCGTGGCACCTTTCAGCAACGCGTTCTTGATGCTGTTGAACGCCTGTGCTTCCACATCCGTCCACTGCCACTGCACCTCCTTCTTCGTCAGTTTCCTGAGTGGTTCGGAAAGCGTCGCCAAATGGGGGATGAAACGGCCGCAATAATTCGCCATGCCCAGAAAGCTCCTTACCGCTGCTTGTGTCTGGGGAATGGCCGCCGCTCTGATGGCCTCCACCTTCACAGGGTCGACTTGTAGGCCTTTTTCTGAGAATCGGTACCCAAAGAATTCTACCTCTTTGGCATAGAAGTCACATTTGGCTCTGTGTAGCGTCAATCCCTGTTCTGCTAACCTCTGGAGGGTTGCCCTCAGCCTTGCATGGTGATCTTCCAGGGACTTCGAGAAGATGAGGATGTCATCACTCACGTTGATCACCCCCACCAGTCCCGACAGCACCTCCCGCACCGCGTCCTGGAATACCTCCGCCGCCGACGATACACCGAAACTCAACCTCTTGAATCGGCGTAGCCCCACATGCGTCGAGAATGTGGTAATGTAACGACTCTTTTCGGCCAACATTAGCTGATGGTACCCTGAATTGAGGTCCACTTTGGAGAACCATTGCGCCCCATTAATGTCTGCCACAATCTCATCGATTGTGGGGGTGATGTGTCTTTCCCTTCGTATTGCTTTATTTGGCAGCCGCATGTCCACACATAGCCTGATAGCCCCCGGTTGCTTAGGTTTTGGCGCTATCACCAATGGAGACACCCACGGCGTTGGTCCAGTCACTTTCTCAATTACCCCCTCCTTCTCTAAGCGCTCCAGTTCGGCTTCCACCAACGGCCTGAGGTGGAAAGGTACTCTCCGATGTCTGAGAGCAATCGGCTGGACGGTTTCATCGATATGGAGTTGAACTTCGACGCCCTTCAAACATCCTAGACCCTTAAATAGCTCCGGAAATTCCGTCAACACCTTGTCCGCCTGCGACTGGTGTACATGTCTGGCAAACATGACCAATCCCAGGTCTTCCGCCGTGTGGCAACTCAACAAAGACCCCGCCCGGTCACAGGTGACGTAGAACCTCGTAGGCGTAACTCTATCTTTGTGCCTGACTTCCACGTCCATTGCTCCTTGGAGTTGAAGCGGCGTGTGCCCCCATAGGTGAGAATCTTGGCTGACGTAGGCATCAGTCTCGGCCGCGGCCGTAGGACATTGTACTGTGCCGCATCCAATAAATTTACCGACGCCCCGTGTCGATGAGCGTCTGAACACAATTATCCCCAATCCACACTTGGCAGAGTGGGGGAGGTCTCTTGGTGGAATTGGCCCCTCTGATATTCGAGACCACGAACACGTTGTCCTCGTCATCGTCCTCCACCACCTCTAGCTTCTGGCACCGCCTATCCAGCTCTTCCACCTCCCGTACCGCTTTGGCAGTCCTCTGGAACCTGTCGCTTTTTGGCCTGGACGGGCCGGCTTTGTCCGTGCTCTGGCATACCTTTGCGAAATGGCCATATTTGTTACATCTCAGGCACTGTTTTCCTTGTGCCGGGCATCCTCTCTGGGAATGGGTAGCCAACCCACAGTTCCGGCACCCTTGCTTCGTCCGCCGCTCCTCCGGAGTGGCGTAATTACTTGCCCCACCGCTGTATGTCTTCCGGATGGCATCCACCCTCTCTTCTTTGATGGGCGCGGGATACATCGGCTGTGTGTTCACCGGTCTCCTGGCCAAAGCCACCTCCATCTCTCCAGCCCGGACGTCTGCCAGCTCGTGCGATCTCCCCAGGACAAGTATGTCGTCCAACGATATTCCCGGTTGCCTCAGGATCAGTTTGCGCAGTTCTAACGATTTGCACCCCACTATTAGCTGTGCCCTCGTCTCAAACTGCCGATCCACCCCCACGCACGTGCTCACTAGCTTCCGCAGGCGTGCAAAGAACATGTCGATGGATTCGTCCTCTTTCTGCTTGGCCTGTCGGAGCTTGAAATGCTCGAAATCCGGGTTGACCTGTGGGTCAAAATGGCGGTTCAGGGCTCTCACCGCCTTGTCGTAGTCGTTGCCGTCTCCCGTATCCGGTAAGTCCTGGAATAAGTCATACAGTTCATCACCTCCCATTAAGAGCATGGTGGACCGTTTCACGGCGTTGTCCGTTTCTCTGGTGGCCACAAAGTAATTGTCCAATTGGCCCAGCCATTTCCGCCAACGCGGTGCCGCCGTCGCCGGGTCCGCCAGCTGGCTGAACTCTGGGAGGGCCTTCACTGCCATGCGCCCCGGTCTCACCACTGCCGCTCCTGCGTCCAACGGCGCCGCGGCCACCTGCTGTTGTAGCGACATGTGGAGTCTGCCTCCCACCTGCTCAGGGTTTGCAGGACACACGGGCGCACTCCTGTCGTCTGCTCCCCTGTATCTGACACCGCACTCACAGGCAACTGGGTATGGGCACTGCCGGCCCGACCGTTACCACCCAGCTCCCAGCAATGCCAACGCTGCAGGCAACTCCCCTGTATAGCCAGCACTTCAGCCTGACCAGGAGTACACACTGAGGCCTCGCGCTCTGCGAGCGCCGACGTGCTCTCACATGCACCGTCCCTCCTGCAGTTGTCCCGCACACACCAACCACCTTGCGCCGGACCTCTGCACTCCAATCGGGCAGCCGCGCCCTCGGCGTGCGTCACACCACAGCCTCCTCCCGGCCGCACTCGAGCGCAGACGCTCCGACTGCCTCCGCGGCCAACACAACCAACGCGGCTGCGGGATGCCCCCGCGGCCGTCAGGGACGCCTCACGCCCTCACAGCCCCCTCGCGCCGGCACCTTACCGCATCCACCGATACCAACGGGTATCCGATCAGTCCGCGCCGCCGAGAGTGCAGCGGCAGCCACAGCTTACAGCCGCGCTTCACAGCAGCCGCCCTCAGTGCTGCCGTGCGTCCCCCTCGATCGGCGCTGGTGCTCACGCGGGTCCGGACCCTCGTCGCCAGTGTAATGAAGTGGGTTAACCCTGGGGATGCGGTCGGGGCATCAACCGTCTTCTCGGGTGTGGGGGCAAAATGGGGGAGGCCTAACTTATAACGGCGGAGCAAACACTAAGGACACACAGACTCAGATGCCAGCTCCACGCCGTCAGCCACGTGCGCTGACGTCGTCCTTTATTTATACCCCCTGGACCGAGCCCGGCCCAGGGAGTTGCGTTTGCAACAAAAGAATGCAGTGGCCGGGTGGCTCACTACAGGGGGCAGATATTGCACCACCTCCAGCCCTGGATAATGGTAGTAACCTACCATCAGTATCTCTCACATGAGTAACCAAGGCCTTTGTTTCATGTTAAAGGAGAGCTGCATGAAAGATTGTGTTTCTGCGACCACATCGCAGATTTCGAACTTCTGTCGACATTGAATATAATAGAAATCATGCTGGCAAGTGCTGAGTAAGAGATTGGGTTTCTGAGAAATTCCTATCGTTATCGACACCGCACATAAGCTAATTGACTTTGGGTGCGTGGTGACAGCCAAGAATGCGGCTAATTGTTATTGGTACTGCCTGGCAACAAAGACTTGAGTGCCGCTTACTAACATTGAGAGCGCATGAAGACTTTGAGAGTGCACGAAGACTGACAGCTGTAATGCAGCGTACTTTCGCTACTAACTGTTATGGCATTGAGTGTGTACGAAGAGTAACGGCTGTACCACAAGGCATTCGTGACAAACGAAATATAGCGCATGAGCGTCCATGCTTATGAGTGTTTAACATTGTGCAGACATTGCAGTGATTTGTCCATTTCACCATTTCAATATTGCCGCACTGCGCTGATCATTTCAAAAGTAAACATTCTGCTCGCCGCATGAGACAAAACAATTCAGAATCTTCCTAACCTTGCCTTGGAGAACAGCCTCGTCATACACAATGCAGCCTCTATGATCTCCTCTCCGAGGAATCATAGAGAGCGATGAGAGTGTCTCTACTCCATTAGAAGAAAAATTGTGGCAACTGCAACTTCTATATTCTTAAAGGGAACCACACCATTTTTTAAACAGAACTGCAAGCAGGAATATGGAAACGTGAGCTTTCAACCTCTCTTCTCCATGGTGCAGCAGCAGATTTTACCTACTCCAGGAACAGGAAACTTTCTTCCTTTGTGTTTTTATGGTAGTTTGTTATGGTAGTTATTTATTTTAATTATTTGTGTTAACTTTTTATGTTAACCAAAAATTTTGCGTTTCAGGTGAAACCATAAATAATTGCAAATTACCATGGCTGACCAAGGTTTAGCCCCACCACCCACATTTTTAGCTACTCCTGGGGAACCTCCGATACCATGGAAACAATGGAAAAAATTGTTTGTCACCTACATATTAGCCATTGGTGCAGATAAGTACGGCCCGGTAAGGAGACAAGCAATTTTGCTTCACCATCTTGATGTTGAGGGACAAAGGTTATATGAGGACCTTCCAGAGGTCCCTCTTGGCCTGGGTGTTGGACAGCCTAGTAATGTCTATGATATGTCCATACAAATGTTGGAAGCGCATTTTGTGACAAAGTTGAATATAGTTTTAGAAGAGAACACATTTTTCGCTAGGGTACAAAAGCCAGATGAAAACATTGCATCATATGTGGCAGTATTGAGGGAGTTATCTTTAACATGTCAATTTGAAAATCTAGCTGATTATCTTATACGAGACCAAATAGCAAGGTGTACTTGTGATAAAAGGATTAAAGAGAAGTTGTTAATAAGGAATCCAACGTTGGAAGAGACAATAGACATTGCTAAGGGTTTGAAACATACTCACAGATGGATAAAAGAAATGGACAAAGGAAGAGGAGATAGAAGCAGTTTTGATATAACAAAGGAACAAACTTCTAGTATATTGGATGTCTATGGATCAATAAGTGAAGTCAAGAAGACAAACCAGTAGAAAAAAATCACTTTCAAGGTGAATCTAATGATAATGAACAATCCTTACCAACACAGAAAGCTAATTCCAGAACCATCAGATGTTATCGTTTTGGGGCACGAGGGCATATAGGGTCAAGTCCAATGTGTATAGCAAGAAATGCCTTTTGTCACAACTGTGGGAGAAGAGGTCACTTCGCCAAAGTTTGTAGGTCAAGGAATTGTGTAATCAAAGTTAACGAAGTTGATGACGTCTGTGAAAATATACAAGTACTGGTGCTTGTGGTGGAAGACGTATGTGAAAGTAAGCGAGAAACCTCACAGGTTGGGGAAGTAAATAGAGAAAGTATGGACAAATTGGAGAAGCCTCATTGCAATTTGTACATTGACAACCATGAAGTAATGATGTTAGCTGATTTGGGGAGCCTGTCTACCCTATTATCCCAAGATACCTTTTGCAAGCATTGGGTGGAAAATGATAAATTGAATGAGTCCCACATAAAGGTAGTGGGGTATGGAGTAAAGACCATTGACATCATAGGGATGAAATGGATGATGATACACTTTGAAGGAGAACTGGTGCATGGCTGAGTGTATGTAATCAAGCAAGGATCGGATCTGTTAGGGTGGCACCATCCAAGAGACTTTAGCATAATCCTCAATCCTAATGCTGAGAAGCTGGTTATGATGAATGGTGTACACTGTGTGGATAAAAGCGAGAAATGTCAAGAGGTTTATGGGAATAAAGCTGATGGAAAGATACCCAGAGGTATTTACAGATGAGCTAGGAAAACTCTATGGGTTTTCACATAAGATTGTGCTGAAGAAAAATGCTGTCCAGATGGTGCACAAAGTGAGAAGAGTTCCTCATTAAATGAGAGAACCACTGCAGAAAGAACTGGACAAGTTGTTGGAACAGGGGATAATTGAGCCGATAGAATCCTCCAAATGGCTAGCACCAATAGTAGTAGCACCCAAGGAGGGAGGGAAAATTCGACTGTGCATAAATCTGCGAGACCTAAATAAAAACATATGGGTGGACAGACAGCCCCTCCCTAACATTTCAGAGATGTTGACGGCAATTAGTGGTGGTAATATTTTCAGTGTAATAGATATGTCAGATGCCCACCACCAAATTGACCTCCATAAAGACTCTAGACATCGAACATCTTTTGTGACACCGCTGGGAGCGTACCGCTATCGTAGAATGCCTTTTGGACTTGCATCAGCCTCAGCGGTGTTCAAAAGGATTTGGGGGGACCTTAAACAAATCCTATGTTTCCTACGATCAAAATGAGGAGGAGCATGGTCAATTGATGAAGGAGGTGTTATTGCCACTGAAGGAATGTGAGTTGGCTATCATAAGAGAAAAATGCCAATAACTAATGTTACGTACCTATGGCACGGAATCTCTGGAAATGGTATTAAACCAAAGAAAAGCATTGTCAGGCAGTAAAAGAAGCCACCAAACCAATGAATAAAGAACAGCTTAAGTCTTTCTTAGGACTGGCAGAATATTGCTCCAAATTTGTGCCAAATTTTGCTGAGATTATGGAACCTTTGAGGGTGTTAATGAAAAAAGGTGTTACCTTTGAATGGAGCAGAGAAGGTTATGATACGTTTAATAGTGTAAAAGACAGTATATCACATGCACCAAATTTGGGTCCTTTCGATACCAGTGCTGTCCTGATGCAAGTGAGAGATGGCAAAGATAGAATAATTGGGTTCACCTCTAGACGCCTCTAGAAAGACGAATCCAATTATTCTGTCATTGAAAGAGGGGCCCTAGCATGCTGTTGGGGGATTAAGCATTTTAGATACTTTGTGTGGGGCCTACCATTTAAAATGATGACTGATCACAAGCCTTTGAGTCACCCTTTTAAGGGGGGTAAAGGGCTTGAAGGGTACATTACCCCGAGAATATCAAGGTGGATGCTATCTGTCGTGGATTACAATTTTACAGTAGATACGCCAAAGGTTTAAAGAATGTGATGGCTGACTATCTTGATTGCCTATGGATAGTTTGGATACATAGGATAAAGTTGATGATGTGGCCGTAATAATGGAAGGGGATGAAGAGTCACCCATCAATAGGGAAGAATTGGAAAAGCAATGAATGACAATTCTACTTTACAGGAATTGAAAAAATATGTGACTGAAGGTTGTAACTCTGAGGGTCTGTCTAACGGTCTGTTCAAGATGTATTACCATGTGAGGGATGAATTGAGTGTGATTGAAGGGAGACTTATGAGGAGGAACCAGATCATTCCACCTGAAAGACTCAGGAGAAAAGTAATTCAGATTGCAAATAAGGGGCACACGGGTCACAAAATGTCAAAGTGGTGGGTCAGCCAGTCTTTTTGGTGGTCCGGGATGGATAGTGCCATTGAGGATATAGTTAAAGAGTGTTGCACCTGTGCCAATAGTGACAAGTCCAGAATTGTCAGACAAGCTTCTTTGAACAGTGTGGAACTACCCAATAGACCGTGGGAGAGGATAGCTATCACTTTCTTGGGTCCTATAGCCAGGTTAGGTGAGAGAAATAGATACTAAATCGTTATTATTGATTACCATACCAAATGGTTTATCATGGAAATGACTGTCTCTATAAACACTGAAAGTGTAATAGAAGTTCTTGAGAGAGTGTTCATGGATGAGGGAATACCCAGAATTTTAGTGTCTGATAACAGAGTGCAATTTATGTCAAATTGTATGAGAGAGTTCTTGAGCAGAATGGGGTTAAACATGAAAGGGTGGCCTTGTTCAGACCCCAAGCCAATTGATTGGTTGAACGGATCAATTGCTTGATCACAGAGAATATTCAGTTGTCCCTGGCAAATAGTTTACCTTGGAGGAAGGAGCTGAATAAGTTGACTTGGGTGTGCAGGATTTGTATTTGTATTTATTGGTATTTATAAAGCGCATCAATCATCCCGAGGGACATCACGGCGCTGGGACGGATTTTAGTTCAGTGCAGGATTGAACATTGATAGGATCAGTATCTAGGGAACAAAATGGTTTTCAATTTTTTTCTGAACAGCAGGTAGTTGTCTGTCAGGCGAAGATCGAGGGGTAGGTTGTTCCAAAGAACCGCAGCTAATTTGGAAAAGGACCGGTCGCCCATCCTAACCTTAGATGTGCGCTTGACTGAGGCGAGGGCTTGGTGACATGATCTCAAGTTGCGCGAGGGGACATGGAAATGAAGCTTGTCTTGCAAGATTTGTGGTCCTTTTTTATGTAAGGCTCTATGCGCAAAACAAAGAAGCTTGAAACTGGCTCTCTGGCGGACTGGTAGCCAATGTAATTCCTTCAAGCAGTGGGATGCTGAGCTGTATTTTTTTTTATTACATATTAGTTTTGCGGCAGCGTTCTGGACCACCTGAAGTCTAGAGAAAAAATATTCGGCCATGCTAGCATAAAGGGCGTTGCCGTAGTCCAGTCTGCTTAGGAGCAGAGCTTGTGTTACCGTTTGTCTGCAATTTAGTGGGATCCAGGGAAAGAGTCGTCTGAACAGTTTCAGTGTAGAAAATGCTTTTCCGCACAAAGTGCGTACTTGGTCCTGCATAGATAGGGTGTCATCAAAGATGATACCCAGATTGTTTGCCGCACGCTTGGGTTCCGGGCCGGTGCCTAGTGCCTGGGGCCACCAGCTATTGTCCCAAATAGCCTGGGCGCCCCCGAAAAGCAGGATTTCAGACTTCCCGGCGTTTAGTTTTAAACAGTGCTGGGACTTCCAGCCTGCGAGTTCAGTGAGACAGTTTATTAGGCTGTTCTTGGCCTCAGTATTGGTCAGTCTGTTTATCAGGGGGATCACCAATTGAGTATCATCGGCGTATGAGCAGATATAGAAAGCCCATTTTCTACTAATATCCGTCTGAGATGATTTATATGGATTGAAAAGGGTGGAACTTAAGGTGGCTCCTTGCAGGACTCCATGCTCAATGCTCTTTGAGGTGGAAGTGCATGATCCCATTTGAATTGATTGTGTTCGATCCTTCAGAAATGAAGCAAACCATGACAAGGCTTTAGAGCAGATCCCTTTTTTGTGTAGGATCTGGAGTAATTTAGTGTGAGATACGGCGTCAAATGCCGCAGTAAGATCTAATAAAATCAATGCTACGGCTCTGCCTTGATCAACTAGTGATCTAATATTATCAGACACAGCTAGTAGAGTGGCCTCGGTACTGTTATTGGCCCTAAAACCAGTCTGTGAAGAATCGAATAGATTGTTGTATTCGAGGAAGGTAGTGAGTTGTGTATTAACTAGGCGCTCCAGAACTTTGGATAGGTAAGGCAATTGGGAAATTGGACGATAATTAGCTGGATCATATATTCCAAGTCCTGCTTTCTTTAGAAGAGGGAAAACCACAGTTTTCTTCCATAAGTCTGGAAAGGAGGCTTGCTCCAGAGATTGGTTGAATATTTTGGTGACGTGAGGACACAGAACCGACACTAGTCTAGTAAAAATAAAGTGCGGGCAAGGATCAAGTGGAGATCCTGCCTTGACCTCAGTCATAGCTTTAGCCACCTCTTCCTCTGAAAAAGGAATCAGAGTGTCAAGGTGGGTTTGTGTAGAGGGATGAGGTGCTAGGTTTTCCCAATCAATATTTGCGTCTTCCTGGGGATTGTCGAAGGACGCGTAAATTTTGTTCACTTTGTTGGTGAAAAAATTATTAATTAGCTCACAGTTCTCTATCGTGGGAGCCATGGTTTGCAATAAGTTGGTGGGTTTACAAAGTTCACGAACAACTTTGTAGAGTTCCTTTGATGAGCTACCGTTATCTTCGATCCTTCTTGTATAGTAATTTGTTTTAGCGTTTTTTATGGCATGGTGGTAATTTTTCAATTCGGCTAAGTAGTTTTGTCTATCTATGATGTCTTTTGACAGTCTCCATTTGTGCTCCAAAGTTCGACATTTTTGTTTGTTTAATTTTAATTCAAGAGTGTACCATCTTTCGGATCGGGTGTTGGAAGCCGGTTTTCTATGGAATTTGGGGGCGCATTTTTCAAGCGACTTCTCGATCTCTTGTTGCAGGTGGGCAGCTGATGTACTAACGGAGTGGGAGTGAAGTGTATCTAGATCGTGATGGGTGAAATGCGTGGTGAAGGCTTCCTGGGTGATTAGGTTCCAGGCTCTATTCCCTAATTGATGTATAGTTTCAACTTTTGATGTTTTGTTTGGTAAAGCTATGGAAAAGGAAATGAGGGAATAGCCTGTCCAGGAAAGTGGTTTAATATCGTGGATGTTAATAGTCGTTATGTAAGAGAACATTAAGTCCAGGGTGTGTCCAGCCTCATGGGTTGGCTCCGAGATCCTCTGAGTTAGTTGCATTATAAACATATCATTTTCCAGGTGTTTAAATCCTGGATTAGCGGCATTTTCATAATGGAGGTTAAATCTCCTATGACTAAAAACTGGTTCTGTTTCAGACAGAGAGGAAGCAGTTGAGCAAGTAAATTAGTGCTTAGTCCAGAGTGATGGCCAATGGGATTGTAAATGACTGACCCTCCTAGTAGTGTGTGGTCTCCCTTCAAAACTGAGAAGGCTAGGATCTCGTGGGAGCCTGCTTGGGTAATTGTAGTAGGAATGCAGGAAAGATGTTCTTTGAAAAGAATGGCTATACCGCCACCTCTCTTGCCTTTCCTATCTTGTTTTAATATTTTATAACCGGATGGTAGGGCAGAGACAATGTCAGGGGTATTATTATCATCAAGCCAAGTTTCGGTGGCAAAAGCCAAATCTGGGCTTAAGTCGTCTAGTGTATCCCAAATCACAGTGCTATGTTTAGGGAGTGATCTGAAGTTGAAGTAGATACAGTTGAGTGTCAGGTTACTGTAATGGAGGTTTATATCTACCTCTGTGGGCAGGGTATGAACATCTTGACTTCCCCATTTGCAGTTGAGGCAGGAAAAAGGTCCTTCAATCTCCGTTAGGGAAACTTTTATGCGGCACATATTTGGCTTATGTATATCCGTAAGTTTCAGGAGCTTATCATGTGAGTATGTCAGAGGAGGAGATCCTTCTAATATGTGAGAGGCAGCGTTTCTGGTCCCTGGGCCCGGTCGGGCGCGGACGGGCGCGGACGGGCTTGCCTTAGGCGCGCTTTTGGCGCGCCAGCGGCGCGCCCGCTGCGCGTCAAGGCAGGCATCTGTTTTTATGATGCCGGTTGGGCAGCTAGACTGCTAACCGCCTCTGCGCTGCACTTCCTGCCAGGAGTGGGGCACTTCCGGTTTGCGTTCTGATTCCCTCCACTCGACCGGAACAATCCGTGGTGGACCGGGAAGACGCAGTGAGTACCAATTACAATGTGCAAAAGTGCAATGTGCAAATATGCGTTTTGTTCTCACAAGTAAGTCTGGGTTAGAACAAGTTAAAATGGTTTTGTAAAAAGAGAAGAAACGTTCTAGGTCACAGGGAGCCCTTTACCAGGCGCTCTGCTCGCTATGGAAAACCAATCATTCAGATGCTGGCTCCTAGTTGCCTCAAGCGCGTCCGCTGCGCGTCGAGGCAGGCATCTGTTTTTATGATGCCGGTTGGGCAGCTAGACTGGTAACCGCCGCTGCGCTGCGCTTCCTGCCAGGAGTGGGGCACTTCCGGTTTGCGTTCTGATTCCCTCCACTCGACCGGAACAATCCGTGGTGGACCGGGGAAGACGCAGTGAGTACCAATTACAATGTGCAAAAGTGCAATGTGCAAATATGCGTTTTGTTCTCACAAGTAAGTCTGGGTTAGAACAAGTTAAAATGGTTTTGTAAAAAAGAGAAGAAACGTTCTAGGTCACAGGGAGCCCTTTACCAGGCGCTCTGCTCGCTATGGAAAACCAATCATTCAGATGCTGGCTCCTAGTTGCCTCAAGCGCGTCCGCTGCGCGTCGAGGCAGGCATCTGTTTTTATGGTGCCGGTTGGGCAGCTAGACTGGTAACCGCCGCTGCGCTTCCTGCCAGGAGTGGGGCACTTCCGGTTTGCGTTCTGTTTCCCTCCACTCGAACGGAACAATCCGTGGTGGACCGAGGAAGACGCAGTGAGTACCAATTACAATGTGCAAAAGTGCAATGTGCAAATATACGTTTTGTTCTCACAAGTAAGTCAGGGTTAGAACAAGTTAAAATGGTTTTGTAAAAAGAGAAGAAACATTCTAGGTAACAGGGAGCCCTTTACCAGGCGCTCCGCTCGCTATGGAAAACCAATCATTCAGATGCTGGCTCCTAGTTGCCTCAAGCGCGTCCGCTGCGCGTCGAGGCTGGCATCTGTTTTTATGATGCCGGTTGGGCAGCTAGTCTGCTAACCGCCGCTGCGCTGCGCTTCCTGCCAGGAGTGGGGCACTTCCGGTTTGCGTTCTGATTCCCTCCACTGGAACGGAACAATCCGTAGTGGACCGGGGAAGACGCAGTGAGTACCAATTACAATGTGCAAAAGTGCAATGTGCAAATATACGTTTTGTTCCCACAAGTAAGTCAGGGTTAGAACAAGTTAAAATGGTTTTGTAAAAAGAGAAGAAACGTTCTAGGTCACAGGGAGCCCTTTACCAGGCGCTCCGCTCGCTATGGAAAACCAATCATTCAGATGCTGGCTCCTAGTTGCCTCAAGCGCGTCCGCTCCTCATTCAGGGACTGGTGTTTCACAAAACAGTTCCCTAAAGGGCAGGGAACCAGGAATGAAAGAGGTTCCAGGATGGTTAAAGAGCAAGGAATGTGTGTGGGTGGATCAAGATGCGGTAAAGGGAAGTGTGGTTGAGAAACACATCAAAGCCAAGAGTTACTATGATATAAAGAAAGGTGTAAAGGAAATGGACATAAAGGAAGGAGTCTGGGTTTGGTAAAGAAGAGTGGTTTTGTTAGAAAGGGGGAAAGTGAGTTTTCTAAACCAGTCATGGTGAGGGAAGCTAAAAAGAGTGTTGTAGTTTTGCAAGAATGATCTGTGTGTAGTCCAGGTGTTATGTTTCATATAGGTACCCCAATATAGGCTCAGGTAGTTACCTAACCTTTTACCTACATTCTCCCCTACCATTACACTACATAACGGTTCTTGGGACTGACCTTTTACCTAGTTACGGTACTACTTACAGGACGTGGGGTTTTCCCTGAAAACTAGCCTCATCCATTATGCATGAGGATTCTTGGAAACTCAGCAGGACTACCATCTCCTGTATAATAACTATGTATTAGGGTCATTCCTTCCGTCAGCCTAAGTCTGACATGACACAGCAAGGTAGAACCCCTGAGGGTACCACTTTGGGTATATAAACACCATATCTTGCTGAGGTAGGCAGAGGAGAAAAGGACTTCCATGCTGACACACTGACGCGAGACGTTGAGGTTCCTGCATGCTGACACTCCAGCTCGCAGTAGTCTGACATCCCTCGTGGGGTGTCCATCTCCAGACCAAGATGGGGTCCCGCAGCCTCTCACTTCGGGTAACAGGGTTGACTTTATCCTAGAGGGATTCTTGGCTCTACACCTACATACATGCTAGGTACACTTAGGTATATCTAGTTAGCGTCGCATCGTAGGAGTACGCATTATTACTGTCATGTATTTTAATACCTGCCTGTATCCATTGTTTTAGCACTATGGTAGAAAACTACCATCCTTTTACTCTATTGATGCTTATAATCATTTATATCTGTTTCTGTCTAATGGTTGTTTCAGCACACCTATTTTACACTAGAATGACGCTGGTTCAATAAATGCTTATTGAAAACGTCCCCACCGTTTATTCTGTGTCTCTCTCACTGACAAAGTGAGCACGAGTGACTGAGCGAAAAGTATTGCACTGTTTCCACGATGCCTGATGGGACAGAGTTGTCATGTTCGATAGTTGCCAAGAGCTATTCTCTCCTTGGTAAGAGGGGTTACTAGTGGCACTGGTGCTAGCTGGTATACAGGCAAACATACCCAGTGGGGGTGTCTGGAATCAGTCTGGACACCAATCGCACAGTCTATGTTGTCTAAACGTGCAGATCCTATATAGGTTTATAGGAACTACACGACATGGCGCCGCCAATGTTGGTTTGGTACTTATTTAACGGTCAAATCTGAGCAGTTCAGTCGTGCTATTCTCAGAGACCCCTACTCACATTTCCCCAGAGACGTCTGGAGTGGGAAGGGAACTATCCGCCACATCTGAGTAAGGCATATCCTATGTATTGGCTGTAGGTTTATCAAGCTTGAAGGACATATAGTTCCTATTGTGCATAAAACCTTATCTCAGTTTCCTTGACACTTCTTATTTTTCATAATAATGGCTGACGAAGACGTCATTGCACCAGCACAACGTGCTGCAGCTAGGGAGGAAGGGGAAATTAACATTTCAGAAAATGTTAGAACTGCCCTTACTCTAAAACTAGCAGACTATGGAGTCACAGCTAGGAGGGGGACAGTCACGTTCGTGATTGAGGCACACAAATCATATAGAACAGAGGTATTCTATTAATGGGTTAAATTCCCACAAGCAGATGCACAATCACATATATTTCATTCTTACTTTGAAGATGAAACACCAAATGAATACTGTCCGTATGAGGACATTGAAGTTCCGCTCACCTACCAGGAGCACATAAATTGGTTTAAAAGCACCCTCCCACACACAAAAGAAAAAGTGAGACTCGGTCCGCTCGGAAGAGATGGAGCAACTTGGCCAGTCCTAGCGGCATACACACCGCATCCAGACATTGACAAATGCTAGTAGCAGACTTACGTCCACTTCATAAAGAAATAATAAAACTTTACAGAAACCTGACACAGTTTGTGATGAGAAGACTGACACTTCAGCCAGCAAGGGCTACACCAGCAGGACAAATTCAGGGATCTAGAACTAAAATAACACCACAAACGCTACACGCAGTTATGGGTAAAATGCCCACTAGATGTGAACAAATGCCATTCTGGATAGCTAAAAAAATAACACAGCTAGAGGCAGTATTTCCACACACAAGCCCTCAAGAAAGAATGTTAACAATCTGCTTGCCAATGGGGATAGCTCCCCAGAGAGGATTGTACCACTTGGGGTACAGTTTTCGCTGCCATATATACCAGAACACATGGTATCCCTTTATTAGTAGTAATACCAGATGTATTAAGACAGATACAGAATGAGTATGGAGCAGAACCTGCTCTGAACTTAGGGATGAAAATGTTAGGAGATTTTGCCCAGGTATTAGCTATTATATTAGCAAATATAAAAGGGGAGGCAGCAGCAGTGGCAATACGCCAACACCTGAGGGATTTCACTCCTTTACAACAGTAACATGAATTACCTAAAATTATCGAAGACACCCATGCTGAATTAGGTAGAGATAGTTTGGGAGCTAGAGCAACAAAACCTCAACTCATGGGTGGTCCTGAAAAAGAGAACACCAAGCAAGCACCTGATTCTTCCAAAAAGAAATGGGATAACAATAAAAAACAAAAGAATTAGAGAGATTAGATCACAATCCAGGGGTGGGTCTCCTTAACTGGTGCCCTCCGAAAGGAGGTATATCCTAAGGAATCGTGATAACATAAAAAACCTGACAGGTATCAGGATACTGATACACGTTCCTCTCGTTCCTTTCAGGGTTCATCAAAAAACTCTGAGAGGGAAGGACGGTCAGAACACAGACAAGAAGAGCGTACAAAGTCCAGAGACACGCAACGCGCTTCAGACTATACTTCCAAAAAAGAAGAAAAACCAAAATCAAAATCTCAATTTAAAAAGAAGAAAATAGCAGGTCTTAAAGTTAGACATGCTCAGAATTCTGAGGCCTCAACTTCTGAACGTGGAATGGGCTCTGAGGATGCTAGACAGCGCAGCAGAAGAAACAATAGCTCACCAGAATCTGATGGAATTTCTGGTGACAGCGGAGTTTGATGAGCATATTACGGTTGAAACACCTGATACGAGGGTAAGTGTCCCGCATAAGTTACATGAAATAACACTCCAAATGGAGGGGGACAAACCCAGAAAAATTAAAGGTCTCTTTTGGGAGAACCTGACTCATGGCTATGACATCCTTTTAGCTGAAAAAGATTGGCCACCTGAAATTGTTATGGATTTCCCAAAAGGAGAAACGGTAATTTTACCAGCTTTTTCCAACCTCGTTCCAATATACTTAAAACATGCATATGCGCAAGAGTCACCTCACCATACAATCCCAGTAAAAATTACTCCAACTCCACAGAGACAGTACCCAATAAAACAAGAAGCGAAAAAACAGGTCAGGGAGATCTTAGATCAACTTGAATACCAGGGTGTAATTGAAACTTCCACCTCTTCAATGAATAATCCTTTGTTTCCCGTAATGAAACCCGATAATTCATACCATCTAGTTTTAGACTACAGACATCTGACCACATGCCCTAAAACAGTGGTTCCCAAACTTTTGACTCCTGAGGACCCCCATTGAGTCACCACTGGAAGCCGGGGACCCCCCAAGCAATTTGTAGGATTTAAATTTCAAACATTAAAACAGTAACTCGAAAAAAATAAGCACATGTGTGCACACAAAACAAATACTCAAATTACTCAGGATTTTAGGGGCATATTTACAAGCCCCTATCGCCATGGGAATGTCACTTTTGCGATGTTCCCGTGGCGATAGAGCACTACTATGTTACAAGGCAGCTTAAGCCAAGTGGCTTAACACTGCCTTGTAAATAAGACCCTTCATGCAATGCTTATCGTGAAAGGGGTGGGCAGTGGGAGTTGAGGTGGGAGTTCCACCGCAACACCCATTGATTTTGACGCACCCCATGGAAAACCTGGTCTTAACTTGGCGAAACGAGGAGAAATGCTTTATTACTCCATGTTTTTGCTTTTTCCAATGGAAATAGCAAATGCCTTGGATTGTTTATGTTCAGGAAGGTGACCCTTCCTGCACATAAACAATCTTTAAAAAATGACATTTTGTAACTTTCATGTGTGCTGCATTAGGAAGCACACATAAAAGTGACAAACGGCATTTCAAAATTGTTCATGTGCAGGCAGGGGGAACTTCCTGCACATAAACAATCTTCCCCTGCACGCAGGCACCCTTCCACTATGGTGCAAGGGTGCCTGCGTTAGCACTACACTTGCTAAGTGTAGCACCAGCGCAGGGAAACGCAGGGCTGCACCATATTCTTGTAAATATGGTGCAGCCCTGCGTTTCTGAAGTGGTGGAGCGTGTCGTTAAGCCTAGGAGACTTCTGTTGTAAATATCCCCTTTAGTATTTTATATTGAAAGAATTTGCAAAAAAACAAAAACTTTTAATTGGAAGGTTGGTGCTGCATCTCCGTGACTAACCTTTGATTGGTTGGTTTCATTTTGCAGTATGAGGCTCCTGCAAGGGCCAGACTGGAAACCCAAAGCAGCCCTGGCAAATGTTTTCAGACCAGTCCCTATATGGTGCACACCAAGTGCAGTGCGTGAGCCTGACCACTGCAAAGGAGGCTTTGGGAGGCTCTCCCCCCAAAATAATTTAGGAAGCAATGGTGCAGTCTACAACACATTTATCATTATATAATGAATTATATTGGTTTTTAAAGAATAGTAAGTGAAGACCTTACTATGCACCAGGATACGAAAATCCTTGTTGGGGTTCTTCAATGATTCCCTTATTATCACCCTCCAACAGTGCCTCTATTCTCTCCATAGCCCCTCTGACACATGTATTTCATTTGTTTTAGAGCTTCTCTCATACCATTGTAGGATGTCAGAGCACTTTACATCACACACATATAGAGACAATGAATCATACGTGTAAATCAGTATATAGAAAATGTTACATAAGGCAAAGGGGACTACAAGGTGTACGATTCACGTCATTCATACTGTTAGGCATTTTTAAAGAGTGCTTGGTCTGGAGAAGCACAAACTCAGGATTCAGAATATAACACAATGGTTAGCATTGACTTTAAAAATAAAAATGTATTTCCACCCAAATAACCTTTTTAGCAGCATCAGGATAATGATAGACTGGGAAAAAACATAAGTTACTAACTTGTACCATGCACTTTGCAAGCAGCTCTTTGATGACAGTTTATAGGTCACTGTGCTAGATTACGATTGTCCCTTATGAATTGCACAGTAACAAAAGAATCTGTGACAAAAGCAGTAACCCAATGACCTATGCACATAAAATACTGTTTTTTAAAATGCATTGTACACGTTCTTTGCAGTAGGCATATTAACCCTCTGTGCTACATAAGTTAAATCTGCCACTGGACAAAACGCTCATCTCTCTCCAGCAGGTACATTAATCACTGGCATTTTCTTGACACTTTTATTGTTGCTCGAAAAACGGCTAATTATACAAGGAACTGCTGCCTGCGGACCCCCTGGGAATGTGACACAGACCCCTGGGGGTCCGCGGACCACAGTTTGGGAAACACTGCCCTAAAACGTTTGCAGTACAGAATGCACACAGTGCCGCATTGATGAATAACATTGCGCAGAAAAAATACACAATAAGACTGGATATCTCAAATGGATTTTCTGCCAAAATATAGCACCTGAGAGCAGATATTTGACAGCATTCTCAGCGCACGGTTCTCAGCGTCAATTTTGTCAACTCCCCCAAGGGTATAAGAATAACCCTGGGTTGTTCTGCGCTAGGGTAACAGAGTTACTTCAGAATTTGGATGAAGAGGCATTGTCCTATGCTTATTGATATTTATCTGACCGATGATGATGATTTAAAGGATCACTTGAGGAGGGTGAGCAACATTATTTTGGGGTTCGCCTCTGAGGGCTACAAATTCAACTTTAGAAAATCGAATATAGCCCACCTCAATGTCCTATTTTTGGGATACTAGCTTTCAAGTGAAAGGGAAAGCCTGGCAGCTAACTTTTTAGAAAAGTGTGCACTGCTCCAACGCCTAAATCGCTGAAATACTTACAATCCATATTGGGATTCTTAAATTTTGGCAGAACTTACATTTTAGATTATGCAGAGAAAGTAAAACCTTTCTACGAATTAATAAGACCTGATTTCTCAGTTAGGCATTGGACACAGGAACACACAGATATACTTTGTTCCCTACAAGCTGACATGATAGCTTCCAAGCATTTACACACACGTGTAAACACCACAAATCTGGTGATACGTGTTATAGCGGGTCAATCTGGGTACACTTACTTAACCTTCAATGAAGGCAAAACAGTACCCATAGCATACAAATCACACTTGTACACAAACACTGAAATGCGTT